>JAPXFY010000019.1:5967490-5969990 GCA_030674185.1 Monoplex corrugatus
ATCTATCCCCCACAGACATTTTTTTCTTGAAAAAATATTATTAATCAATTTTAAATCGGTACTTTAATGCACTGATCACAGCAGAAAAAACGCAATTTCCTACCAAAAGTACCTATTTTTGTCTCTTATTATGAACCGTAACCTGTACAGTACCCGCACATGTAATATACTGACGGAAAGCTCTTTGGTGCACCTTTCAGATAATGACAGCGAAAATTAGAAACAAACTGGGTCAAAGCCACCGAATAAAGAAATTTAAGAAAAATGTGTAGGAGAGCACACAAAAACTTTAGAGGCCGTTTTCTCAAAATGGCCGTCATACAATTTAATGACTTTAAACATACATAACTTCTACATTTTTCTTGAGAACAAGCTTCCTTCAATTACCAAAATAATCAGCAGAATGTACACTTTCCAGTGATATGTATATCTCAAAATGCCCAAAATGCTAGTTAAGACTGATTTCGTTGTGGGGGGGTCACATATATTCATTTGAAACTCTCGTAAGATACAGTGCTCAAGTGTTCAAAAGATAACACAAATTTGATAAATTTTGCTAATTTCAGTTTATCTTTTTTGTTTGTTTCCAGAAATGAAACCAGAAAAAACACGAAAATAGAATCAGAGCGCGTATTTGATACAAGAGATGACAGGCGCACATTTTCGGCCAATGGCCTTTATCAAGCGTGAATGCAAGATCACAAAAAATCACAAAATACGAAATTAAGAGAAAAAAGACTGCAACTTCCCTGCTGCTTCGTCCAGTGGGAGAAGAGGACTAAAAGCAGCAGGGAAGTTTTAGTCTTTTTTCTCTTATTTTGTATTTGGTGTCTGGACAGCTTGAAGGCATCGCTAAAGTCCCTCAACATAGACTGGGAGAATTGGGAAAACCTTGCCCTCGACCGTGCAGTCTGGCGTAGAAGAATCAAAACCGGATGTACCACTTCAGAAGTGTCTCGTATCCAATCTGCACAAGAAAAACGAGCTGCACGGAAAGTTAGGGCTGCAAACCCTTCAACCACAGTAACCGACCACAGATGTCCAACCTGTGGACGTTACTTCTGTGCCCGGATCGGATTGATCAGTCACTTCCGGACACACTGACTCAAAGCAACTTCATGAAGCCGTGGTCATTGTCGACGACGACAGACGAACACCACTTGCATTTGGTGTTTGTTTGTGATCTTACATTCACGCTTGACAAAGACCAGTTGGCCGAAATTTGCGCCCTGTCTTGTCTTGTATTAAATACGCGTTCTGATTCTATTTTCGTGTTTTTCTGCTTCCCGTTTGCTTGAACGCGGGCAGTCGCACTTGTTTTGGATTCCAGAAATGAAGTTACACAATGAGACAATGATTTGACTGACAGATATTTTTGTGGAAGAAACTTCTGACGGTCATCATGAACTTTGCAAAACTCTAAAATAAAGTGAAATTCATCGCCTAAGGCACTGTCATAACAAAACCTACATATTCTGCTTTCTCTACTTACCCCCCCCCCCCCCACTTTGCATCTACCTAATTCAATCACAAGCTTATGACAAATGCATCGAAATGTAATCAAGGGGAAAACAAATATTTGGCAACCGTGTTATATACTTCTCTATTTCAAATTCGGTTTTGAAATCCCGATATAATATGCATTTACTACTGTTTTTCCAAAGCTCTCTTCCAGATTTGTTGGTAATTATCCTGGGTTGAGTGAGTAACATTTTTATAGAACCTGTATTTGTTTCCAAAACTTTGAGATCCCCAAGCAAAACCAAAACCCGTGTTGTTCAATATTTTGTGAATATGATCTATCTAGTCTAACAGTCATCATCATCATCATCAAGTGCCCTGCCACATGGCGTTGGCGATAATGGCCCTCCATATGTATCTATCCCTTGTTGCTGCAAGCACATCTTCCACCCTCTCTGTCTTCAGCCGCTCTGCAAGTCCGTCCAATATTTTTTCCCTGGGTTTATCTAGTGTTCTCTTTCCCTCCAGCTTTCCTGTTGTGACCAGGTGCTCCAATTCCCCTTTCCTCATAAATTCGCCTATAAATGTTGCTCTGAACAGTACATGTGTAAAAAACACAATCATAGAGAAGTTTGTATAATTCAACAGAGTATTTCTCTGCGTTATCATATGACAAAACGCTACACCAAACATGAATCATTTTAGAATTAACCAACACTGACATTGGATATAAATCCGTTTCACCATACACCATCTCAGTCATAGTATTTCTTGGCAATTTGAACAAATACTTTAACAATTTAAACTGCGATTTTTCAATTCAAAACAAGCGTGACTGCCCGCGTTCAAGCAAACAGGAACCAGAAGAAAAAAAAAAAACACGAAAAAAGACTAAGAACGCGTATTTAATACAACCAGACAAGACAGGGCAGAGCAGCAGGGAAGTTTCAGTCTTTTTCTCCTAATTCGTGTATCTGGTGTTTGTTTGTTTGTGATTTTACGCTTGACAAAGGCCAGTTGGCCGAAAATTTGCGCCTGT
>JAPXFY010000019.1:5984990-5989990 GCA_030674185.1 Monoplex corrugatus
GCGATCACGGCCCTGCATACGCATCTATGCCTTGTTGCGCAAGCACATCTTCCACCCTCTCTGTCTTCAGCCACCCTGTAAGTCCGTTCAATATCTTCTCCCTGGGTCTACCTGGTGCTCTCTTTCCCTCCGGCTTTCCTGTTGTGACCAGGTGCTCCAATTCCCTTTCCTCATAAAATGGCCTATAAATGTTGCCTATCTTTTCCTAATCTTCCTTATCAATGATCTACTTGTGTCTGCCTCCATCAAGACTGTCTCGTTTGTTTTCATTACTGTCCATGGAACTCTCAACATTCTTCTTAGAAACCATATGTCGGCTGCCTCAATCTTGTTCTGGCTTTGTTTGTTTACTGTCCACGCCTCACAACCGTATAACAGTATCGGTTCTATATAACATTCAATAATTCTCTTCCTGATGTTAAATGATAGGCGTTTGTTGGTAAGAATGCTTTTCATCTAGGAAGTGATAGGAAATTTGGGCCCATAATACCGATGTCAGATGCGTTATGTTATTACAACAGTCATGACTTATTTATACAGTATCTCACTGCACAAAAGCCCTCAGCTTAATGCCAGCATGAATGATAGAAACGGGCAGACGTTAAGCAGATACCTGTCAACCCTTACTACTGTGCTGAAAGGGACGAGCCACAAGACATGAAATGTAAAGAAGCAATAAACGTTATTATACAATGTCTGCTTCTGTATGTTCATCGTTTATGCAAAGACGATGGCAAAAAATAGAAAAAATAACATAGATTGTACGCATTTAAATATCTATATATTTATTCATTTACTGATTTACGTGTTATAATACTTGTTGATCTATTTACCTATTTTTTCGTTAATGTGTTTATCTATCTATCTATCTATCTATCTATCTATCTATCTATCTATTATCTATCTATCTATCTATCTATCTGTCTATCTATCTATCTATCTATCTATCTATGTTTCTATGTATGTATGTATGTATGTATGTATGTATGTATGTAACTATCTATCTATCGATCGATCGACCTATCTATCTGCCTGTCTATCTATCTATCTATCTATCTATCTGCCTATCTATCTATCTATCTATCTATCTATCTATCTGTCTATCTATCTATCTGTCTATCTATCTATCTATCTATCTATCGATCGATCGATCGACCTATCTATCTGCCTGTCTATCTATCTATCTATCTATCTATCTATCTATCTATCTATCTATCTATCGATCGATCGATCGATCGACCTATCTATCTGCCTGTCTATCTATCTATCTAGTCAGTCAGTCAGTCAGTCAGTCAGTCAGTTTGTTAGTGAGTTAGCTAGCTAGCTAGTTCGTTCGTTATTATCACAACTAGTTTACCATTTGAAAGTCTGGTTTCTCTCCTCATATACAGCTCGTCGCCGCAATGCAGCGCCACCATTTTTTTCTTTATGCGTGTATTTCTGTTTACCCCATCAAAGTGGATTTTTCTATACATTTCTTAGCACCCCCCCCCCTCCCTCTCCCTACATTTTGTCTGTCTTTCCATCTCTTGGACGGAAGCTTCACAGGATTCACTGCAACAGGATAATCAGGGCATCAAATCGCAGATCACATGTTACGATTATCATCATGTGGTCCTCACTATAAACAAATGGGATAAATATCACAGATGTGGTTTCTAAGAAGAATGTTAAGAGTTCCAAGGACAGCAAAGAAAACGAACGAGACAATCTTGAAAGAGACAGACACAAAAAGAACATTAATGAAGACGACAAAGAAAAGACAAGTAACACTTATAGGACATTTTATGAGGCAAGAGGAATTAGAACACCTGGTCACAACAAGAAAGCTGAAGGGAAAAAGAACACCGGGTAGACTTAGGGAAAAAATATTGGACGGACTTGCAGAGCGACTGAAGACAGAGAGAGTGCGAGACGAACTTGCAGCGACATAGGATAGATTTGTATGCAGGGCCATGATCGCCAACGCCATGCGGCAGGGCGCATGATGATAATAATAATGATGATGATGGTGACGATGACGATGATGATGACGACGATGACGACGACGATGATGATGATGATGATGATGATGATGGTGACGACGATGATGATGACGATGATGGTGACGATGATGATGGTGACGATGATGATGGTGACGACGACGACGACGACGATGATGATGGTGGTGGTGATGATGATGATGATGATGGTGACGATGATGATGACGACGACGATATGATGATGATGATGATGATGATAATGGTCCTCAACACGATCAGATACTACGGTAGAGCGCTGAGTGCCCAATCACTGTGTGCCTGTCTTTCTCAAAACTCATAACGTGGCGAGTCAAAAAGTTGTTTTTACCCTACATCATACAATGGCAACAAGGGGGAACATATCGCCGAAATAAAGGGAGATAAACAAACAACTCCAGGTGTCTGGTGAACTTTTCTACCCGCAGAATCCTGACACACAAACTTGTTCCACCTTCCCACTCGTCCAGATTACGCCTGGGAGCTTATCAATTTCTTCAAAAGCGAAGTTCAGCTTTGTTTTAATGCCAGCACTTTCTTCCAGCTAAGAGCGATATTTCACACCTCGTTACACGGTTTTTGAGGACTGAGTAATCTCACTGGCCGTCTTTCAAAGGGTTTTTGCAAGGTCAGCCCATCTCCCCTGGCACCAAACCAAACCACCAATTTCTTTCTCTTGTTGGTCTTTGCTTAAAGTCATTCCAGCTATGACTGAATTATTGTTGGTATTTTTGTTTTTAAAGCTCAGCCGACTGCGCACAGCCATGTCAGAGCTATAACCGTTTCAAAACATATACGATACTTCAACAACACAACAACAACAAAAAACAACAACAACAAAAGAAAAAGAAAAATAAAGAGGAAAAGAAAATTAAGTACACATATTAATGCATTCGCAGAAGTTAAGGGTCAAAACACTTGCATGACGGGGGTTTCTCGTCTGACGACCTTCTGCTGTCCGGCTCTCCCAAAGTTTCAGCCTACCCAAATTATGAATTATACATGTATTTACCAAAGAAATAAAAGAGGGAAGCAGGGATATTTTTTATGATATTAATCAAAGAACATAACTCCTGAGAGTCACGTAGGAATTATCTCCCATATTGCAGAACTCCTCAAATCCAACACAGTTTGCGCTACCCATTCAGCTAGCATAGAAGCAGATACAAAGCACAAAAACCGTAAGCTCAGGACACTCAGGAGTGTTCTGAGCTTACGGTTTTTGTGCTTTGTATTTGCTTCTATGCTCCTGAGTGTGCTTTGTATTTGCTTCTATGCTCCTGAGTGTGTTTTGTATTTGCTTCTATGCTCCTGAGTGTGCTTTGTATTTGCTTCTATGCTCCTGAGTGTGCTTTGTATCTGCTTCTATGCTCTGAGTGTGCTTTGTATTTGCTTCTATGCTCTGAGTGTGCTTTGTATTTGCTTCTATGCTCCTGAGTGTGCTTTGTATTTGCTTCTATGCTCCTGAGTGTGCTTTGTATCTGCTTCTATGCTCCTGAGTGTGCTTTGTATTTGCTTCTATGCTCCTGAGTGTGCTTTGTATTTGCTTCTATGCTCCTGAGTGTGCTTTGTATTTGCTTCTATGCTCCTGAGTGTGCTTTGTATTTGCTTCTATGCTCCTGAGTGTGCTTTGTATCTGCTTCTATGCTCCTGAGTGTGTTTTGTATTTGCTTCTATGCTCCTGAGTGTGCTTTGTATTTGCTTCTATGCTCCTGAGTGTGCTTTGTATTTGCTTCTATGCTCCTGAGTGTGCTTTGTATTTGCTTCTATGCTCCTGAGTGTGCTTTGTATTTGATTCTATGCTCCTGAGTGTGCTTTGTATTTGATTCTATGCTCCTGAGTGTGCTTTGTATTTGATTCTATGCTCCTGAGTGTGCTTTGTATTTGCTTCTATGCTCCTGAGTGTGCTTTGTATTTGCTTCTATGCTCCTGAGTGTTCTGAGCTTACGGTTTTTGTGCTTTGTATCTGCTTCTATGCTCCTGAGTGTTCTGAGCTTACGGTTTTTGTGCTTTGTATCTGCTTCTATGCTCCTGAGTGTTCTGAGCTTACGGTTTTTGTGCTTTGTATCTGCTTCTATGCTCCTGAGTGTTCTGAGCTTACGGTTTTTGTGCTTTGTATCTGCTTCTATGCTCCTGAGTGTTCTGAGCTTACGGTTTTTGTGCTTTGTATCTGCTTCTATGCTCCTGAGTGTCCTGAGCTTACGGTTTTTGTGCTTTGTATCTGCTTCTATGCTAGCTGAATGGGTAGCGCAAACTGTGTTGGATTTGAGAAGTTCTACAACATGGGAGATAATTCCTACGTGACTCTCAGGAGTTATGTTCTTTGATTAATATTCTTGGGTTTGTTTTCACTGTTCTGTAGACATTCTATGTATCTGACAGTTAACACACTACAGATCATTGTTATGATCAACCACGCTGACTGCGTCCTTGATGCATTAACCCTTTCACTCCCAACACCCTGTCCACCAGCATCTTGCATTGTCAACCATGGTAACAAAGCAAACTCTTAACCCTTGGACTCCCTCACCCTGTCCACCAGCATCCTTCACTTTCAACCATGATAACCAAGCAAAAACTTAACTCTTTGACTCCCTCATCCTGTCCATCATCATCCTGCATTGTCAATCATGCTAGCAAAGCAAAAACTTAACCCTTTGACTCCCTCACCCTGTCCATCAGCATCCTGCACTGTCAATCACGCTAACAAAGCAAAATCTTAACCCTTTGACTCCCTCATCCTGTCCACCAGCATCCTTCACTTTCAACCATGGTAACCAAGCAAAAACTTAACCCTTTGACTCCCTCACCCTGTCCATCATCATCCTGCATTGTCAACCATGCTAACAAAGCAAAATCTTAACCCTTTGACTCCTCACCCTGTCCACCAGCATCTTTTACTTTCAACCATGGTAACAAAGCAAAATCTTAACCCTTTGACTCCCTCACCCTGTCCACCAGCATCCTGCATTGTCAACCATG
>JAPXFY010000019.1:5997490-6004990 GCA_030674185.1 Monoplex corrugatus
AGGGGGGGGGAAGAAAAGAGAGAGGAAGACAGAGAGACAGACAGACAGAGACAGAGGGAAAGAGACAGAGAGAGAAAGAGAGAGAATGTGTGAGTGAGTGAGTGAATGAGAGACAGACAGAAAGAGAGACAGAGAGAGAGAGATGAATAAGACAGAGACAGACAGACAGAGACAGACAGAGAGACAGGGAGAGAGAGAGAGACAGAGACAGACAGACAGAGAGACAGACAGAGAGTGAGAGCGAGACAGACGAGAAAAGAACTAGGAAAAAAACACACAAAAGAAACAAACAGAAGAACAATGTAACACACAGAAATCCTAAAACACCACCACCACTATACCATCACCACCAACAACAACAACAAACAAACGAACAAAATAAATAAGAGATTAAGTCTGTGCAGAGAACTCAAGCACTTAAACAGTACATGTAGCATACAGACACAATCTTCTCGTCAGTGCGTTCGAACTCAACATCTGCACGTAAGCAGTGTTTTTGTATTTGTTTCTTCTGCTCGCACAATTAGCCCGTAATGAACCTAGGACCTAACTGACATGACTGATGAATGACAACCACCTCTCTCCCCCTAACCCCTCTCCCCCTGCCTCCCCCTCCACCCCTCCTCTCCAACCACCTCGAACCTTCTGTCACTGCTTCCGCAAGGTCAAGCACCAGATGTCCAGTTGCGTAAATCTGTGTACTATTAAAAATACCACTGCGGAACTGACTGGCTTTTCTCTCTGTCTGACTATCTGTCTGTCTTTCTCTGTGTCTCTTCTGTCTGTCTGTCTGTCTGTCCTTTCTTCTCTCTTTCTCTCTCTTGTCTCTGTGTGTCTCTTCTCTCTGTGTCTCTTCTGTCTGTCTGTCTGTCTTTCTTTCTTTCTCTCTTCTCTCTCTGTCTCTGTGTGTCTCTTCTCTCTGTGTCTTTTGTTGTCTGTCTTTCTTTCTTTCTCTTGTCTCTGTTGTCTCTTCTTCTCTCTGTCTGTCTTTCTTTCTCTTCTCTCTGTCTCTGTGTGTCTTCTCTCTGTGTCTTCTCTCTCTCTGTCTGTCTTTCTTTCTCTCTCTCTTGTCTCTGTGTGTCTCTTCTCTCTGTGTGTCTCTTCTCTCTCTCTGTCTTTCTTTCTTTCTCTCTCTTGTCTCTGTGTGTCTCTTCTCTCTCTCTCTCTTCTGTCTGTCTCTCTTTCTTTCCCTGTCTGTGTGTCTCTCTCTGTCTGTCTCTCTCTCTTTCTCACTTCTCTCTTTTTCCCTGTCTCTCTATCTGCCTCTCTGTCTCTCTTCTCTCTCTCTGTGTTCTTTCTCCCTTCTCTCTCTCTCTGTCTGACTCTTCTCTCTCTCTACCTCTCTTCTCTCTGTCTGTCTCTCTTCTCTCTCTGTCTCTCTTCTCTATCTCTCTTCTCTCTCTCTTTTCTCCCTTCTCTCTCTCTCCCTGTCTCTCTCCCGGTCTCTCTGCCTCTTTCTCTTCTCTCTCTCCCTCTCTCTCCTCTCTCTTTCTCTTCTCTCTCTGTCCGCCTCTCTTCTCTCTGTCTGTCTGTCTGTCTCTCTTCTCTCTGTCTGTCCGTCTGTCTCTCTTCTCTCTCTTTCTCTGTTTTCTACTTCTCTCCCTGTCTTCTTCTCTCTCTCTTTCCTTGTCTCTTCTCTCTCTCTGTCTCTCTCTCTTTAACTCCCTTCTCTCTGTGTCTCTGTGTCTCTCTCTGTGTCTCTATCTCTCTCCCGCTCTCTCCTCTCTCTCTTCTTTCTCTGTCTCTCTGTGTCTCTCTGTCTCTGTCGTTTCCTCTCTCTGTTGCTCTCTCTCTCCTCTCTCTTTCTTCTCTCTGTCTCTCTTCCTCGACCGCGGAAGACAAAGAACTACATAGGTCTCGAGTCTACGTGCAGCAGCAAACAGCGAGTCCAGCAACAATGCCTTTGTCAGAAGAACGGAGGACAGAAGTGAATGGCGGTGCACGGTCGGCTACGTCCTGAAAGGGGCACGCCACGCATTAGGAAGCATTCTTTAACCTGAATTTTGAAACATGTGGGGAGAACAAATGCCAGAATGGTTGGAACACCCATTTCCCCAACAGGCTTATTCTTAATTAACTGATATCGTGAGTTCAACCCAGCCTGCAACATGAAAAACTGGCCTGTTGGCTGTCCATCTTAATGTTTACCATCATTCTGGTGGTGTCAGCTTAGTGTCTGATAGGTCCACTGGCCTGTTTGCTGCTCCATCTTAATGTTTCCATCATTCTGGTGGTGTCAGCTTTGTGTTTGATAGGTCCACTGGCCTGTTGGCTGTCCATCTTAATGTTTTCATCATTCTGTGGTGTCAGTTAGTGTTTGATAGGTCCACTGGTCTGTTGGCTGTCCATCTTAATGTTTCCATCATTCTGGTGGTGTCAGTTAGTGTTTGATAGGTCCACTGGCTTGTTTGCTGCCCATCTTAATGTTACATCATTCTGGTGGTGTCAGCTTAGTGTTTGATAGGTCCACTGGCCTGTTTGCTGCCCATCTTAATGTTTCCATCATTCTGGTGGTGTCAGCTTAGTGTTTGATAGGTCCACTGGCCTGTTGGCTGCCATCTTATGTCTCCATCATTCTGGTGGTGCCAGCTTAGTGTTTGATAGGTCCACTGGCCTGTTGGCTGTCCATCTTAATGTTCCATCATTCTGGTGGTGCAGCTTAGTGTTTGATAGGTCCACTGGCCTGTTGGCTGTCCATCTTAATGTTCCATCATTCTGGTGGTGTCAGCTTAGTGTTTGATAGGTCCACTGGCCTGTTGGCTGTCCATCTTAATGTTTCCATCATTCTGGTGGTGTCAGTTAGTGTTTGATAGGTCCACTGGCCTGTTGGCTGTCCATCTTAATGTTTCCATCATTCTGGAGGTGTCAGTTTAGTGTTTGATAGGTCCACTGGTCTGTTGGCTGCCCATCTTAGTGCTTCCATCGTTCTGGTGGTGCCAGCTTAGTGTTTGATAGGTCCACTGGCCTGTTGGCTGTCCACTTAATGTTTCCATCATTCTGGTGGTGCCAGCTTAGTGTTTGATTAGGTCCACTGGCCTGTTGGCTGCCCATCTTAATGTTTCCATCATTTGGTGGTGCCAGCTTAGTGTTTGATAGGTCCACTGGCCTGTTGGCTGCCCATCTTAATGTTTCCATTGTTCTGGTGGTGTCAGCTTAGTGTTTGATAGGTCCACTGGCCTGTTGGCTGCCATCTTAATGTTTCCATTGTTCTGGTGTGTTCAGCTTAGTGTTTCATAGGTCCACTGGCCTGATGGCTGCCCATCTTAATGTTTCCATTGTTCTGGTGGTGTCAGCTTAGTGTTTGATAGGTCCACTGGCCTGTTGGCTGCCATCTTAATGTTTCCATCGTTTGGTGGTGTCAGCTTAGTGTTTGATAGGTCCACTGGCCTGTTGGCTGCCATCTTATGTTTCCATTGTTCTGGTGGTGTCAGCTTAGTGTTTGATAGGTCCACTGCCTGTTGGCTGCCATCTTAATGTTTCCATTGTTTGGTGTGTCAGCTTATGTTTGATAGGTCCACTGGCCTGTTGGCTGCCCTCTTAATGTTTCCATTGTTCGGTGGTGTCAGCTTAGTGTTTGATAGGTCCACTGGCTGTTGGCTGCCCATCTAATGTTTCCATCGTTTGGTGGTGTCAGCTTAGTGTTTCATAGGTCCACTGGCCTGTTGGCTGCCCATCTTAATGTTTCCATCGTTCTGGTGGTGTCAGCTTAGTGTTTGATAGGTCCACTGGCCTGTTGGCTGCCCATCTTAATGTTTCCATCGTTCTGGGTGTCAGCTTAGTGTTTCATAGGTCCACTGGCCTGTTGGCTGCCCATCTTAATGTTTCCATCGTTCTGTGGTGTCAGCTTAGTGTTTCATAGGTCCACTGGCCTGTTGGCTGCCCATCTTAATGTTTCCATCGTTCTGGTGGTGTCAGCTTAGTGTTTGATAGGTCCACTGGCCTGTTGGCTACCCATCTTAATGTTTCCATCTTCTGGTGGTGTCAGCTTAGTGTTTGATAGGTCCACTGGCCTGTTGGCTGCCCATCTTAATGTTCCATCGTTCTGGTGGTGTCAGCTTAGTGTTTGATAGGTCCACTGGCCTGTTGGCTGCCATCTTAATGTTTCCATTGTTCTGGTGGTGTCAGCTTAGTGTTTGATAGGTCCACTGGCCTGTTGGCTGCCATCTTAATGTTTCCATTGTTCTGGTGGTGTCAGCTTAGTGTTTCATAGGTCCACTGGCCTGTTGGCTGCCCATCTTAATGTTTCCATTGTTCTGGTGGTGTCAGCTTAGTGTTTGATAGGTCCACTGGCCTGTTGGCTGCCCATCTTAATGTTTCCATCGTTCTGGTGGTGTCAGCTTAGTGTTTGATAGGTCCACTGGCCTGTTGGCTCCCATCTTAATGTTTCCATCGTTCTGGTGGTGTCAGCTTAGTGTTTGATAGGTCCACTGGCCTGTTGGCTGCCCATCTTAATGTTTCCATCGTTCTGGTGGTGTCAGCTTAGTGTTTGATAGGTCCACTGGCCTGTTGGCTGCCCATCTTAATGTTTCCATTGTTCTTGGTGGCTGCTGTCATGTTATGTGTTTGATAGGGTCCACTGGCCTGTTGGCTGCCCATCTTAATGTTTCCATTGTTCTGGTGGTGTCAGCTTAGTGTTTATAGGTCCACTGGCCTGTTGGCTGCCCATCTTAATGTTTCCATTGTTCTGGTGGTGTCAGCTTAGTGTTTGATAGGTCCACTGGCCTGTTGGCTGCCCATCTTAATGTTTCCATTGTTCTGGTGGTGTCAGCTTAGTGTTTGATAGGTCCACTGGCTGTTGGCTGCCCATCTTAATGTTTCCATTGTTCTGGTGGTGTCAGCTTAGTGTTTGATAGGTCCATGGCTGTTGGCTGCCCATCTAATGTTTCCATCTTTGGTGGTTCAGCTTCGTGTTTCATAGGTCCACTGGCTGTTGGCTGCCGTCTTAATGTTTCCATCGTTCTGGTGGTGTCAGCTTAGTGTTTCATAGGTCCACTGGCCTGTTGGCTGCCCGTCTTAATGTTTCCATCGTTTGGTGGTGCTAGTTAGTGTTTATAGGTCCACTGGCCTGTCGGCTGCCCATTTTAACGTTTCCATCGTTCTGGTGTGTCAGCTTAGTGTTTCATGGTCCACTGGCCTGTTGGCTGCCAGTCTTAATGTTTCCATCATTCTGGTGGTGTCAGCTTAGTGTTTGATAGGTCCACTGGCCTGTTGGCTGCCATCTTAATGTTTCCATCGTTCTGGTGGTGTCAGCTTAGTGTTTGATAGGTCCACTGGCCTGTTGGCTGTCCATCTTATGTTTCCATCATTCTGGTGGTGTCAGCTTAGTGTTTGATAGGTCCACTGGCCTGTTGGCTGTCCATCTTAATGTTTCCATCATTCTGGTGGTGTCAGCTTAGTGTTTCATAGGTCCACTGGCCTGTTGGCTGTCCATCTTAATGTTCCATTGTTTGGTGGTGTCAGCTTAGTGTTTGATAGGTCCACTGGCCTGTTGGCTGCCCGTCTTAATGTTTCCATCGATTCTGGTGGTGTCAGCTTAGTGTTTCATAGGTCCACTGGCCTGTTGGCTGCCCTCTTAATGTTTCCATCATTCTGGGTGGTGTCAGCTTAGTGTTTGATAGGTCCACTGGCCTGTTGGCTGCCATTTATGTTTCCATCGTTTGGTGGTGTCAGCTTAGTGTTTCATAGGTCCACTGGCTGTTGGCTGTCCATTTAATGTTTACATCATTTGGTGGTGTCAGCTTAGTGTTTGATAGGTCCACTGGCCTGTTGGCTGTCCATCTTAATGTTTCCATCATTCTGGTGGTGTCAGCTTAGTGTTTCATAGGTCCACTGGCCTGTTGGCTGTCCATCTTAATGTTTCCATCATTCTGGTGGTGTCAGCTTAGTGTTTGATAGGTCCACTGGCCTGTTGGCTGTCCATCTTAATGTTTCCATCATTCTGGTGGTGTCAGCTTAGTGTTTGATAGGTCCACTGGCCTATTGGCTGCCCGTCTTAATGTTTCCATCATTCTGGTGGTGTCAGCTTAGTGTTTGATAGGTCCACTGGCCTGTTGGCTGCCCATCTTAATGTTTCCATCGTTCTGGTGGTGTTAGTTTAGTGTTTGATATGTCCACTGGCCTGTTGGCTGTCCATCTTAATGTTTCCATCATTCTGGTGGTGCCAGCTTAGTGTTTGATAGGTCCACTGGTCTGTTGGCTGCCCATCTTAGTGCTTCCATCGTTCTGGTGGTGTCAGCTTAGTGTTTGATAGATCCACTTGCCTGTTGGCTGCCCGTGTTAATGTTTCCATCGTTCTGGTGGTGTCAGTTTAGTGTCTGATAGGTCCACTGGCCTGTTGGCTGCCCATGTTAATGTTTCCATCATTCTGGTGGTTTCAGCTTTGTGTTTGATACGTCCACTGGCCTGTTGGCTGCCCGTCTTAATGTTTTCATCATTCTGGTGGTGTCAGCTTAGTGATTGATAGGTCCACTGGCCTGTTGGCTGCCCGTCTTAATGTTTCCATCGTTCTGGTGGTGTCAGCTTAGTGATTGATAGGTCCACTAGCCTGTTGGCTGTCCATCTTAATGTTTTCATCATTTTGGTGGTGTCAGCTTAGTGTTTGATAGGTCCACTGGCCTGTTGGCTGCCCGTCCTAATGTTTCCATCATTCTAGTGGTGTTAGCCTAGTGTTTGATAGGTCCACTGGCCTGTTGGCTGCCCATCTTAATGTTTCCATCATTCTGGTGGTGTCAGCTTTGTGTTTGATAGGTCCCTTTTTCCATTTCCATGTTTCAAGACCTTGCCAGCACATAGGGTTTTGTGCAGTCTCAGGAAATCTGTCAGATAATTGCTGGCGAATTTGGGTGGAGCGCATATGGAGCTGTTCGAGCGCGGTGAATCCCTCTTGAAATTGAAATAACTCAAATAACTCCTTTACTTTTGACTTTAAAACACACCAATCGATGCACAAAAACGATATTTGCAAAGAATCACCTCAGTGATGATAAAACCATGACGCAATCTACTATTCTTTAAATAATTAACCCCTTAACTCTCTCAGCATAGCCACCAGATTTCGCCAGCTTCCAGCTGTAAGCTAATAGACAGGATTGGGGAGTCAAACGGTTATTCTGTACAGGGGATTACTTTGTGCAGGGGGTTGTCAAAAACCAGAATGTATTTTAAAACTTAAAAGGTTATTTTGTGCAGGGGATACGTATTTTGGGAAGTCAAAGAATTGTTTTGTGTAAGGGATTGTAAGAGGACCAGAACGTATTTTGGGAAGTCAAAGAACTGTTTTGTGTAAGGGATTGTAAGAGGACCAGAACGTATTTTGGGAAGTCAAAGAACTGTTTTGTGTAAGGGATTGTAAAGGACCAGAACGTATTTTGGGAAGTCAAAGAACTGTTTTGTGTAAGGGATTGTAAAAGGACCAGAACGTATTTTGGGAAGTCAAAGAACTGTTTTGTGTAAGGATTGTAAAAGGACCAGAACGTATTTTGGGATGTCAAAGAACTGTTT
>JAPXFY010000019.1:6012490-6024990 GCA_030674185.1 Monoplex corrugatus
AAAAAACTGAATTCAAATTTCAACACGACTAAGGATACTGAAAACATGTGTGACATCCCACCACGAAATCAGTCTTAACTCGCAGTCAGTCGAACAGCACTAGGAGCTGAAAAGGTGACTGAGGGTCTATCTGGGGTGTTTTGACTTTTTCTCAAAACTGATTTCTGTAGACTATAATCTATCCCCCACAGAATGTTTTTTCTTGAAAAAAATGATATTAATCAATTTAAAATGGTATTTTAATGCACTGATCGCAGCAGAAAGAACGCAATTTCCTACCAAAAGTACCTATTTTTGGCTCTTATTATGAACCGTAGCCTGTACAGTATCCGCACATATAATATACTGATAGAAAGTTCTTTGGCGCACCTTTCAGATAATGACAGCTAAAATTAGACACAAACTGGGTCAAAGCCACCAAATAAAGAAATTTAAGGAAAATGTGTAGGACAGCACACAAAAACTTTAGAGGCCGTTTTCTCAAAATGGCCGTCATACAACTTAATGACTTTAAACATACATAACTTCTACATTTTTTTTAGTACAAGCTTTATTCAAGTACCAAAATAATCAGCAGAATGTACAACTTTCCAGTGATATGCATACTTGAAAATACCCAAAATGTTAGTTAAGACTGAATTCGTGGTGGGGGGTCACATATATAAAACAGACCTAAATTATCTAAAATTGCTTCTGCATATCACATTTCCCTAGAGCCAAAAATGAGTTTAATACATGTACCCAGTTATCAATCCTAAGAGAAAGTACGTAAGCTTTTATCGAACACACACTGAGAGACACTCACAAAGAAATGGAGACAGAGAAAGGGGTAGTGATGTGGGTGGGTTGGAGTAGGTAGGTTTAGCTACATGTTACAATCATGTGCTCTACCCATTACTGTTGAGAGTTCCATGACAGCAAGAAAACAAACGAGACAGGCCATATTATAGGCCATTATGAGGAAGGGGATTTGGAGCACCTGGTCACAACGGAAAGCTGGAGGAAAAAGAGCACCAGGTAGACCAAGGAGAATGCTGAAACGGACTTGCAGAGTGCTGGGGATGAGGAGGGTGGGGAGATGCTGGGGGCAATGAGAGATAGAGATGTTGAAGTCCATGATCGCCAACGCCATGCGGCAGGCATCTGATGATGATGATGATGATGATGATGATAATAATGATGATGATGACCCATTACTGACACTCGACTTCAGAAACAAATACGACAGGCTTTAAAACTGACTTAGCGTTACTTGAGTGTAACAAAATTGAGACACTTGAGTGTACAAATTTGAGACACTGAGTGTAACAATTGAGACACTTGAGTGTAACAAAATGAGACACTTGAGTGTAACAAAATTGAGACAGAGTATTAGAAAGTAAAAGAAGTGATTGCTGACACATGTCCATTCTGATTACTTCTTCTATGTCCTGATCTATATATCTATCCAAAACAAGACTGGCTGCCCCGCGTTCAAGCAAACAGGAATCCAGAAAAAAAAAACAGGCAAAAATGATAAGAACGCGTATTTAATACAACAAGACAAGACAGGCGCAAATTTTCGGCCAAGTGGCCTTTGTCAAGTGTAAGATCACAAAAAAACAAGCATCAGGTACAACAATTAGGAGAAAAAGACAAACGCTCGACGTCACGTCTTCTCCAGGTCACACGATTGACTAGACGGAGCAGCAGGGAAGTTTCAGTCTTTTTCTCCTAATTTTTGTATCTGGTGTTTGTTTGTTTATGATCTTACGCTTGACAAAGGCCACTAGGCCGAAAATTTGCGCCTGTCTTGTCTGGTTGTATTAAATACGCATTCTGATTCTTTCGTCGTGTTTTTTTTTGTTTTTTTTGTTTTTTGTTTTTTGATTTTTTGTGGGTTTTTTTTATGTGTGTGTGTTGTGTGTGTGGTGGGGGGGGGGGTTCCTGTATATCTATCAACGGGATTTAAAGGCCCCTATGTATGTGTAACAAACAGAAGAAACAAACGATAGCGTGTTAAAGGAACTGAAGTCAAACGCCAACTGCTAACAGAGATCAACATCAGAAAGCTGAAATATGTAGGCCACGCGATCAGAAACACCAAAAACAGATTTGAAATAAACGGTCCTGCAGGAGAGTCAAGTTCATATTGCTTATAGCCCACCCGACTACTAGAGCCATATCAGGGCCAACACCACGTCAAAAACGACAACCAGGGTCCTGTGGGGGAAAGTTGAGGCGAGGAGAAGAAAGGGACGACCGCGCACCTCCTATTTCAACAACATCGCTGAAGTCTGTTTACTGGGGATCAGGAGGTCGCCCACAGATGTCTCAATCGTGTGACCTGGAGAAGATTTGTGACGTCGAGCGTGGCTCCTACCGCCGATCCCGGCCAATAAGAGACGTGAGGTGATGTCATCATCATCATCACCAGGTGCCCTGCCGCATGGCGTTGGCGATCATGGACTTCCATCTGTCTCTATCTCTTGTTGCCCCTAGCATCTCTCCCCCATCCCCCTCGTCCCCAGCCACTCTGCAAGTCCGTCCAGCATTCTCTCCCTGGGTCTACCTGGTGCTCTCTTTCCCTCCAGCTTTCCGTTGTGACCAGGTGCTCCAAATCCCCCTTCCTCATAAAATGGCCTATAAATGTTGCCTGTCTTTTCCTAATCTTCCTTATGAGTGATCTACTTGTGTCTGCCTCCATCAAGACTGTCTCGTTTGTTTTCTTTGCCGTCCATGGAACCCTTAACATTCATCTTAGAAACCACATCTCGGCTGCCTCAATCTTGTTCTGGCTTTGTTTGTTGACTGTCCATGCCTCGCATCCGTACAACAGTATTGGTTCAGAGGTGGTGTACGTGCAAGATTCTGTTCGTTTATTCACCTGGTCATCTGTAGTATGGCTTGCAACGGGTTATAGCCCTGATATGGCTCTACGCAGTCGGCTGGGCTTTAAAGAAAAATAACTGTAACGGTAAACACCAAGTCACTTAAGCTTGACTATCAGTCTGGGGTCTTTCGTGTCAGTGGTTCATAGGGGAAGTCACTGGAGGGTCGTGAGGTCAGTCTCCTTAACGAGGAGGGTGGGGGGGGGTGTCTATCAATCAGTCAGGCTTCGCAACTGACAATGACTTTTATTGTTGTTGTTGTTCCATTTTCTACACCAGCTCAATGGCCACAGAGGCTGGCACAGTTTTTTTTTTTCTTTTTTTTTTTTTTTTACAATGCGGTGATGTTGATGATGATGATGAGGATGCTATTTATGATACTATGATGCTATGAAAATTCATCTAGGATTGAGACTGCGTGACAGGGATGTACTCTACGGCTTACTCATATATATCCTGTGTCAACCACACCCCGAGAGATACAGACACCTGCAGTGTTGGTCAGAAAAATGTCAGCAACACCCTCAATGACGCATTCGTGAAGTGGATGAAACTCGACTGTGCGGCCCTATTCTTCCCAATGATCTCTTAGCACGCTCAACTCCTGGTTGGACCTGAAAAATCACACTGATTTTGAAGGATTGATGGATTCAAACCCACAACCTCCCAGTCAGTAGTCCCTTGTGTTAACCATTACACCACGGCGACAGGTTTGCAATGACTATCGTCAGTAGGGGGCTAGAAAGTGTTTGTTCGTCGTAAGTTGATCAAACAGTTTCAGTTTCAGTGTCTCAAGATGACGTCTCCACGCTCGGAATGAATTCCATATGCATTAACGTCACAGGTGCCATGTGTATGGTGATCATAGCACAAGCCTTAAGCCTGCACATAAAACACCAGCTGGCCAGGTCCTGAGGTCCTATCTAGATAGTTCCATAACCCTGGGGTCGTAGGGGAGTGAGGTGACAGATACCTCAACTTTTCCCGGGACCAGCACCACGAGGGCGACGACTATCCCCTCTCCCTCGCTTCAAATTCATATTCATATTCCATTTTTTTTTAACCAAGACTTCAGAAAGACAAGACGGCTGACTGGTCTTCAATAGGTAGGACCTGGGAAATAAACCTATCTCTCTACTGTTTTATACCAAGGCAGCCGGGCAATGCCCTGCTCTTCATTACTTTCAACTGCCGTGGGATCTTTAAGGTGCGCAGCCAGGAGGCACACGGGTCCGACTCATTTTTCGTCCCCTTCCGAAGAACTAGACGTTCCGTTCGATTTTCTGGTCAAACTGAGGAGAAAAGTCGAAGCCTCTATGGGGAAGCGAACCCTGAAAACCTCGTGTTTAGTTATTGGCAGGCGAACGTCTGAACCACTCTGCCACTCTTCTCCCACAGACATTGATGGACCCTACGGAAGTGGATCATCAACAGTGCAGGATCTACTCTGACGCGTGGTTCAATGGCTGTTTGATATCTGTGGTTTTTGTGGACTTCCTGGCACTGGAACTTCGACTGAATGAACTTGGGGTTAAGTGGTGTTCTGTGAAGCTGGAATGAGTGGTGTGGGGTTAACACTACAGATGCTGCGCAAGTGTTGGGGAGAGAGAGAGAGGGGAGAGATAAACAGAGAAAGAGAGGGAGGGAGAGAGAAAGAGAGACAGACAGACAGACAAAGAGAGGGAGAGAGACAGAGAGACAAAGAGAGAGGGAGGGAGGGAGAGAGAGAAAGAGAAACAGAGACAGAGACAGAGAGAGTGAGAGAAACAAAGAGAGAAGGAAAGAGAGAGAGAGAGAGAGAGAGAGAGAGAAAGAGAGACAGAAACAGAGAGACTGAGACAGAGAGAGAGAGAGAGAGAGAGATGGAGGGAGAGAGAGGGGGAGGAAAAGAGACAGACAGAGAGAAAGACAGACAGACAGACAGACAGCCAGCCAGAGACACAAAGACAAGAGAGAGAGAGAGACAGAGACAGAGAAAAAGACAGAGAGACAGAGACAGACAGGCAGAGAGAGACAGACAGAGATGGGTAATTACAACCCAGCGATCTTCCAGAACTATCCAGTTTTACTTTTTAATGTCACACGGGGAGCATTTGTGGATTGAGCCAGTGCAAAGGGATTTTGCTATCCTGACACATTATGACCCCGAGGCTAGCAACTAGTTGACTGCTATTGATCACCTTGATCACCTTCAAGCCGCTTATTTATCTGCAAACACTTCTCTCTCACTGGGGTGGAGAGTAAGGGAACACCTGAATCGCCCAGTAATGAGCAGAGGTCTGGGTAGAATACAGACACAGAACAGTCCAGACACTCAGTACATACTGACGACGTCCAGCAAGAGATATTCCAGATCGAGAAGATTCGAAAACTGTGCTCATCATCGTCATCACGTGCCCTGCCGCATGGCGTTGGCGATCATGGCCCTTCGTATGAATGTATCCTTTGTCGCTGCAAATATATCTCCCACTCTCTGTCTTCAGCCACCCTGCAAGTCTGTCCAATATTTTCTCCCTGGGTCTACCTGGCTCTCTCTTTTCCTCCAGCTTTCTTGTTGTGACTAGGTGCTCTAATTTCTCTTGTCTCATAAAAATGTCCTGTAAATGTTGTTTGTCTGTTCCTAATCTTGTTCATAAATATCGTTTTTGTGTCTGCTTCCCTCAAGACTCGTTTGTTTTCTTTGCTGTCCATGGAACTCTCAACATTCTTCATAGAAACCACATTTCAGTTACTTCAATTTTGTTCTGACTTTGTGTGTTGACTGTCTACGCCTCACAACCGTATAATAGTATCGATTGTATGTAATACTCAAGAACTCTCTTCCTGATGTTAATTGATAGGCATTTGATGGTAAGAATGCTTTTCATCTTCTTGAACGCTGTTTTGGCTTGGCCGATTCTGCCGGCTATTTCTGATGTGCATCTGCCGTTTGGTGAAATGACCGTTTCCAGATATTTAAACTTATCAACCTGTCTCAAAGTTGTGCCATTTGGTGTTACTTTGCATGAAGGGAATTTTTAACTGATTACCATGACATCAGTCTTCTTGCTATTTAGCTCCAGCCTTTTACATTTGTGCTTTCTATAATTAAATAATATTCACAAGGTTTTGTAGGTCTTTTTCATTTTCTGCAATTAGCACGGTGTCATCTGCGTAACGAATGAATGGAATCAGTAAGCTTTTGAATTTAACTAGCGCACATATTTCTGAACTTCCAAGTTCTATCTAAAGAACTACTATACTATTGTTACTACTACTACCACTAGCACCACCACCACCACTACTACTACATGTACTAGGCTGCTACTACTACCACTACTATTACTACTACTACTTTTACTGCTGCTATTGCTACTACTACAACTACTATTAATAATGATGATGATGATGATGATGATGATATTACAAAAACAACAAAACTAATGATGATACTGATAATGATGACATCATCATCAACAACAACAACAATAACAAGAAGAAGAAGAAGAAGAAGAGGCATATACCAAGAAGAAGAAAGAGGAGAAGAAGAAGAAGAAAGAGGAGAAGAAGAAGGAAGAAGAAACAAAGAAAGAAAGAAACAAAGAAAGAAACAAACAAACAAAGAAAGACAGAAAGAAAGAAACAAAGAAAGAAAGAAACAAAGAAAAAGAAAGAACAAAGAAAGAAACAAAGAAAGAAAAAAAGAAAAACAAAGTAAGAAACAAAGTAAAAACAAAGAAAGAAAGAAACAAACAAAGAAATAAACAAAGAAACAAAGAAAGAAACAAAGAATAAGAAAGAAAGAAAAAGAAAGAAAAGGAGAAAAGGGCCCCTAATATTTCTCTATTCTCACCTTTAAAATAAATCAGCAGATGTACGTACGACCAGCACAGCCACTGCGAGAAAGTTTCACACACACGTCCACGGAACGATGATTGTCGATTCACTGTTTTGTGTTTTGCACACGTATAGCCTGCACATGCAAGTCTGACTCGCCGCCGATCGCACAAAACTCCACTCAGATCACAAAGCACACACTTACAACAAAAGAACGCACACTCACAAGTCACAAACCCACGTTTAGCAGAGAACAAGTTGAATCTCCCACCTCAACCTCGTCGACGAACTTCGCGGGGGAAAAAGAGACGAAAAGGTGAAAAGGTTGGCGGTTTTCAAAACACGCAGACGACAGTATCAGAAGGGAAAAAAAAAAAAAAAAAAAAAAGTCTCGTGCGATGACGTAACCATCAAGGGAGAGGACTCTGCGTGTGGCGGGGGAGTACGTAATCTAACACGACTTTCTTCCCCTTTCTTGTCTCGTCTCCTCAGTTCTCTTGGCTCGCAGGAACGGATGCACGCAGCAGAAAAGCCAGGCTCGTTCTCTTCTTCCGATCGGTAGCCAGGCACGGAATCAAGTGGTAGCACTCGCACAAGAGCTGTCTATCGAAGCCATCTGCTTGCAAGTGATAAAGGGCGCCCGCCTCTGGGTCGGCACTTTGCTTTCTGACAACTTCCCGTGCACAAACCGCGGATATTGTGCAGACGAGCCGGCTGGCGCGCGCTTGTGGAGAGGTGGGGAAAGAAGGTGGGGGGGGGGGGGGAGGAGGGTGGTGGGGATGCGGGGTTAGGTGGTATTGGTGATGGTGGCGAAGTTCAAGTTTCAGTTTCAGTTTCTCAAGATGATATCTCCGCGCTCGGAATGAATGAATTCCACGTGCACTAACGTCACAGGTGTCATGTGTATGGTGATCATGGCGCAAGCCTTAAGCCTGCACATAAACCCAGGAGCTGGCCGTGTCCTGAGGTCCTATCTAGACTATAGGTTTTGTTATCTTATACTAATATTGTATCAGTCTATCATGGCACAAGCCTTATGCCTGAACATAAACCCATGAGCTGGTCAGGTCCTGAGGTCCTATCTAGCCTGTTTTACCTAGCCTACATTTTTTTTTACTAGTATTGTCAAATGCGAAGGTGACGAGCCTGATTAGTGTTGGTGTTGGTTTTTTGTTTTTTTGTTTTTGTTTTTTTTCTTTATTTATTTATTTTTTTCAGAGACTAATTTTAGTCGTTGAAATTCTTTTTTAAGTCCCTTAACCCTTCGACTCCCGCGCCCTGTCCATCAGCATATTGTTAACCATGCTAGCAAAGCAAACAATTAACCCTTTGACTCCCGCACCCTGTCCATCAGCATATTGTTAACCATGTTAGCAAAGCAAAAACGTAACCCCTTGACTTCCTCACCCTGTCCACCTGCGTCTTGTATTGTTAACCATGCTAGCAAAGCAAAACTTAACCCTTTGACTCCCGCACCCTGTCCATCAGCACATTGTTAACCATGCTAGCAAAGCAAAAACTTAACCCTATGACTCCCTCACCCTACCCATCAGCTTCCTATAGGAAGCTGGTGGATAGGGTGAGGGAGTCAAAGGGTTAAGTTTTTGCAGTTGGTGGATAGGGTGCAGGAATCAAATAGTTAAGTTTTTGCAGTTGGTGGATAGGGTGCGAGAGTCAAAGGGTTAAGTTTTTGCAGTTGGTGGATAGGGTGAGGGAGTCAAAGGGTTAAGTTTTTGCAGTTGGTGGATAGGGTGAGGGAGTCAAAGGGTTAAGTTTTTGCAGTTGGTGGATAGGGTGAGGGAGTCAAAGGGTTAAGTTTTTGCAGTTGGTGGATAGGGTGAGGGAATCAAAGGGTTAAGTTTTTGCAGTTGGTGGATAGGGTGAGGGAGTCCAAGGGTTAAGTTTTTGCAGTTGGTAGATAGGGTGCGGGTGTCAAAGGGTTAACATACCATATTCTTCATGAATTCTACTATTTCTGTTTCCTTGTCAGATATTTTTTGGTTCTAGGGAAAGGAGATATACCAAAAGCAATTTTAAGTCATTTAGACCCGTTCGTACGTATATTTTATTGTCTTTAGTAACGTTCAATTTTTTTAAATTTAATTTAATTTATTTAAAACTTTTAAATCAATTATTAAGTTAATTTTAATTAATTAATTAATTAAATTTAATTAATTTAAAACCCCTTCACTGCCACGGTATAAAGCCTATTTTTTGCATTGCTGTGTGCCAGAGCAAATGTCTGCATTTTATGGTTGGTTCACTAAACTGCCCAGTTTTCAGCCATTTATTGAGATATCTCTAAGATGTTTTGCATGTTTTTTGGTTATACCCCTGGCTATGATGTGGTGTAAGTAGAACTTGATTTGGTTGGTAATCATTTTGGGAGAGGTGGATATAATGTACATTTTGTACAAAACATGACAAATTCAGAACATAAACACAGTCTTTACAGCACATAAAACCACATAAAACACTGGAAATTTGTGCAGTTGTTTACTGAAGAACAGGACAAGCATCTGGAATTCACATAACAGCCAGTAAATGTTTTTTTTTCTGTGCAGTACTCCATGCATACCTGGGGGTACCACAGTCCAGATGTAAACTTGATAAAAATCTAGCTTTTTCAGTAGGTTCACTTTTCTGTCCACTGCTCAGCCATTTACTGCGGTCGCCTGACTAATCAAAGGTCTATAACTGTCTTTACTGTGTCTACAATAGCCAGGAACCATTATCAGTGTTCCCTCCCTTTGTAGACCATCAAAAATCAGATGACGAGAAAGGTACGAGATGCTCTCGTGTGTAGGCGCACAGAATACCGGAAATAGGTACGAGGCTATCTCGTAGCAGGCAGTTAACGGGACCTTTTAATTAACCCTTTGACTCCCACACCCTGCCCACCAGCATTCTGCATTGTCAACCATGCTTACAAAGCAAGACCTTAACCCTTTGATTCCCTCACCCTATCCACCAGCTTCCTGCAGGAAGCTGGTGGATAGGGTGAGGGAGTCAAAGGGTTAAGTTTTTGCAGTTCATGGATAGGGTATGGGAGTCAAAGGGTTAAGGTATGCTCATGTCTGATGTAGATGACTGTAGAAACATTTGCGTTACATTGTATGGTACCGGGATTTGTTAAAAGGCGTTTTTACACTCACAGGGATGCCAGGGGCTCTTTCAGTATAACTAGTATCCCCTGGGAAAACATATTGGACAGATTTGCAGGGTGGCTGAAGACAGTCAGAGAGGGTGGAAGATGTGCTTGCGACAACAAGGGATAGATCTGGAAACATATGGAGGGCCATGATCGCCAACGCCATGTGGCAAGGCACTTGATGATGATGATGATGATGATGATGAGTATCCCCACCATCTGGATTTTCTGTGCTAGAAATTTCTTTTTTGTTTTTGGTCACACTCTCTTTGTTTCTGCCTTGTTCCTTTGCTTTCTGTCATTTCTTCCTATCATTCTTTTCCTTGTTGGTCCATTCACCTGTATGTGTTCGATACAGGCTTACGTACTTTCTCTTACGAGTAATAACTGGGTACATGTTAAATGCATTTTTGGCTCTAGGGAAATGAGATATGCGAAAGCAATTTTGGGTACTTTAGGCCCTTTTTTATATGTTTTAGTGTCTTTATATATGTTTAAATTTGTATTCAGGTATGTTTTTTTTAAAAATCCCCTGTGCGATAAATAGGACGCAGTAGTCCACGCCAGGGACATTTCCTTAGATTATGTGCGCGGATGCATTGATATGTACCTAATTTTCTTTTCTTTTCTTCCTCCTGTTGAGGTATTGTGTGTGTTTTGAAGCGGTTACAGCCCTGATATGGCTCTACACAGCCGGCTGGGCTTTAAACAAAAATAAGAGTAACATAAGAGCTATCCACTCACATTCCATGTACCAGTTTTGATCGTTGTTTTGTCTCGTCGTCTTTTTGGTTTCCCAGGTCGTTTTTTTCCTGTTCGATCTGTCCAGTTATTATCATCTCCTTTGTTTGTTTATATCATCATGTGTCCTGTCGCATGGCGTTGACGATCACTGGCCTCCATACAAATCTGTCTTTTGTCGCTGCAAGTACATCTCCCACCCTCTCTGTCCTCAGCCACCCTGCAAGTCCGTCCAATATTTTCTCTCTGGGTCTACCTGGTGCTCTCTTTCTCTCCAGTTTTCCTGTTGTGACTAGGTGCTCTAATTTCTCTTACCTCATAAAACGTCCTATAAATATTGGTTGTCTTTCCCTAATTTTCTTGATTAATGTTCTTTTTGTGTCTGCCTCCTTCAAGACTACCTACTTTGTTTTCTTTGCTGCCTACCGAATTCTTAAGTCTTCTTAGAAACCATATTTCACTTGCCTCAATCTTGTTCTGACTTTGCATGTTGACTGTCCACGCCTCACAACTGTATAACATTATCGGTTTTACATAACACTCAAGAATTATCTTCTTGATGTTAATTGATAGGCATTTGTTAGTAAGAATGCTTTTCACTTTCTTGAATGCTGTTTTAGCTTGGCCAATTCTGCTGGCTATTTCTGATGTGCATCTGCCGTCTGACGAGATGGTTGTTCCCAGATATTTGAACTTCTATGTACAATACGTTTCTATAGCCGTTTCAATTTAATTTCTTGTATTTTATGAATTTTCATACATTTTGTTTTCTATGAAACGGCTGTTCCCAGATTTTCTGACCGCTTAGAACAAGATTTTGGAAAAGTATCATCTGTTATAAATATTTTGTAATTTAACCGTGCTTCTTTTAGTACAGAATAAATTGCTTTCAGTGCTATAGAAATATTAATTTTATCATTGATAAGACCATTAATGAAGAAGATTAGGAAAATGCAAATAACATTTACAGGACATTTTATGAGGCAAGAGAAATTAGAGCACCTAGTCACAACAGGAAAGCTGGAGGGAAAAAGTGCACCAGGTAGACCCGGGGAGAAAATATTGGACGGACTTGCGAAGTGGATGAAGACAGAGAGGGTGGGAGATGTACTTGCAGCGACAAGGGATAGATTCGTATGGAGGGCCATGATCGCCAACGCCATGCGGCAGGGCACGTGATGATGAGGAATATCATATGCATTTTTCATTTGATATGTTCAATTTTGTCTTCTGAGTGTATGCCTTAATAGACTGCTCACATCAGTTAAAGCGGAGTAAATTCACATTTGTTTCATATTTTTTTCCGTTGAATTCATGATGAATGATCCAAGAAGAACCTAAGAGAAGAGTGGCAGAATGGTTCAGACGTTCGCCTGCCAATAACTAAACTCGAGGTTCCAGTGTTCGCTTCCTGTTGAAGCCTCGACTTTTCTCCTCAGTTTGACCGGAAAATCGAACTGAACGTCTAGTCCTTCGGAAGGGGACGAAAAACGTGTCGGATCCGTGTGCCTTCTGGTCTGCACATGCTAAAGATCCCACGGCAGTTGAAAATCGTGAAGAGCAGGGCAGTCGCCTAGCTGCAATGATATATAACACTGGTGAGATAGGTTCTATTCCCAGGTCCCTCCCCTTGAAGGTCAATGAACCTTCTTTCCTTCTCGGAGACTTGGTAAAAAAACAAATAAAAAAAGCAAACAAAAAAATTGAGTGGCGCTGCACTGCGGCGACGCACTCTCAAGGTTGAGAGCAGCCAGAGTTTCACATAGTAAATCCATCATCATCATCATCATCATCATCATCATCATCATCATCATCATCATCATCATCATCATCATGTCGAGCTTGCTCGGCTATCCATGACACGTTTCTTCCATCCTTCTTTGTCAGACATTGCAGTAGGTAGTTCATCATACTGACAGCCC
>JAPXFY010000019.1:6040126-6042626 GCA_030674185.1 Monoplex corrugatus
AGAAAAACAACAACAACAACAACGACAAAACAACAACAACAACAACAACATCAACAACAACAACGACAACAACAACGACAACAACAACAACAACAACAACAACAACCCCACTTCCACAAATCCTAATTCTACTAACATATGTCGCGAGCTGGAACCGAACTCGAAACCTACATCGTGACCTAACGGCTGTATGACGTGGCGTGTGCTATTTGTGCTCAGACTAGCACAGTGCTGAGTATCTGCCTGCAGGACGATCAATTCTTGAAGCTGCAATTCCTCTTGACATATCACTCATCTGCTTGTCTTCATAAAGGACAAAGTTCTGACGAAAATAAAAAGAGATGGAATAAAAAATATTGAAGAAGGGTTTGATTAACCCTTTGACTCCCGCACCCTATCCACTGATTGCAAAAACTTAACCTTTTGATTGTCTCACCATATCTACGTAAAAAAAACTTAATCCTTTGATTCCCTCACCCTATCCACCAGCGTCCTGCAAAATCTTAACCTTTTGATTCCCTTACCCTATCCACCAGCTTCCTGAAATAATTTAATTAATCCTTTAATTCCCTCACCCTATCCACCAGCTTCCTTCAAAAACGTAACCCTTTGATTCTCTCACCCTATCCACCAGCTTCCTGCAAAAACTTAACCCTTTGATTTCTTCCCCCTCTATCCACCAGCTTCCTGCAAAACATAACCCTTTGATTCCCTCACCCTATCCACCAGCTTCCTGCAAAACTTAACCCTTTGATTCCCTCACCCTATCCACCAGCTACCTGCAAACTTAACCCTTTATTTCCCCCACCCTATCCACCAACTTCTTACAGAAAGTTGGTGGATAGAGTGAGGGAATCAAAGGGTTAAGTTTTTGCTTTGCTGGCATGGTTGACAACGCAGTGATGCTGGTGAATAGGGTGCGGGAGTCAAAGGGTTAAGTTGCGGTATTTGGAGCAGAGTTCTCTTGAAGTGTATGTTACTATTCATCGGTTGTTATTGAATACAAATGTTCTTGTTCTTTTTTTTTCTTTTCTTTTTTTGTCTTTGTTTATTATCCCTTTGTTTGAAAATGGGAGATGTCATATTAGTTGGGAGAAATGTGCCTGTGTGTGTGTGTGTGTGTGTGTGTGTGTGTGTGTGTGTGTGTGTGTGTGTGTGTGTGTGTGTGTGTGTGTGTGTGTGTGTGTGTGTGTGTGTGTGTGTTGTGTGTGCGTGTTGTTCTTGTTCTTTTTTCTTCTCTTCTTTTCTTATCTTTGTTTATTCTCCCTTTGTTTGACAATGGGAGATGTCATATTAGTTGGGAGAAATGTGCCTGTGTGTGTGTGTGTGTGTGTGTTGTTCTTGTTCTTCTTTTTCTACTTTCTTTCTTATCTTTGTTTATTCTCTCTTTGTTTGAAAATGGAAGATGTCATATTAGTTGGGAGAAATGTGCCTGTGTGTGTGTGTGTGTGTGTGTGTGTGTGTGTGTGTGTGTGTGTGTGTGTGCGTGTGTGTGTATATATATGTGTGCATTTTTGTGTGTGCGTGTGTGTGTATTTGTACGTGTGTTTGTGTGCGTGCGTGTGTGTCTCTATGTATTTGTGTGTGTGTTTGTGTGCGTGCGTGTGCGTGTCTGTGTATTTGTGTGTGTGTGTGTGTGTGTGTGTGTATTTGTGCGTGTGCGTGCAGGTGTGTGCGAGCATGTGTGTGTGAGTGAGTGAGTGAGTGTGTGTGAGTGTGTGTTGTGTGCGTGCGTGTGTGCGCGTGTGTGTACGTGTGGATATGTGTGTGTGCGTGCGTGCGTGTGTGAGTGTTTGTGTGTGTGTGTGCGCGTGTGTATGTGTGTATATGTATGTATGTGTGTGCGCGTGTATGTGTATGTATGTGTGAGCGTGAGTGTGGGTGTGTGTGTGTGTGTGTGCATGTATGTGTATGTATGCGTGAGTGTGAGTGTGTGTGTGTGTGTGTGTGCGCGTGTATGTCGAGCGTGTGTGTGTGTGTATGTGTGTGCGCGCGCGTGTGCGTGTATGTTTGTGTATGTGCGTGCGTGTATGTGTGTGTCGTGACTGTACATGTATGTGTTGAGTGTGTGTGTGTGTGTGTGTGTGCGTGTATGTGTCTGTCTGTGCGCACACGCACGCGCGTGTGTGTATGTCTGTTACCAAAATGTCACTCTCGACCAGATTGTCATAGCTCCTTCTGGATAGGTCTTAACCACATTGTGGAGAAAGATGTAGATCGATCAGGAGTAGCGAGTGCATCCGTTTGAAAAACAAGAAATAAAGGTCCAGGTCACACCGACCCAAAACATGCTATAAATCAGCACTCTCTGTTTTCTGTTGTAGTTGTTGTTGTTGTTGTTGAGGAAGGCGAGTGAGAAGAGTTTAGGGAGAAGAGTGGCAGAATGGTTCAGACGTTCGTCGAAGTTGCAGGCTTCGTTTCTCGTTGAGGCCTCGACTTTTCTCCTCAGTTTTGACCGGAAAATCGAACTGAACGTCTAGCCCTTCGGTAGGGGATGAAA
>JAPXFY010000019.1:6057626-6062626 GCA_030674185.1 Monoplex corrugatus
TCTCTCTCTCTCTCTCTCTCTTACTCTCTCTCTCTCTCTCTCTGTGTCTCTCCGTCTATTCTTCTCTCTCTCTCTCTCTCTCTCTCTTACTCTCTCTCTGTCTTTCCGTCTATCTCTTCTCTCTCTTTCTCTCTCTGTGTCTCTCTCTCTCTGTTTCAATGAACTCTTCCACAACATGACGAAATGAAAATAGATGTTTGAATAAGTGAATGGTGATGAATAAACAAATGAACAGATATGTAAATAATATAACGATTAAATGAACACGAAATAAAGCACAAAAACTGATATCATAACATGAAACAACAACAAACAAACATATAATGACAATTAGCAAGGAGAAAGGAGGTGGAAATGAAAAGAGACAAACCGAAACGGCATATTATGTGAGCTTACACTTATGCTTTGTGGCTGCGTCTTGCTAGCTGAATGGTAGCGCAAACTGTGTTGGGTTTGAGAAATGGGAGATAACTCCGTGACTCTCAAGAGTTATGTTATTAGTTGATATAAGTGAGCGTTCACTTTAGCTACTCATAAATTCTACACAGTTTTTGATATATATATATGTATGTGTGTGTGTGTGTGTGTGTGTGTGTGTGTGTGTGTGTGTGTGTGTGTGTGTGTGTGTGTGTGTGTTGTCTGTGTGTGTGTGTGTGTGTGTGTGTGTGTGTTGTGTGTGTGTGTGTGTGCTGTGTGGGTGTGTGTGTTGTTCTGTGTGTGTGGTGTGTGTGTGTGTGTGTGTGTGTGTGTGTGTGTTGTGTGTGTGTGTGTGTACGTGTGTGTTTGTGTGGTGTGTGTTACGTGTGTTGTGTGCGTGTGTGTTTGTGTGTGTGTGTGTATGTGTGTGTGTGTGTGTTCTGTGTGTCTGTGTGTGTGTGTTTTGCGTGTGTGTGTGTTTGTGTGTGTGTGTGTGTGTGTGTGTGTGTGTGTTTGCGTGTGTTTGTGTGTGTGTGTACGTGTGTGTTTGTGTGCGTGTATGTGTGTTTGTGTGTTTGTGTGTGCGCGTGTGTGTTCGTGGGTGTGTGTGTGTATGTGTGTGTGTGTGTGTGTGTTTGTGTGCGTGTGTGTTTGCGTGTACGTTTTTGTGTAGACCAAACCAAACCAAACCAAACCAAACCAATCATCCCATCCCAACCCAAACCAAGCTAAACCAGACCGAATCAAACCAAAAGAAACAAAAATAAAACAAAAACAAAACAATCAGGATTGTCAAGCCATTTCTTTGGGACAGAAAATCAGGACGCCATACTTAACATCAGGAAGAGAGTTCTTGAATGTTATATAGAACCAATACTGTTGTACGGATGCGAGGCGTGGACAGTCAGCAAGCAAAGCCAGAACAAGATTGAGGCAGACGAGATGCGGTTTCTAAGAAGAATGTTGAGAGTTCCATGGACAGCAAAGAAAACAAACGAGACAGTCTTTATGGAGGCAGACACAAGTAGATCACTCATAAGGAAGATTAGGAAAAGACAGGCAACATTTATAGGCCACTTTTATGAGGAAGGGGGATTTAGAGCACCTGGTCACAACGGGAAAGCTGGAGGGAAAGAGAGTCCCGGGTAGACCCAGGGAGAAAATGCTGGACGGACTTGCAGAGTGGATGGGGACAAGGAGGGTGGAGTAGATGCTAGGGGCAACAAGAGATAGAGACAGATGGAAGTCCATGATCGCCAACGCCATGCGGCAGGGCACCTGATGATGATGATACTTCACAAGGTCAAGGTGACTTTTAAAGACATATCAGACAAAAATCAGAGTTGTCTTGAATCGAGGAGTGTTGTAGATGGTCACAAAAGTGAAATCAGATGTAGTTGTAAGAAACTCTGGGAAGAGCCGGACAGCAGAAGGTCCTCAGAAGCGAAACCCCCGTCAAGCAAGTGTTTCGGTTCTACCGGTCGCCGTGGTGTAGTGGTTAACGCAACGGACTACTGACTGGAAGGTTGTGGGTTCGAATCCCCATCAGATCCTTCAAAAATCATTGTGGGATTTTTCCGGCTCTAACCGGCTCCTAACCCAGAGCTGGGTGTGCTGTGGGCTCATTGGGAAGACTGGGACCACACAGTTGGGTGTGCTGTGGGCTCATTGGGAAGACTGGGACCACACAGTCGAGTCTCATCCACTTCATGGATGCGTCATTGAGGGTGTTGCTCAAATCTTCTGACCAGCACCGCAGGTGTCTGTATCTCTCAGGCCCGGTTGACGCCAGGATATATTATGATAGTGAGCGTAGAGTACAGCCCTGTCACGCAGTCTCAATCCTAGATGGAACTCCACAGCATCACGATTATCATCCTCATCGACTTCATCATCATTGCATTGTGAAAACTGTGCCATCTTCTGTGGCCATAAAGGTGGCGTAGAAAATGGGACGGAAAAAAATGGTGAGCACAAAGGTAACCTCCCTGAGTGCGATGATCCTAAAAAAAGTGTTTTGGTCCTTAACTCCTGACACTCTAAGGGGGCCGGGCCGCATCCAGGTCACGACTCCTGGATGCCCATCTGCTGTCACCTTTTTTTTTTATTGATAGAAATTTGTTCTCCGAGAATCGAACCCGAGCATCCTATGTGGTCAGGTTTTTCGAGGCAAAGTCACGCTTGTGATGGATGTCTTAACCACTTGGCTGTCGGTCACCTGCAACATATGGGGGAATTTTAAGCGTACGAAGATATATAATAATAATAATATACAATATTTTATATAGCGCAAAATCTTGATAAAATCAAATCTAAGCGCACGCACGCACACAGACACACACGCACGCACGCACACGCACGCACGCACACGCACGCACGCACGCACGCACGCACGCACGCACGCACGCACGCACGCAGTTCATGAGAAATTTTAGTTTACAAAACACCTTGAGGCAACTGAAATGTAGTTTCTAAGACGAATGTTGACAGTTCCATGGACAGCAAAACAAAAACAACAACAACAACAACAACAAACAAACAAACAAAAAACAAAACAAAAAACAGACAAAGGAAGAACATTAATGAAGAAGATTAGGAAATGACAAGCAACATTTATATGACATTTTATGAGGCAAGAGAAATTAGAGCACCAAGCCACAACAGGAATGCTGGAGGGAAAAGAGCACCAGGCAGACCCAGGGAGAAAATATTGGACGGGCTTGCAGAGTGGCTGGGGACAGAGAGGGTAGGAGGTGTACTTGCAGCGACAAGGGATAGATTTGTATGGAGGGCCATGGTAGCCAACGCCATTCGGCAGGGCGCATGATGATGATGATGATGATGATGATGATGATGACAGCATCTTAAAAAAGCGCTAACTTTAGGCACTTTTTGTTTTCGTGTGACGTTAACATTTGAACCATAATTTTCTTCATATTTTAGACATTCACGACTCCATGACGGTCTGCAAGTTTGCTCCGAATTTTGTAAAGATTCTATCCAGAAACAGTTCTGAAAATCTTCCTAGCACATTTTGTGACACAGACACAAACCTCCCTCTGTCGGTGTGAAATGACAAATCCTTTTCGTTGTTTTTATTTTTTTATTTATTTATTTTTTTTAGGGAGATTGGACATAAAGTGCATTTGAAGAAACAAGACAACCGGAAATGTTCAGCCAACTGGGTTTTGAAAATCGTACATATCATGACAACAACAACAACAACAACAACAACAACAACAACAACAACGGCACCATCACCACCAACAACAAAAGCAACAATAACAAAATATTTTTAGTATACAATTTTATTCATTTTTTGTTTCACAAAGAACGGACATCAAATGTACAATGTGGTATCAAAAAAATGATAAAAAAACCATATACACATATAAAGATATTGTTGACATATGAACACCTTATAGTATACAGAATATACATAATATTTTATACAGAATATACAATGCGGTATCAAAAATGACCAAAAAAAAACCCAACATATACATATGAAAAGATATTGTTGACATATGAACACCTTATAGTATACAGAATATACATGATATTTTATACAGAATATACAATGTGGTAGCAAAAAATAAAAAACTATATACATATGAAAAGATATTGTTGACACATCAACTCCATAATATAGCATATAGAATATACATAATGATATTTTATACATTAGACGTTTAAAAATGAACATCAAGATTTAGGCACATGTAACAAAAATAACAACCAATATCACCATATTTAGCACGAAACGACAAGAGCAGAAACGTAATGCGTTTTATTGATTCAGGTGAGGTTGACAATATTGTTAGATTACTCTTCAGCTCAATTGATTCCTGAAAATACACTAAATTGTTTCCTATGTCTCTTGTGGGATTTTTCGGCTCAGAACAAAATAAGCAAAAGGCGCTTTGAAACAAAACTGTTAGCTAGCTTAACTAACTAGCAAGGAAAATGTTCATATCTCTGAGCAGTGATCTGTTATCAAGTTACCTTCGAGATAAACTTGGTGTTGAAAGCGACGATAGTTAGAGTTAGAGTTAGGGTTAGGGTTAGGATGGAACATGGGGTTAGGGCTAGGTTAGGATGGAATATACAGTTAGGGTTAGGGTTAGGTTTAGAATGGAACATGGGGCTAGGATTAAGGTTAGGGTTTAGGGTTAGGGTTAGAGTTAGAGTAAGGGTGGAACATGGGGTTAGGGTCAGGGTTAGGATTAAGGTTATGTTAGGGTTAGTATTAGGGTTAGGTTTGGATTAGGGTTAGGGTTAGGATGGAACGTGGGTTAGGGTTAGGGTTGATATTAGGGTTAGGGGTTAAGGTTAGGGTTAGGGTTAAGGTTAGGGTTAAGGTTAATTTCATGGTTAGGGTTAGGGGTTAGGGTTAGGGTTAGGGTTAAGGTTAGGGTTAGGGTTAGGGTTAGGGTTAGGGTTGGAATGGAACATGAGTTCTATAATAACGTATGGTGATCGTGGTTTGTAGGCTGGCTGGTGTTACGTTTGCGATGAAATATCAGTGAAAATTGTGAAAAATTGATTAAATGATGTGATTGATTGATTGATTGATTGATGGA
>JAPXFY010000019.1:6072626-6082626 GCA_030674185.1 Monoplex corrugatus
CATCTCACCAGACGGCAGATGCACATTAGAAATATCCAGCACAATTAGCCAAGCTAAAACAGCATTCAAGAAAATGAGGAACGTTTTATCAAGAAATGCGTGTCGACTATCATCAGGAAGAGAGTTCTTCACTGTTATATGGAACCAATACTGCTGCACAGATGCGAAGCATGGACTGTCAACACGCAAAGTCAGAAGAAAATTGAGGCACCTGTATTCTAAGAAGAATGTTAACAGTTCCATGGACAGCACAGGAAATAAATGAGACAGTCTTGAAACAAACAAACAAACAAACAAACAAAGCATCACTGAAGAAGATTAGGAAAAGACAAGGAACGTTTATAGCATATTTCATGAAGCAAGAGAAATTTGAGCACCAAGTCACAACAGGAAAGCTGCAGGGAAAAAGAGCACCAGGTAGACCCAGGGAGAAAATTTAGGACGGATTTGCTGAGTGGATTAAGACAGACAGGGTGGCGGCGACAAAGATAGATTCGTATAGAGGGCCATGATAGCCTGTATCCGATATGTTTGTACTGTATTATAATGTACTGACATGACAATGTACGTGATGTATTAATGTATTGATGTATTGGTGTATATCTGTATACCATATGTTTGTACTGTATTATAATGTACTGACATGACAATGTACGTGATGTATTGATGTATTGGTGTATACCTGTATACCATATGTTTGTACTGTATTATAATGTACTGACATGACAATGTACGTGATGTATTAATGTATTGATGTATTGGTGTATACCTGTATACCATATGTTTGTACTGTATTATAATGTACTGACATGACAATGTACGTGATGTATTAATGTATTGATGTATTGGTGTATATCTGTATACCATATGTTTGTACTGTATTATAATGTACTGACATGACAATGTACGTGATGTATTGATGTATTGGTGTATACCTGTATACCATATGTTTGTACTGTATTATAATGTACTGACATGACAATGTACGTGATGTATTAATGTATTGATGTATTGGTGTATACCTGTATACCATATGTTTGTACTGTATTATAATGTACTGACATGACAATGTACGTGATGTATTAATGTATTGATGTATTGGTGTATATCTGTATACCATATGTTTGTACTGTATTATAATGTACTGACATGACAATGTACGTGATGTATTGATGTATTGATGTATTGGTGTATACCTGTATACCATATGTTTGTACTGTATTATAATGTACTGACATGACAATGTACGTGATGTATTAATGTATTGATGTATTGGTGTATATCTGTATACCATATGTTTGTACTGTATTATAATGTACTGACATGACAATGTACGTGATGTATTGATGTATTGATGTATTGGTGTATACCTGTATACCATATGTTTGTACTGTATTATAATGTACTGACATGACAATGTACGTGATGTATTGATGTATTGATGTATTGGTGTATACATGTATCCCATATGTTTGTACTGTATTATAATGTACTGACATGACAATGTACGTGATGTATTGATGTATTGATGTATTGGTGTATACCTGTATACCATATGTTTGTACTGTATTATAATGTACTGACATGACAATGTACGTGATGTATTAATGTATTGATGTATTGGTGTATACCTGTATACCATATGTTTGTACTGTATTATAATGTACTGACATGACAATGTACGTGATGTATTAATGTATTGATGTATTGGTGTATATCTGTATACCATATGTTTGTACTGTATTATAATGTACTGACATGACAATGTACGTGATGTATTGATGTATTGATGTATTGGTGTATACCTGTATACCATATGTTTGTACTGTATTATAATGTACTGACATGACAATGTACGTGATGTATTAATGTATTGATGTATTGGTGTATACCTGTATACCATATGTTTGTACTGTATTATAATGTACTGACATGACAATGTACGTGATGTATTAATGTATTGATGTATTGGTGTATATCTGTATACCATATGTTTGTACTGTATTATAATGTACTGACATGACAATGTACGTGATGTATTGATGTATTGATGTATTGGTGTATACCTGTATACCATATGTTTGTACTGTATTATAATGTACTGACATGACAATGTACGTGATGTATTAATGTATTGATGTATTGGTGTATATCTGTATACCATATGTTTGTACTGTATTATAATGTACTGACATGACAATGTACGTGATGTATTGATGTATTGATGTATTGGTGTATACATGTATCCCATATGTTTGTACTGTATTATAATGTACTGACATGACAATGTACGTGATGTATTAATGTATTGATGTATTGGTGTATATCTGTATACCATATGTTTGTACTGTATTATAATGTACTGACATGACAATGTACGTGATGTATTGATGTATTGATGTATTGGTGTATACCTGTATACCATATGTTTGTACTGTATTATAATGTACTGACATGACAATGTACGTGATGTATTGATGTATTGATGTATTGGTGTATACCTGTATACCATATGTTTGTACTGTATTATAATGTACTGACATGACAATGTACGTGATGTATTAATGTATTGATGTATTGGTGTATATCTGTATACCATATGTTTGTACTGTATTATAATGTACTGACATGACAATGTACGTGATGTATTGATGTATTGATGTATTGGTGTATACCTGTATACCATATGTTTGTACTGTATTATAATGTACTGACATGACAATGTACGTGATGTATTAATGTATTGATGTATTGGTGTATACCTGTATACCATATGTTTGTACTGTATTATAATGTACTGACATGACAATGTACGTGATGTATTAATGTATTGATGTATTGGTGTATATCTGTATACCATATGTTTGTACTGTATTATAATGTACTGACATGACAATGTACATGATGTATTGATGTATTGATGTATTGGTGTATACCTGTATACCATATGTTTGTACTGTATTATAATGTACTGACATGACAATGTACGTGATGTATTAATGTATTGATGTATTGGTGTATATCTGTATACCATATGTTTGTACTGTATTATAATGTACTGACATGACAATGTACGTGATGTATTGATGTATTGATGTATTGGTGTATACATGTATCCCATATGTTTGTACTGTATTATAATGTACTGACATGACAATGTACGTGATGTATTAATGTATTGATGTATTGGTGTATATCTGTATACCATATGTTTGTACTGTATTATAATGTACTGACATGACAATGTACGTGATGTATTGATGTATTGATGTATTGGTGTATACCTGTATACCATAGTTTTGTACTGTATTATAATGTACTGACATGACAATGTACGTGATGTATTGATGTATTGATGTATTGGTGTATACATGTATCCCATATGTTTGTACTGTATTATAATGTACTGACATGACGATGTACGTGTTGTATTGGGCTATTGGTGTATACATGTATCCCATATGTTTGTACTGTATTATAATGTATTGACATGACAATGTACGTGTTGTATTGGTGTATTGATGTATTGGTGTATACCTGTATTCCATATGTTTGTACTGTATTATAATGTATTGACATGACAATGTACTTGTTGTATTGGTGTATTGATGTATTGGTGTATACCTGTATTCCATATGTTTGTACTGTATTATAATGTACTGACGTGACAATGTACGCGATGTATTAATGTATTGATGTATTGGTGTATACCTGTATTCCATATGTTTGTGCTGTATTATAATGTACTGACATGACAATGTACGTGATGTATTGATGTATTGGTGTATTGGTGTATACATGTATCCCACATGTTTGTACTGTATTATAATGTACTGACATGACAATGTACGTGATGTATTGATGTATTGGTGTATACATGTATACCAAATGTTTGTACTGTATTATAATGTACTGACATGGCAATATACGTGATGTATTGGTGTATTGGTGTATACATGTATCCCATATGTTTGTACTGTATTATAAAGTACTGACATGACAATGCACGTGTTGTATTGATGCATTGGTGTATACATGTATCCCATATATCTGTACTGTATTATAAAGTACTGACATGACAATGTACGTGTTGTATTGGTGTACTGTTGTATACTTGTATCGCATGTTTGTGATAGTTCAGACGTTCGCCTGTCAATACTCACGACAGAAAAGCTGCAGGAAAAAATAAGCTGCAGGTTGACCCAGGGAGAAAACATTAGTTTTGCAGAGTAAATGAGGACAGAATCGGTAGAAGATATACTTAGCAACAAAAGATAAGATTCGTATGGAGGGCCGTGGTCTTCAACGCCATGTGGCAAGGCAGATGATGATGATGATGATGATATGTCAACCACAAAAACGCACCATACTCCACAACCACGAAACATAGAGAAGCAAACGCAAAGTTTCACAGGTTGTTTCAGCGAGGCAAAGAAATGGAAATAGGAACACTTACAAAAGCTTTGGCCAAACAACAGATACTTCGTACACGAAAAAATCAATCATAGGCTTTTTGAAAATCTCACAACAAGGCATATGACGAAAGTTGGCCCATGAAAGGCCAGACATTATCGATTGAGCATGACTGGATCAGAGGAGAACAGGCTGTCGTCAAAGAAGAACTCCCAACAAAGGACACCACCACAACTGACGCCCAAGGCCTTGGTACGGTAAATCAAACGTAGAACCTTGGTATCCATAACAGCTCGTATGTTGAGGACCGCGTCGTTACAACGTGTCATTTTCTTGCCAGCTTTGTGACAGCGAGTTTTCCCGTTTCTATTTTCTGGACGCCTACTGAACAGACTCTCTGTTTCTGTCTTTGTCTTGTCTTTGTCTTTTCGTCTTTGTCTTGTATTGTCTTGTCTTTGTCTTATATTGTTTTGACTTTGTCTTGTCTTGACTTTGACTTTGACTTGACTTTGACTTGATTTGACTTGACTTGACTTTGACTTTGACTTGACTTGACTTGACTTGCCTTGCCTTGACTTGCCTTGTCTTTCTTTGTCTTTGTCTTGTCTTGTCTTTGTCTTTGTCTTGTCTTGTCGTTGACTTGACTTGTCTTTGTCTTGTCTTGTCTTGTCGTTGACTTGTCTTGTCTTTGTCTTGTCTTTCTTTGTCTTGTCTTGTCTTGTCTTGTCTTGTCTTTCTTTGTATTGTCTTGTCTTGTCTGTCTTTGTCTTTGTCTTGTCTTGTCTTTCTTTGTCTTGTCTTGTCTTGTCTTTCTTTGTCTTTGTCTTGTCTTGCCTTTCTTTGTCTTTGTTCTTGTCTTGTCTTTCTTTGTCTTTGTCTTGTCTTTGTCTTGTCTTGTCTTGTCTTGTCTTGTCTTTTCTTTGCCTTGTCTTGCCTTGTCTTGTCTTGTCTTGTCTTGTCTTGTCTTTGTCTTGCCTTGTCTTGTCTTGTCTTGTCTTTGTCTTGTCTTGTCTTGTCTTTGCCTTGTCTTGTCTTGTCTTTGCCTTGTCTTGTCTTGTCTTTGCCTTGTCTTGTCTTGTCTTGTCTTTGTCTTTGTCTTGTCTTGTCTTTGTCTTTGTCTTTGTCTTGTCTTGTCTTTGTCTTTGTCTTGTCTTGTCTTGTCTTTGTCTTGTCTTGTCTTTGTCTTTGTCTTGTCTTGTCTTTGTCTTTGTCTTGTCTTTGTCTTTGTCTTTGTCTTTGTCTTGTCTTGTCTTTGTCTTGTCTTGTCTTGTCTTTGTCTTTGTCTTGTCTTGTCTTTGTCTTGTCTTGTCTTGTCTTGTCTTGTCTTGTCTTGTCTTTGTCTTGTCTTGTCTTGTCTTGTCTTTGTCTTGTCTTGTTTTTGTCTTTGTCTTGTCTTTGTCTTTGTCTTGCCTTGCCTTGCCTTGCCTTGTCTTGTCTTGTCTTTGTCTTTGTCTTTGTCTTGTCTTGTCTTGTCTTGTCTTTGCCTTGTCTTTGTCTTGTCTTGTCTTGTCTTTGCCTTGCCTTGTCTTTGTCTTTGCCTTGTCTTGTCTTTGCCTTGTCTTGTCTTGTCTTGCCTTGCCTTGTCTTGTCTTGTCTTTGCCTTGCCTTGTCTTGTCTTGTCTTGCCTTGTCTGTGTTTTGTCTTTGTCTTGTCTTGTCTTTGTCTTTGCCTTGCCTTGCCTTGTCTTGTCTTTCCTTGTCTTTGTCTTTGTCTTGCCTTGCCTTGTCTTGTCTTGTCTTTGTCTTTGCCTTGTCTTGTCTTGTCTTTGTCTTTGCCTTGTCTTGTCTTGTCTTTGTCTTGTCTTGTTTTGTCTTTGTCTTGTCTTTGTCTTTGCCTTGTCTTGTCTTTGTCTTTGCCTTGTCTTGTTTTGTCTTTGTCTTGTCTTGTCTTTGTCTTTGCCTTGCCTTGCCTTGTCTTGTCTTTGCCTTGTCTTGTCTTTGCCTTGCCTTGCCTTGTCTTGTCTTGTCTTGTCTTTGCCTTGCCTTGCCTTGTCTTGTCTTGTCTTTGCCTTGCTTGTCTTTGCCTTGTCTTGTCTTGTCTTGTCTTGTCTTTGCCTTGTCTTGTCTTGTCTTGTCTTGTCTTTGCCTTGTCTTGTCTTGTCTTGTCTTTGCTTTGCCTTGCCTTGCCTTGCCTTGTCTTGTCTTGTCTTGTCTTGTCTTTGCCTTGCCTTGTCTTGTCTTGTCTTGTCTTTGCCTTGCCTTGCCTTGCCTTGTCTTGTCTTGTCTTTGCCTTGCCTTGCCTTGTCTTGCCTTGTCTTTGCCTTGCCTTGCCTTGTCTTGTCTTGTCTTGTCTTGTCTTTGCCTTGTCTTGTCTTGTCTTGTCTTGTCTTGTCTTTGCCTTGCCTTGCCTTGCCTTGTCTTGTCTTGTCTTGTCTTTGCCTTGTCTTTGCCTTGTCTTGTCTTTGCCTTGTCTTGTCTTGTCTTTGCCTTGTCTTGCCTTGTCTTGCCTTGTCTTGTCTTGTCTTGTCTTGCCTTGTCTTGTTTTGTCTTGTTTTGTCTTGTTTTGTCTTGTCTTTGCCTTGTCTTTGCCTTGTCTTTGTCTTTGTCTTTGTCTTTGTCTTGTCTTGTCTTGTCTTGTCTTTGCCTTGCCTTGCCTTGCCTTGCCTTGCCTTGCCTTGCCTTGTCTTGTTTTGTCTTGTCTTTGCCTTGTCTTTGCCTTGTCTTTGCCTTGTCTTTGCCTTGTCTTTGCCTTGTCTTGTCTTGTCTTGTCTTTGTCTTGTCTTTGTCTTGTCTTTGTCTTGTCTTGTCTTGTCTTGTCTTTGCCTTGTCTTGTCTTGCCTTGTCTTGTCTTTGCCTTGTCTTGTCTTGTCTTTGTCTTTGCCTTGCCTTGCCTTGTCTTGTCTTGTCTTGTCTTTGTCTTGCCTTGCCTTGCCTTGCCTTGCCTTGCCTTGTCTTGTCTTGTCTTGTCTTTGTCTTGTCTTTGTCTTTCTTGTCTTGTCTTGTCTTTGTCTTTGCCTTGCCTTGCCTTGTCTTGTCTTGTCTTTGTCTTGTCTTTGTCTTGTCTTGTCTTGTCTTGTCTTTGTCTTGTCTTTGTCTTGTCTTTGCCTTGCCTTGCCTTGCCTTGTCTTGTCTTGTCTTGTCTTGTCTTGTCTTTGTCTTTGCCTTGCCTTGCCTTGCCTTGTCTTGTCTTGTCTTGTCTTGTCTTTGTCTTTGTCTTTGTCTTTCTTGTCTTGTCTTTGTCTTTGCCTTGCCTTGCCTTGCCTTGCCTTGTCTTGTCTTGTCTTTGTCTTGCCTTGCCTTGCCTTGTCTTGTCTTGTCTTTGTCTTGCCTTGTCTTGTCTTGTCTGGAGAAACTGAAACAGAAACTGAAACACCATAAAATTATGTTCCTCTACCCCGGTCGCCATTTCAAGACCCCTCCCCCCCCACCCTTGCCAGCGTATAGGGTTTAGCGCAGGCTCAGGGAGTCTGTTAATAGATTTGGTGGCGCGCATATGGACATATCCGAGTGCCGTGAAAATCTTTTGAACACACCAAACTCATCATCATCATCCTCATCATCATCATCATCATCGTCGTCGTCGTCATCATCATCATCATCATCATACTTACAAGACGCCCCCATATCTTGACATACAAATCGATACAAAAAAGCACAGACGATCACCATTTATGACAACATTCCTCTCAACAACGACAACAACTGGAGAGAACGAAACACGAACATCGACAGGCGGCAGGGAAGCTTTTTAGTCCTCTTCTTCTTATTTTTATCCGTTGTTTGGTGTTGTTTGTGGTCTGTGTGTGTGACCGTGCATTCGCGCTTGACAAAGGCCAACGTTGGCCGAAAATTAGCGCTTGTCTTGTCTTGTTGTATTGAATACGCTTTCACTTTGGTTTGCTTGTTCTTCTGGTTCCTGTTTGCTTGGGCGCGGGAAGTCGCACTTGTTTTCGATCAGCAGAGGAACAGGGCAAAATTGTGACCGTGTAGACAGGGGGCGTTGGGATCCCCGCTGATACAGAGGTATGTATTCAAGTCAGACTTGCTAGAACAGACTATAGGACTGTCGAGGACAGGGGGAAGCTTATTCACAAGATACGAGATAGTTTATTTGTCCCGAAGGAAATTACATTGCCAATCACATTACAAATTAGACATAAAATTATACATTATAAATTATAAAGGCATTAAAAACAAACAATTAATATTATCACATACATTATAATATCACATACTCTCGCAGATCACAGCGCGCTGCTCTCACATAGACCAAGTGCCAATTATCACAATAAACATTAAAATAGTAAAAATAGAGTGCAGGTTAAGCATAAAGATTTCAAATAAAATTACGAGTATAAGCGTTGTTAAAAGATAATATGGCTTTGGGTATGAAACTATCTTTGTATCTCGTTGTCCGTGTGACGGCATTGGGTTTTTTGGTTTTGTTGTTTGTTTGTTTTTTTTGTTCTTTGCTTTTGTTTCTTTTTGGGGGGTTGTTTTTGTTTTTTGTTTTTGTTTTTTGTTTGTATTTGTTTTTGTCTTTGTTTTTGTCCGTGTTTTGCCTTTTTTTTTTTTTTAAATTTTTTCTTTTGGTTTTTGTCTTTGTTTTTGTTTCTGCTTTTGTTTTGTTTTGTTTTTTCTGTTTTTTGTTTTTTGTTTTTGTCTTTGTTTTTTTGTTTTTTGTTTTTTGTTTTTTTGTCTTTGTTTTTTTGTTTTTTGTCTTTGTTTTTGTCTTTGTTTTTTTGTCTTGTTTTTTGTTTTGTCTTTGTTTTTTTGTTTTTTTGTCTTTGTTTTTTGTTTTTGTCTTTGTTTTTTTCTTTGTTTTTTGTTTTTTGTCTTTTTTTTTTTGTTTTTGTCTTTGTTTTTTGTTTTTTGTCTTTGTTTTTTGTTTTTGTCTTTGTTTTTTTGTTTTTTGTCTTTGTTTTTTTTTTGTTTTTTGTCTTTGTTTTTTGTCTTTGTTTTTTTTGTCTTTGTTTTTTGTTTTTGTCTTTGTTTTTTTGATTTTTGTCTTTGTTTTTTTGTTTTTGTCTTTGTTTTTTGTTTTTTTGTCTTTGTTTTTTTGTTTTTGTCTTTGTTTTTTGTTTTTTGTCTTTGTTTTTTTTGTTTTTTGTCTTTGTTTTTGTCTTTGTTTTTTTGTCTTTGTTTTTTGTTTTTGTCTTTGTTTTTTTGCTTTTTGTCTTTGTTTTTGTCTTGTTTTTTTGTCTTTGTTTTTGTCTTTGTTTTTTGTTTTTTGTCTTTGTTTTTTTGTTTTTGTCTTTGTTTTTTGTCTTTGTTTTTGTTTTTTTTTGTCTTTGTTTTTGTTATTTTGTCTTTGTTTTTGTTATTTTGTCTTTGTTTTTGTTTTTTGTCTTTGTTTTTTTGTCTTTGTTGTTTGTCTTTGTTTTTTGTTTTTGTTTTTTTGTCTTTGTTTTTTTTGTCTTTGTTTTTGTTTTTTTTGTCTTTGTTTTTTTGTCTTTGTTTTTTGTTTTTGTTTTGTTTTTTTGTCTTTGTTTTTTGTTTTTATCTTTGTTTTTTTGTCTTTGTTTTTTGTTTTTTTGTTTTTTTGTCTTTGTTTTTTTTTTTTTTTGTTTTCTTGTCTTTGTTTTTTGTTTTTGTTTTTTGTTTTTGTCTTTGTTTTTGTTTTGTTTTTGTTTTTCTTTGTTTTTGTT
>JAPXFY010000019.1:6092626-6107626 GCA_030674185.1 Monoplex corrugatus
ACCCACAACAGGACAGACCACTCTTTTGTAGTTTTAAACCATGTTGATCTCCCTTTTGTGCATCTACTCTTTCTTGGATCCTAAGCAGGGCGCAAAATGGGTTTATTTGATTGGTCGATTTTTCTTCCATTACTACAAATTTGAGAAACAACTTTATCTTTGTTTGCAGGTTTTCCACCCGTTTGGAACAACTCCGTGTAAACCAAAGACAGATTTCTTATGGTATGTAATAGATTAATACCAAGAAGACATTCTTTACTGGTTCAATAGCGTAGAGTTCCTCTGACCAACAGACAGACTCAAAACTCAAAACGACGAAAGAATGGGAAGATAAGAAAACCACCACTAACTTTAACTCAGCAAAAACGAATAAAAAATTGAATAAGACAGAAATTTGAAGAAAGACCCTAAACAATTTTCCCCACTTTAATCCCAACTCGCAATATTATACGTTGGCCTGTTGTCTGCCCATCTTAATGTTTCCATCATTCTGGTGGTGTCAGCTTTGTGTGTTTGATATGTCCACTGACCTGTTTGCTGCCCGTCTTAATGTTTTCATCATTCTGGTGGTGTCAGCTTAGTGTTTCATAGGTCCACTGGTCTGTTGGCTGCCCATCTTAATGTTTCCATCATTCTGGTGGTGTCAGCTTACTATTTGAAAGGTCCACTGGCCTGTTGGCTGCCCGTCTTAATGTTTTCATCATTCTGGTGGTGTCAGCTTACTATTTGATAGGTCCACTGGCCTGTTGGCTGCCCATCTTAATGTTTCCATCATTCTGGTGGTGTCAGCTTACTATTTGATAGGTGCACTGGCCTGTTGGCTGCCCATTTAAATGTTTCCATTATTCTGGTGGTGTCAGCGTAGTGCTTCATAGGTCGATTGGTCTGTTGGCTGCCCGTCTTAATGTTCCCATCATTCTGGTGGTGTCAGCTTAGTGTTTCATAGGTCCACTGGCCTGTTGGTTGCCCATCTTAATGTTCCCATCATTCTGGTGGTGTCAGCTTAGTGTTTGATAGGTCCACTGGCCTTTTGGCTACCCATCTTAATGTTTCCATCATTCTGGTAGTGTCAGCTTAGTGTTTCATAGGTCCACTGGCCTGTTGGCTGCCCGTCTTAATGTTTCCTTCATTCTGGTGGTGTCAGCTCAGTGTTACATAGGTCCATTGGCCTGTTGGCTGCCCGTCTTAATGTTTCCATCATTCTGGTGGTTCAGCTTAGTGTTTCATAGGTCCACTGGCCTGTTGGCTGCCCGTCTTAATGTTTCCATCATTCTGGTGGTGTCAGCTTACTATTTGATAGGTCCACTGGTCTGTCACGGCTGTACAAATGCTGCCATTTCTCACCATTTAGGCAGGCCTGGCCGGCTCACACTTACACCGCCTGATCTCCCCCCTCCCCTCCCTTTCCCCAGCTCTTATCTCTGGCACAGGTGCCTGCTTGCAGGCGCTAGGCTGGAATCGCTTCTCTGTTATCTGCTAAACTAACACATTCCATGTACTTAATACAAAAGCATGCAGTGTCCGCCTCAAACTTTGTTGGGGCAAACGAAGTGTGCACACAATTAGACAAAAGACTGTTCTTTTGTTTTGTGCAGTCTATTTTGCTTAGTAATTTGTTGTGGTGCCTGGTTTATCTACTTTTTACGGAAAATATGAACTTTGTGTGTTAAAAGTATACACAAAAGGATTAACAGAACAAATCGGTTTGTGTGTGCGCGTGTTTTTTCATCATTTATATATTAGGGTAGTTTCATGGTGTGCTACTAATTTAGTATGTGATATGTTTGTGTCTAATCAAAACAGCTGCATGTTTTAATGCGTGGGGTGCAGAGGGAATAGACAGGCTCAACCAGTAAAGCAAGTTATTTAAAGTAATCTCCATTGACCCATTATTAGCAAGCGAGCGCGCGCGCGCGTGTGTTTGTGAGTGTGCATGCCCTGGCATGTGTGTTTGCTAGTGTAACTGTGGTGTGTGTGTGTGTGTGTGTGTGTGTGTGTGTGTGTGTGTGTGTGTGTGTGTGTGTGTGTGTGTGTGTGGTGTGTGTGTGTCTGCCCATGCATGTGTGTGTGTGTGAGAGAAAGAGAGAGAGAGAGACAGACAGAGAGAGAGGCTCAGACTCAGTTTAATGTACATTGGTCTTGGGCCACAATACAACAATGGGATGGGACTTGCATTTTGTTCATTTCCAGCGTATTTTATAATTCGATGTAATCCACAGTCTGGAGTAATCCCAAAAGGTATTTCATCCATGATACATAATAATACATTCACAACACCTGTCTGACTATATCAATATCATAATACTTTCCTATAAATATGATTTTCATCAATAGGTAATATGTCTGTATATCCATTGCTCAACCCATGACTATTCATATGTTTTTCATCATCACTGGATAATCTGTCAACATATCAATCAGTATACCAGTCATGAAACATAACCAATCATACAATCAGTCAATAAACCAATCTATCCATCGATCAATTTATTTTTGAATCATTTATCCATATGACTGTTCCTCGAGTCCATGTAGTCTATTCATTACTCAACAGTTTGTCGAACAGATTGTCAAGTTTGCCAACCTATTGATTAATCAATCGATTATACTGACTGATCAGTCAATCAACCGATCAGTTAACCCTACAGTAAGTCCACAAATCCTCTAATTCAACAAATCTCCAATCAACGGTTTATCAAAAGGGTAACAATGATTTGACCGATAATCGAATAAATCACCAAATTAACAAACATATGAAAAATATTAACAATCAATCACCAATCACCAATCGTTTAATTGGATGAATCAGTCAACTAATGATTCACTTACTCAACAGTCATTTGCTCAATCGATCGATCGATCAATCAATCGATCAATCAATCAATTAATCAAACAATCGATCGATCGATCAATCAGTCACCAAGTAACCACAAACTGGGTATAACACAAACAGGGTATAACAAGTACCAAGGTATAACAACAAACAGGGTATAACAACAAACAGGGTATAACAACAAACAAGGTATAACAACAACAGGGTATAACAACAAACAGTGTATAACAACAAACAGGTTATAACAACAAACAAGGTATAACAACACAAGGTATAACAACAAACAGTGTATAACAACAAACAGGGTATAACAACAAACAAGGTATAACAACAAACAGGGTATAACAACAAACAGTGTATAACAACAAACAGGTTATAACAACAAACAGGTATAACAACAACACAGGGTATAACAACAAACAGGGTATAACAACAAACAGGGTATAACAACAAAACAGGTATAACAACAAACAGGTATAACAACAAACAGGTTAAACAACAAACAGGTATAACAACAAACAAGGTATAACAACAAACAGGGTATAACAAAAACACAACAGGTATAACAACAAACAGGGTATAACAACAAACAGGTATAACAACAAACAGGGTATAACAACAAACAGGGTATAACAACAAACAGGGTATAACAACAAACAGGGTTATACAACAAACGGTATAACAACAAACAGGGTATAACAACAAACAGGTATAAACAACAAAACAAGGTATAACAACAACAGATAAAACAAACAGGGTATAACAACAAACAGGTATAACAACAACAGGTATATAACAACAAACAGGGTATAACAACAAACAGGTATAACACAACAAACAGTGTATAACAACAAACAGGGTATAACAACAAACAGGGTATAACAACAAACAGGGTTATAAACAACAAACAAGGTATAACAAACAAACAGGTATAACAACAAACAGGGTATAACAACAAACAGGGTATAACAACAAAATATAACAACAAACAGGTATAACAACAAAACAGGGTATAAACAAACAAAACAGGGTATAACAACAAACAGGGTATAAAACAAACAGGTATAACAACACAACAGGGTTATAACAACAACACAGGTATAACAACAAACAGGGTATAACAACAAACAGGGTATAACAACAAACAGTGTATAACAACAAACAGGTATAACAACAAACAGGGTATAACAACAAACAGTGTATAACAACAACAGGGTATAACAACAACAGGGTATAACAACAAACAGGGTATAACAACAAACAGGTATACAACAACAGGGTATAACAACAAACAGGGTATAAACAACAGGTATAACACAAACAATGTATAACAACAAACAGGTATAACAACAAACAGGTATAACAACAAACAGTGTATAACAACAAACAGTGGTATAACAACAAACAGGTATAACAACAAACAGGGTATAACAAAGACAAACAACAGGGTATAACAACAAACAGTGTATAACAACAAACAGGGTATAACAACAAACAGGTATAAACAACAAACAGGTATAACAACAAACAGGTATAACAACAAACAGGGTATAACAACAACAGGGTATAACAACAAACAGGGTATAACAACAAACAGTGTATAACAACAAACAGGTATACAACAAACAGGTATACAACAACGGGTATAAAACAAACAGGTATAACAACAAAGGTATAACAAACAGGTTAAACAACAGGGTATAACAACAAACAGTGTATAACAACAAACAGGGTATAACAACAAGGTATAACAACAAACAGGTATAACAACAAACAGGTATAACAACAAACAGGTATAACAACAACAACAGGTATAACAACAAACAGGTATAAACAACAAACAGGTATAACAACAAAACAGGGTATAACAACAAAACAGGTATAACAACAAACAGGTATAACAAACAAACAGGTATAACAACAAACAGGGTATAACAAACAAACAGGGTTAACAACAAACAGGTATAACAACAACAGGGTATAACAACAAACAGGTATAACAACAAACAGTGTATAACAACAAACAGGGTATAACAACAAACAGGGTATAACAAACAAAACAAGGTATAACAACAAACAGGGTATAACAACAAACAGGGTATAACAACAAACAGGTATAACAACAAACAGGGTATAACAACAAACAGGTATAACAACAAACAGGGTATAACAACAAACAGGTATAACAACAAACAGTGTATAACAACAAACAGGTATAACAACAAACAGGTATAACAACAAACAGGGTATAACAACAAACAGGGTATAAACAACAAACAGGGTATAACAACAAACAGGGTATAACAACAAACAGGTATAAACAACATAACAGGGTATAACAACAAACAGGTATAACAACAAACAGGTATAACAACAAACAGTGTATAACAACAAACAGGTATAACAACAAACAGGTATAACAACAAACAGTGTATAAACAACAAACAGGTATAACAACAAACAGTGTATAACAACAAACAGGGTATAACAACAAACAGGTGTATAACACAAACAGGGTATAAACAACAAACAGGGTATAACAACAAACAGTGTATAACAACAAACAGGTATAACAACAAACAGGGTATAACAACAAACAGGTATAACAACAAACAGGGTTATAACAACAAACAGGTATAACAAACAAACAGGGTTATAACAACAAACAGTGTATAACAACAAACAGGGTTATAACAACAAACAGTGTATAACAACAAACAGGGTATAACAACAAACAGTGTATAACAAAAACAACAGGGTATAACAAACAAACAAGGGTATAACAACAAACAGTGGTATAACAAAACAACAGGGTATAACAACAAACAGGGTATAACAAATCAAAACAGGGTATAAACAACAAAAACAGGGACAAACACAAACAGGGTAAAACACAAAATGTATAACAACAAACAGGGTTACAAACACAAGGTAAAACACAAACAGGGTACAAACACAAAAAGGTATAACAACAAACAGGTACAAACACAAAAGTGTACAAACACAAACAGGGTACAAACACAAACAGGGTATAACAACAAACAGGTACAAACACAAAGTGTACAAACACAAACAGGGTACAACACAAACAGTGTATAACAACAAACAGGGTACAAACACAAAGTGTACAAACACAAACAGGGTACAAACACAAACAGTGTATAACAACAAACAGTGTACAAACACAAAGTGTACAACACACAAACAGGGTACAAACACAAAAGGTAAAACACAAACAGGGTACAAACACAAACAGGGTATAACAACAACAGGTACAAACAAAGGTACAAACACAAACAGGGTATAACACACAAACAGGGTATACAAACACAACAGTGTACAAACACAAAGGTACAAACACAAACAGGGTACAAACACAACACAGGGTAAAACAAAAACAGTGTACAAACACAAACAGGGTACAAACACAAACAGTGTATAAAACAAACAGGGTACAAACACAACAGTGTACAAACACAAACAGGTACAAACACAAACAGGGTATAAACAAAACAGGGTACAAACACAAAGTGTACAAACACAAACAGGGTACAAACACAAACAGTGTCTAACAACAAACAGGGTACAAACACAAACAGTGTACAAACACAAACAGGGAAAAACAGCAACAAGTGGAAAACCCAAAAACTATGTGTTATTCTCTTGGCTGCCGGGGCCAAACCAGTATACAGCAATACACATAATGAACAGAAACACAGATGAAGCTACTCTTAACAATTTCTCTTATCATTACATCTTTGTACTATTTATCTATCTAGCTAGCTAGCTGTATGTCTGTCTGTCTCTCTATCGCTCTTTCTATCTATCTGTCCATCTATCTATCTATCATTCTTTCTATCTATATATATATATATATAGAGAGAGAGAAATATATATATATATATATATATATATATATATATATATAATATAGTATATATATATGTAGATTTACTATCTCTCTACCTATTTATCTATTATGTATCTATATGTCTGTCTGTATGTCTGTCTGTCTGTATGTCTATCTGTCTACCTATCTATCCGTACATTTATTTACTCATTTATCTATGTTTTATTTTTTTAATCATCTTATTCATTCATTGACTATTTATTTATTTATTTGTTTGTCTGTTTATTATTTCTTATTCATTTTATATATTTGTTTAATTTTCTATTTGTTTTATGTGTATTTATTGATTTTTCTTGGCTATGCATTATTTGTTTATTTATCTATTTCTATTCATTCATTCATTCATTTATTCATTTATTTATTTATGTATTTATTTATTTCTTATTTATTTTTCTATTTAACTATTTATTCATTCATCATCTTTATTCTTTTTTTTTTAGTTTGGTAAGTAAGTGTATATTGTTACATGTATATTAACAAAGATTATCTGCAATCCTGTACTCTTTCAAAGCGATGTGTGATTTCATGTAGACCTGGTCCTGACACACATTGGTAGGCAGGGGTAGGCATTTTTCATCATTTCATGCTTGGCTTGTACAAGTGAATGTGCTAACACACACCACACACCACACACACACACACACACACACACACACACACACACACACACACACACACATCACACACACACACACACACACACACACACACACACACACACACACACACACACACACACACACAACACAACACAACACAACGCACACACACCACACAACACACACACACACACACACACACACACCACACACACACACACACACACCACGCACGCACGCACGCACGCACGCCACACACACACACACACACACACACACCACTAAATAAAAAAAGTCGTTTTTCATTGGGGCAAACATATCTATATTCACAGCGGAATTAGTCGTGTTTTTCAAAGTTGTTCTCTTTGTTGACTCAAAATCTGTACTATATGCCTTACGGCCTTTTGATGCCGACACAAGACCTGATTTAATTAGTGAGGCAAATCATCTTGTACATCATTTAAGGATAAAAGGTACAGATATCAGTTTATGCTGGGTGCCTTCTCACGTTGGTCTTCACGGCAACGAAGTAGTTGACAGAGCAGCTAAGCAAGGTGCAGAGAATTCTGTTAATTCTATAGAATTCCATGTTCATACTTCCGTAAAAGAAGTTTGCAACATGCTGGAATCAGCCTCATGGATTCGATTTCATGAACATTTCAATGAACAGTTTGTGTCACAACAAATGATAAAACTTTCCGTTCAAAATTTATATAAAAAAAATGCAGTATTCTTCCATGTATCATTTGCGATCGATTGTTGCTGTTCGTTTCCGTATTCAGCTAAACGCATTGAAAACAAAATATTGTAAAAATGTCAAGTGTATTTGCGGCAAACAGTTCACATTGTTTCACTGTTTATTTTATTACAAAATGCTACGTTCTTTTCTACCGAAAACGTTTACACAAGAAAACTATTCTGAAACTCATTTCAAAAAAGTAACATCAGATCAATCTTTGCTTGTTAAAATTACAGAATCATTAGTTCACAGTCCTGGTAATGCATTACTTTAACTTTATGCAGTTTATGTTTTAGTGTTAAATTTTCCCTTCACATTGTAGAAGTTAATTGTTACTAATGTTAGAGTTAAGATTTCGTTCCATTTTACTATTCTACCACCTATTTATGACTTTTTCCTCTGTCTCCCCTCTACCCCAATCCAACCTGTCCAACTATCGTTCTCCATTTTATTGTATTTATACTTTCCCCCACAAGTTATATAGTTTGTTTGTTTCTTTGTTTGTTTGTTTTTTGTTTTTTGTTTCTTTGTTTATTTGTTTGTTTGTTTGTTTTTCAAACTGAGGAGAAAAGTTGAGGCCTCACTAGGAAACAAACCTTGGAACCTCGTAACAAAAAATAAAAAACAAAACCTCTAAATGCAATAGTTTACATCTAAAACAGAACATTGTACATCAACAAACACAGAACACATCAAACAAATAATCAAAAATGACGTACGTACACAGTACAGTAAGACATCTAATTTGGAGTAAAAGCATTTATCATGACATTAATCATAATATATAAGTAATCATAAACGACAACATCTAATTTAGAGTAAAAGCATTTATCATGACATTAATTATAATATACAAATGATTATAAACGACTTACGTTGCTTTGGATCAACGAGGAAATTTTGTTCAACAATAAAGCGATATTCTGCGTGTCGACTTCTTTTGTGTCAATCTGTTCTGTTGAAAACGGAACCATATGATGAGTTCCTGCTTGTCATGAGGCGTATCTTCGAATGAGACTGTACACCATAAAGGATCCAATCTGAACCACCACTTTGCAAGAACACAATGAACCCCCCACCCCCATCCCCACCCCCACCCCACTCACTCCCACTACAGGAGTGAACTGGCAGGCAACTGACGTTAAAACTGAGTGTGTGTGTGTGTGTTTGTTGTGTTTGTGTGTGTGTGTGTGTGTGTGTGTGTGTGTGTGTGTGTGTGTGTGTGTGTGTGTGTGTTTGTCCATATACACACGTGTGTTTATGAGTTTATGAGTGTGTGTGTGTGTGTGTGTGTGTGTTTGTGTGCGTGCGTGTGTATGTGTATGTGCATGCGTGTGTATGTGTTGTGTGTGTGCGTGCGTGTGTATGTGTGAGTGAGTGATGTGTGTGTGTGTGTGTGTGTGTGTGTGTGTGTGTGTGTGTGTTAATCTCTCTCTCTCTCCTCTCTCTCTCTCTCTCTCTCTTCTCTCTCTCTCTCTCATGTGAATATTTTTGTCGTGTTTATGGAAAACGCCACAGGAAGAACAAATGCAATTCTTGTCCTGTTGTCCAGCTTTAAGATATCTCAGAGTAAAACTACTGCACAGAAAGACATATTCAGCAAAAAAATAATTTACAGTGTCAGATTGAATGTACTCATCATGCTGTGGAGTATAGTGTCTACTGTTTGTAATCTGTCAACGATAGGCCTATTTCTTTTTAAACAATATTTTAACGGTACAGTTGGCTTTTCCCTCTGTCCTTCACCCATTTACATTGTGTAAACAACAGCAGTTGATGCACGTAGTCACCACATGCAGCATTAGCAGCTGAGTGCACTAGGTCACCAACATGGCAGCCACTAGGCAGCTCAGTGCACGTAGGTCACCAACATGGCAGCCATAGGCAGCTGAGTGCACGTAGGTCACCAACATGGCAGCCATTAGGCAGCTGAGTGCACCTAGGTCACCAACATGGCAGCCATTAGGCAGCTGAGTGCACTAGGTCACCAACATGGCAGCCATTAGGCAGCTGAGTGCACATAGGTCACCAACATGGCAGCCATTAGGCAGCTGAGTGCACGTAGGTCACCAACATGGCAGCCATTAGGCAGCTGAGTGCACATAGGTCACCAACATGGCAGCCATTAGGCAGCTGAGTGCACATAGGTCACCAACATGGCAGCCATTAGGCAGCTGAGTGCACATAGGTCACCAACATGGCAGCCATTAGGCAGCTGAGTGCACCTAGTCACCAACATGGCAGCCATAGCACTGGGCATAGGTCACCACTGGCAGCCATTAGGCAGCTGAGTGCACATAGGTCACAATGCAGCACTAGCAACTGAGTGCAAGGGTCACCAACATGGCAGCCTTAGCAGCTGAGTGCACATAGGTCCCCAACATACCAGACACTTGAAGCCGCATACGGAGGGGTCGTTCCGCTTCAACGCTCTCAGACGGGTCTCTCTCTCTCTCTTCTCCGCGTTTGTCTTTGTCCTTCTCTCTCTCCATCCCTCCTTCTCTCTCTCTCCCTTCTCCCTCTACTCTGTCTCTGTCTGTCTCTGTCTCTCCCTTTTCTCTGTCTCTCCTTCTCTGTCTCTCTCTGTCTCTGTCTGGCTGGCTGGCTTTCTCTCTCTCTCTCTCTCTCTCCCCTCTCTCCCTCTCTCTCTCTCTCTCCTCTCCCTCTCTCTCTCTCTTATTACCCATTTCGATGTTCAGTATTTTTTACCTTGCCGTACATGAGAAATAAATGTATTGATCTTATTTCTCCTCAGTGCATTCCTTTATCCAAAGAGGTTTGCTATTAGCGAAAAAAAAATCTATATATATATTTTACAGGCGAGCATTCGATCAGAAGACAAATAAACAAAACCTCGGTCAAGCATAAGCGCACACATACATTTGCAAGCGCACGCGCAAGCACACGCGGACAGAAGCCTTCAAACTGATCTCGCACGCATTGCACTCATGCAAGAAAGGAAGAGAGAGAGAGGAGAGAGACGGCGCACGTGCGCCCGCGTGTATATATGTGTGAGTGTGTGTGTGTGTGTGTGTGGTGTGTGTGTGTGTGTGTGTGTGTGTGTGTGTGTTTGTGTGTGCATGTCTGTGTGCGTTTGTGCGTATGTGTGTGTTTGTGCATGTGTGTGTATGTATGTATGTTTGTATGTATGTATCGGGTAAGACATGATGAATTGATCAACCAACTGGAGAGACTCAATGTTGATGGAAAAGATCTACGAATAATCAGAAATATGTACTGAGAACAAACAGCTGCAATGACAATAGAAAACAATGTAAGCTCTTTCCAAAACATCACAAGAGGAGTCAGACAGGGTTGTGTTTTGTCACCAGATCTGTTTTCACTTTACAGCGAAAACATCATGAGAAACCTAGAAGAAGACCCTGGACTAAAGGTTGGAGGGAAAATGATAAACAACATTCGATACGCAGATGACACCGTGCTAATTGCAGAAAATGAAAGGGACCTACAAAACCTTGTGAATATACTAGAAATAGAAAGCAAAGGTAAGGGGCTGGAACTAAACAGCAGGAAGACTGAAGTCATAGTGATCAGTAAAAACATAAAATCCCCTCATGCAAAGTAACAGCAAATGGCACAACCTTGACACATCCAGCCTCAGTAATCGTATGAAACAAATTCTGCGTTTTCTTTTCTAAACAAAATTTGATTTATGGGAATGTCTAGAAGCTTTTGTGTGGCATGGGTCTCTCTGCACCCAAGTAACCAATTTGCGTTAATTATGGAGTACCTCACTAAGCCTGACGTCAGAAAACTGATGTTAAGTCACCATGCCTCTGGCAGGTGTAGACTTTAGGGTACAGTGTGGTGGATTTCTCGCCATTTACATAAATTTCAAGGCCAAGTGGGCTAATTTTCAGTTAGCCATGACTCTACGTGTGTTGACAGCTAGGATCCGTGTAGCCGGTGTCATGGTAAGGCTGATCCTTACATCAATTTTCTACAGTGATCTGTTACTGCGTTGTGGCGACGTGGAGCCAAACCCCGGGCCTAGGTCCAGCCAGAGCAGTGCGTTAAAACAGGCTCGACTGACCAGTGATGGTTCCACACGACGTGCCAGTGCTGACCGACCTTCACTCATGGACCACGACCGCTCAGCATCAGGTGAGGGACTATCCAGTGACCCAACATTGAAGGACATTATGTCTTCGATTTCGTGTATGCATACTAAGTTCGATGATATGAAAACTGAACTGAAAAATCTACATGAAACTGTCAGTGATTTAAAAAACGAAATGCATGATATGAGTGACTCTGTTCGCAATCTGACAAGAGAAAATGACTCTCTTTAAGCAGAGAATACAGTACTAAAGGACAGACTTGACCAAATGGAAAGAAAAACTGATGATCTTGAGGGTCGGTCGAAAAGAAATAATATCATTGTGATGGAGTGGTGGTAAGGGTGAAGGTGAAGAAGGAGGCAAAAGAGCAGAAGAGCGCAGATGGTAATGCAGCCTGACGAAGAAGACCCAGGGAAGACAGAGATGATGTTTCTCTCTTTATTCTGACCCAACCGTTCAAGACCAGACCAGAGGAGAAAGGCATACATGGCATTCGCACTCATCCGCTTATATATTCCGCATGTGAACCGCATTGACCGCACCGCGAGCCCGCAGGCAAAACGACTCTCTGGAACCCCTTAGGGGCCAAATTTGTGTTTCTTTGAGCAAGTCAGCGGTGCTTATCTTGCGGTCCACATAACAAATACCAACATATATATATCAGAATATTCTACACAGCATACAGATTGTTGTATTCTACATCATTTTGCACAACATTCACACAGATCGAAACTATAAGTGATTTAAGTCAATGTTTACACTTTGCTGAAAGGGATTTTAGCCGTATTTTTACGTATTTAATCAATCAATATTAGTCTATGAAAAATATCAAACCAATGAGTGAATACACGATAATCGATAAGTTTATGTGGACATACTTTGAATAGGTAAATCAATCTTTCAGTGTAGAAATTGATCGGTGAACAGGCAACAGAAAACACAAATGACCCCAATTTGGACACGCATAGTTCGACCACAATACGGAATGCCAAGATCTCTTCGAATATTTTACTGCTTAGCAATATTTTATTGCAATATCATTTCTGTATATAAAAGGAGCAAAAATGTAAATGTAATTATGTATTCTAAGTCAGATTTTAAATATTTGATTCTACATCCCGGCAAGATGGCGGTCATTTTGGCGGTTTGTCGCACTTTGACTTGGCCTGAACTTTCTTTAATGCAAGCTTAATATCTAATGATTAAAGGTGTGATGCGGTCCAAATGAAGGATTAGAATACCAACATTCTAATCGCGATCTTAAAATTTCCACAATTTATTTCATTATTATACAAATTTCCGATCATCATCACGGCTCACTGGTCGGAAATTTGAAAAGTACCGAACGATCGGACAACAAAATTATTGATTTCAGGCAAACGAGGGGAAATTTCGCCTCGAGGACATTTCCTACAAGAAATACATACTTTTCTGCTGAATTAGAGTGCACAAGTTACTCACTTCTTAGCTTTTAAGGGTTTAAATAATAGCATTTCCTAATATTTCTGAGAATCGCTGAACCAGGGGAGTTAACTGTACTCAAAATCGTTTGAGAAGAAAAGACGTCTGCTACACGCCGTTGGGTGTGCACGGCTACATCATGTTTTGCAGTGTCCACCTCAAACTTTGTTGGGGCAAAAGACTGTTCTTTTGTTTTGTGCAGTCTATTTTGCTTAGTAATTTGTTGTGGTGCCTGGTTTATCTACTTTTTACGGAAAATATGAACTTTGTGTGTTAAAGTATACACAAAAGGATTAACAGAACAAATCGGTTTGTGTGTGCGCGTGTTTTTTCGTCATTTATATATTAGGGTGGTTTCATGGTGAGCTACTAATTTAGTATGTGATTTGTTTGTGTCTAATCAAAACAGTATGGAGACAGAACATTCAAAGCAGTTGCATTTAAAAAGATTACATTTATTGTATAGAGTGTGTGGTGGGCGCTCAAAAAGAACAGCAGAAACTAGTGTAAAATTTTGCAGAAATATAGACACTGAACTAAAGGCATTTCACAATATAAACCTTCGGTCAGACGGAGAAGGCATTCAGAAACATTTTGTCAAAAATGTCACTCCAGACTGATCAATTTGAAAAAAACAAAGCTCAAACAATTCACCTATGTCCCTTTGAGACATAGAAAACTCGGCAGCCTTGTGGTTCCATCTGATCAGTCACTTCAGATTAGTGACTGGTCTGTGTGTTCACAGTTTTGTGAACAAAGAAAAGGTGGCAAACCAGTAAAACGATCAGGAAGGCCAAAGCAAACAGCAGTGAAACACAGAACAAGCACAGTCTGGCCCATGTCTGTGTCTCTCTATCTTTCCCCTGTCAGTGGAGTAATTAAAGCTGACCTGCTCCGAATCGTGGGAATATCTCACGCCTTTGGGTGAGTGGAATGGCATGCAGAGTGATAGTGTGTCACTGTGTGAGCAAACTGTATGAATGGAAAGTTGCATCTTTGTGAAAAGGAAGTTTAAAACTTCACTTGTTTTTCTAATTGTGTATGTTTTATGATTAGTACTGCTTCAAACACTCCCATTCAACACAGTCTCTTTGAGGTGCATGCAACTTTTTATAGGCCATGTTTGGTCTTGTTTTGTTGAGAAATTTCTTCTCTATTCATTTCTATGCATGTTGTATAACTGTAAGCACATTAAGAAAAGAAAACAACGAAAGTGTAAACCAAGTGATTTTTTTGTCTGGCTAAGCAGCTGTGCATTGGGTGGGGAATACCGCGTGTGTGTGTGATACGCGAAAGAGCGCGGCAGCAGTCTTGTGCGGTACTGGCACGCGCTAATCTTACAACCGGCCAGCGTGCTGTGCGCCAGTCCGGTGGGC
>JAPXFY010000019.1:6112626-6115126 GCA_030674185.1 Monoplex corrugatus
CAACGACGACGACGACGATGATGATGATGACAATGACGACGACGACGACGACGATGACAACGGTGATGGTGATGATGACGATGATGATGACGACAACGACGACGACGATGATGATGGTGATGATGATGGTGGTGATGGTGGTGGTGGTGGTGATGGTGATGATGATGATGATGATAACGGTGGTTCTTTTAAGAAGGCCGTGGACGTAAAGATCTGATATCTTAAGTTCCATTCCAGCCTGAAACAGATAACTAAAAGAAAGAAAGAAAACTTGGCCTTTTTCGCCGTTTCCACGATTCTGGTGGTGTCAGTTCAATAAATTGTGACCTCCCACCACGAAATCAGTCTTAACTCGCAATCAGTCGAACAGCACTAGGAGCTGAAAATGTGACTGAGGGTCTATCTGGAGTGTTTTGACTTTTTCTCAAAATCGATTGATGTAGATTATAATCTATCCCCCACAGAATTTTTTTTCTTGAAAAAATATTAGTTAATCAATTTAAAATGGTATTTTAATGCACTGATCGAAGCAGAAAGAACGCAATTTCCTACCAAAAGTACCTAATTTTGTCTCTTATTATGAACCGTAACCTGTACAGTACCCCCACATGTTGTATACTTACAGAAAACTCTTGGTGCACCTTTCAGATAATGACAGCAAAAATTAGAAACAAACTGGGTCAAAGCCACCAAATAAAGAAATTTCAGGAAAATGTATAGGAGAGCACACAAAAACTTTAGAGGCCGTTTTCTCAAAATGGCCGTCATACAACTTAATGACTTTAAACATACATAACTTCTACATTTTTTCGAGTACAAGCTTTATTCAAGTTCCAAAATAATTAGCAGTATGTACACTTTCCAGTGATATGTATATCTCAAAATGCCCCAAAAGCTAGGTAAGACTGATTTCCTGGTGGGGGGTCACAATTATTTCATAGGTTCCTCCCTCCAGCACCCGCATTGCAAGACCTTACAAGAACACATGATTTTACGTAGACCCAGGGAGTCTGCCAGATATTTGTTGGCAGATTAACGTCAAACTCATAAGAAATTACCTGAATGCACTTTTAACTCTTATTGAATAAGCTTCACACTCTTATGATGCTGCTGCTGCTGCTGCTGCTGCTGATGACGATGACGATGACGATGAGTAATGAAGTGTCTACAGGAGAATAGTGAAGTATCTACAGGAGAATAGTGAAGTGTCTACAGGAGAATAATGAAGTGTCTACAGGAGAACAGTGAAGTGTCTACAGGAGAACAGTGAAGTGTCTACAGGAGAATAGTGAAGTGTCTACAGGAGAACAATGAAGTGTCTACAGGAGAATAATGTAGTATCTACAGGAGAATACTACAGGAGAATAATAGAATGCCTACAGAATAGTAAAGTGCCTACAGGAGAGTAATAACGTGCCCACAGGAGAATAATGGAGTGCTTACAGGAGAATACCACAGGAGAATAAAGAAATGCCTACAGGACAATACTACAGGAGAATAATGAAGTGTCTACAGGAGAATAATGAAGTGTCTACAGGAGAATAATGAAGTCCCTACAGGAGAACACTACAGGAGAATAATGAAGTGTCTAGAGCAGAATACTACAGGAGAATAATGGAGTGCCTACAGGAGAATACCACAGGAGAATAAAGAAATGCCTACAGGACAATACTACAGGAGAATAATGAAGTGTCTACAGGAGAGTAATGAAGTGTCTACAGGAGAGTAATGAAGTGTCTACAGGAGAGTAATGAAGTGTCTACAGGAGAGTAATGAAGTGCCTACAGGAGAGTAATGAAGTGTCTACAGGAGAATAATGAAGTGTCTACAGGAGAATAATGAAGTGTCTACAGGAGAATAATGAAGTGTCTACAGGAGAATAATGAAGTGTCTAGAGCAGAACACTACAGGAGAACAATGAAGTGTCTACAAGAGAATACTACAGGAGAATAATGAAGTCCCTACAGGACAATACTACAGAAGAATAATGAAGTGTCTACAGGAGAATAATGAAGTGTCTACAGGAGAATAATGAAGTCCCTACAGGAGAATACTACAGAATAATGAAGTCCCTACAGGAGAATACTACAGGAGAACAATGAAGTGTCTACAGGAGAATACTACAGGAGAATAATGAAGTCCCTACAGGCGAATACTAAGGAGAATAATGAAGTGTCTACAGGAGAATAATGAAGTGTCTACAGGAGAATAATGAAGTGTCTACAGGAGAATAATGAAGTGTCTACAGAAGAATAATGAAGTGTCTACAGGAGAATAATGAAGTGTCTACAGAAGAATGCTACAGGAGAATAATGAAGTGTCTACAGAAGAATGCTACAGGAGAATAACGAAGTGTCTACAGGAGAATAATGAAGTGCCTACAGGAGAAAACTACAGGAGAATACTAATTGACGTACCTGCAGGAGAATGTTGAGGGCGTACCAGGCGCTCTCCTTGAGGTCAAAGCGTTGTTCCACAGCTGCCTGTTGCGTGGGGTCGT
>JAPXFY010000019.1:6120126-6130126 GCA_030674185.1 Monoplex corrugatus
AATCTGTGACAGGGAGCAAATTGGGTCAGATTGAGTCAGGTTGGATTGGGTCAAGTTAGATTGGGTCAGATCAGGTTAGGTTTGGGTTGTCTTAGATTTGGTCATCCACCAACTGCAAAAACGTAACCCTTTGACTCCCTCACCCTATCCACCAACTGCAAAAGCTTGACCCTTTGACTCCTTCACCCTGTCCACCAATTGCAAAAACTTGATCCTTTGACTCCGTCACCCTATCCACCGACTGCAAAATGTGACCATTTTCTCCCCCACCCTGTCCATCAGCTTCCTGCAGGAGTGAGGGAGATAAAGGGTTAAGTTTTTGCTTTTGTTTGGGGGGGGGGGTGACAGTACTAAGATGCTGATGGACAGGGTGTGGGAGTTAAAGGGTTAGGTTGGGTTGGGTTGGATTGGGTCAGGTTAGATTGGGTCAGGTTGGACTGTGTTTGTTAGATTGGGTTGTGTTAGATTGGGTGAGGTTAAATTGAGTTAGGTTATACTGGGTTGTGTTAAACTGGTTCAGGTCAGATTGGGTCAGGTTAGATTGGATCTAGCTAGATAGGGTCTAGTTAGATTAGGTCAGTTAGATTGGGTCTAGTTAGATAGGGTCTAGTTAGACTGGGTCAGGTTAGATTGGGTCTAGTTAGATAGGGTCTAGTTAGATTGGGTCAGGTTAGATTGGGTCTAGTTAGATAGGGTCTAGTTAGATTGGGTCTGATTAGATTGGGTCATGTTAGACTGGGTCTAGTTAGATAGGGTCTAGTTAGATTGGGTCAGGTTAGATTGGGTCTAGTTAGATAGGGTCTGATTAGATTGGGTCAGGTTAGATTGGGTCTAGTTAGACTGAGTCAGGTTATATAGGGTTGTGTGAGACCAGATCAGGTTAGATTGGATTGGGTTCTTTTGGATTGGATTGGACTGAGTTGGGTTTGGTTGGGGTTGAGTTGGGTTGGTCGGGTTGGAAGAGTTGGGTTGGGTTGGAAGAGTTAGGTTGGGTTGGGTTGAGTTGTGTTTGGTTGTGTCGGGTTGTTTTGTGTTGTGTTGTTGTATTGTGTTGTGTTGATGTTGTTGTGTTGTGTTGAGTTGGGTCATGTTGGGTTGTATTGTGTTGTGTTGTATTGTTGTGTTGTATTGTGTTGTGTTTGTATTGTGTTGTGCTGTGTTTCGCTGTGTTGTGTTGTGCTGTGCTGTGCTGTGATGTGCTGTGTTTGTTTATGTTGTGCTGTGTTGTGTTTGTGTTGTTGTGCTGTGTTTCGCTGTGTTGTGTTGTGTTGTGCTGTGCTGTTCTGTGCTGTATTGTGTGTGTTGTGTTTGTTGCTGTGCTGTGCTGTGCTGTGCTGTGTTGTGTTGTCTTGTGTTGTGTTGTGCTGTGCTGTGTTGTGTTGTACTGTGTTGTGTTGTGCTGTGATGTGTGTGTAGTGTTGTGCTGTGCTGTGCTGTGTTGTGCTGTGCTGTGTTGTGCTGTGGCTGTGTTGTGCTGTGCTGTGCTGTGCTGTGCTGTGTTGTGCTGTGCTGTGTTGTGTTGTGCTGTGCTGTGCTGTGCTGTGTTGTGCTGTGTTGTGTTTGTGCTGTGCTGTTCTGTGTTGGTGCTGTGCTGTGCTGTGTTGTGCTGTGTTGTGTTGTGTTGTGCTGTGTTGTGCTGTGTTGTGCTGTGCTGTGCTGTGTTGTGCTGTGCTGTGCTGTGCTGTGTTGTGTTGTGCTGTGCTGTGCTGTGTTGTGTTGTGTTGTGCTGTGCTGTGCTGTGTTGGGCTGTGCTGTGCTGTGCTGTGCTGTGATGTGCTGTGCTGTGTTGTGTTGTGTTGTGTTGCGAAGCGTTATATTATGATATGGCGTGATTTGGAGGTGGGTGGGTTGAGGTTATATCACATTGTACACTATTATTAACGGGAAAGCTGGAGGGAAAGAGAGTGCCAGGTAGACCCAGGGAGAAAATGCTGGACGGACTTGCAGAGTGGCTGGGGATGAGAAGGGTGGGGGAGATGCTAGGGGCAACGAGAGATAGAGATGGTTGGAAGTCTATGGTCGCCAACGCCATGCGGCAGGGCACCTGATGATGATGATGATGACACTATTATATCATTAGGTTTTGCCCTACGTTTCACTGTTGTGTTATGATTTATTGTGTCTTATCGTATTCATCGTATTGTTGTATGGTCGTGCTATATGATGCTGCATTGCAGTTCTGTTGTAGTACGTCATAGAGCATCACTTCGACTTTTATTTTGTTGTTTTGTATCACATTTATGGCAGTGAATCATCATCATAATCATCAGGTGCCCTGCCGCATGGCGTTGGCGACCATGGACTTCCAACCATTTCTATCTCTCGTTGCCCACAGCATCTCCCCCACCTTCCTCATCCCCAGTCACTCTGCAAGTCCGTCCAGCATTCTCTCCCTGGGTCTACCTGGTGCTCACTTTCCATCCAGCTTTCCCGTTGTGACCAGGTGCTCCAAATCCCCCTTCCTCATAAAATGGCCTACAAATGTTGCCTGTCTTTTCCTAATCTTCCTTATGAGTGATCTACTTGTGTCTGCCTCCATCAAGACTGTCTCGTTTGTTTTCTTTGCTGTCCATGGAACTCTCAACATTCTTCTTAGAAATCACATCTCGGCTTGCTCAATCTTGCTCTGGCTTTGCTTGTTGACTGTTCACGCCTCGCATCCCTATAACAGTACTGGTTCTGTGTAACATTCAAGGACTCTCTTTCTGAAGTGTATCATAACGTATAGTATATCTTACCTGCTATTTTATATTGTGATGTGTATTTTATCGTAAATACCAACCTCCATAGACGATTCTCCACTCTTGTAGGCCAGAACGTCCATGGTGTAGTTGGTTCGGGCGTTGCTGTCGTCGTTCCACACGTATTTCCCTAATGCTCCTGAGTACGTCCTTGCCTGCATGGATATAAAAGTAAATGATATTAATGTTATATAGAACCGACAGTGATAGTCCTGTAACGTGATATTATACACGGAGCAACAACAAGCAGAGATTATAGAATTCAAAACAAATGTGACAGCTCGCGTTCAAGCAAACAGGAACCAGAAAAACACGAAAATAGAATCAGAACGCGTATTTCATACAACGAGACAAGACAGGCGCAAATTTTCAGCCAACTGGTCTTTATGTTATACGGTTGTGAGGCGTGGACAGTCAACAAGCAAAGCCAGAACAAGATTGAGGCAGCCGAGATGTGGTTTCTAAGAAGAATGTTGTTGAGAGTTCCATGGACAGCAAAGAAAACAAACGAGACAGTCTTGATGGCGGCAGACACAAGAAGATCATTCATAAGGAAGATTAGGAAAAGACAGGCAATATTTATCGGCCATTTTATGAGGAAAGGGGAATTAGAGCACCTGTTCACAATAGGAAAGCTGGAGAGAAAGAGGCATGCACTAGAAGAACTTTAACCCTTTGACTCCTGCACCCTGTCCACCAGCATCCTGCGTTGTCTTTGACTCCCTCACCCTATTCATCAGCTTTCTGCAGGAAGCTGGTGGATAGGGTGAGGGAGTCAAAGGGTTAATTTTGCAGTTGGCGGACAGGGTAAGGGAGTCAAAGGATTAATAAAGAAGATTTGGAAAAGACAAGCAACGTTCATGAAATAGCTTATGAGGCAAGAGAAATTTGAGCACCTAGTCACAACAGGAAAACTGGAGGGAAAGGGAACACCAGGTAGACCCAGGGAGAAAATATTGGGCGGACTTGCAGAGGTGAGCAAGGACAGAGAGGGTGGGAGATGTATTGCAGCGACAAGGATAGATTCGTATGGAGGGCCATGATCGCCTACGCCATGCAGCAGGGCACTGATGGTGGTGTCAGTATAGAACTAGATAGGTTCCACTTCCCCGGGATGGTTATCCACGTCGGCCATATCATCTGAGGTTGGGTGCTGACTAAAAATTGAACCAAATCAAATCAATAAATAAACCCGTATGAAGGCACTGCACCAAAGCCCTGTACATCATGTCACAAAACCCCAAACTTACGAGTATTGTCACCCAACTACACCAGCCCCCCCCCCCCCCACACAACACACAACACACACACACAACACACACACAAACACACACACACCACACACACACAAACACACACACACACACAAACACACACACACAAACACACACACACAACACAAACACACACACACACAACACACACAACAACACACACACAACACATCACACAACACACAACACACACACAACACACACACACACATACACATACACACACACACACATACACACAACACATACACATACATACACAACATACACACACATACACACCATACATACACATACACAACATACATACACATACACACACAACATACACAACACACACACATACACACACACATACACACACATACACAACACACACACACACATACACACACCATACACACACACATACACACACATACACACACACACAACACACACAACACACACATACACACACACACCACATACACACACATACATACACACACACACATACACACACACACACACACACACACACACACACACACACACAACACACACACACACACACACACACACACACACACACACATCGTCCCACCACCGCTTCACATTTTGTCTCACCTTGTTTATTTTGTTTTGTTGAATTTAAAAGTCCTACCAACTCTGAGTATGAGGACTTGCACTGTGAGACACGGATGTTTTTAAAATTTTTTTTTTATTATTATTGATTTGGTTCAATTTTTACGTCGACATCCACCTCAGATGATATGGCCGACGGGGATAACCATCCCCGGGAAGTGGGGGAAGGGGGACTTATCTAATCCTATACTGATACACCAGAACAACAATGATGTTAGGATGGGACAGTGTAAAGGCCAGTTTTAATGTAGCGCACCCCGGGATTCGAACCCACAACCATTAGCATGGTCAAGCAAAATAACAGCAAACGGCACAAATTTGAGACAGGTTGATAAGTTTAAATATCTGAGATCGATCATTTCACCAGACGGCAGATGCACATCAGAAATAGCCAGCAGAATCAGCCAAGGCAAAACAGGATTGAAGAAGATGAAAATCATTCTTACCAACAAATGCCTATCAGTTAACATCAGGAAGAGAGTTCTCGAATGTTATATAGAACCAATACTGTTGTACGGATGTGAGGTGTGGTCAGTCAACAAGCAAAGCCAGAACAAGATCGAGGCAGCCGAGATGTAGTTTCTAAGAAGAATGTTGTTGAGAGTTCAATGGACAGCAAAGAAAACAAACGAGACAGTTTTGATGAAGGCAGACACAAGATCATTCATAAGGAAAATTAGGAAAAGACAGGCAACATTTACATGTAATTTTATGAGGAAATGGGTATTAGAGCACCTGGTCACAACAAGAAAGCTGGAGGGAAAGAGAGCACCAGGTAGACCCAGGGAGAAGATATTGGACGGACTCGCAGAGTGGCTGAAGACAAAGAGGGTGGAAGAGGTGCTTGAGGCAACAAGGGATAGAAACAGATGGAAGTCCATCACCAACGCCATGTGTCAAGGCACTTGATGATGATAATGATGAACCATTAGCATGTGAATTCGACGCTCAAACCAACTGAGCTACTGGGGCCCACTGTCCACCAATGCTATTATCTGTTCTGTTTTGTAGAGTTTAAAGTCCTACCACTCTCAAGTAAAAAACAATTGTTCAAAGAAGCCATAACAAAAATCATAGTTGCATTGTGAGATACCGATGCTTTTGTCGGATTCTCTAAAATATTGTGTAAGAACGCTTTTCATCTTCTTGAATGCTGTTTTGGTCTGGCCGAATTCTGCTGGCTATTTCTATTTCAATATGGAAGACACAAGGACACGTTTTCAATATGGAAGACAACAAGACACTTTTCAATATGGAAGACAACAGACACGTTTTCAATATGGAAGAAACAAGACACGTTTTCAATATGGAAGACAACAAGACACGTTTTTCAATATGGAAGACAACAAGACAGTTTTCAATATGGAAGACAACAAGACAAGTTTTATATGGATGACAACAAGACAATTTTCAATATGGAGACACAAGACGTTTTTCAATATGGAAGACAACAAGACACACACGTTTTCAATATGGAAGACAACAAGACCACACGTTTTCAATATGGAAGACATCAAGACACATTTTCAATATGGAAGACAACAAGACACATTTTCAATATGGAAGACAACAAGACACGTTTTTAATTGGAAGACATCAAGACACATTTTTAATATGGAAGACAACATGACACTTTTCAATATGGAAGACAACAAGACACGTTTTCAATATGGAAGACAATCAAGACACATTTTCAATATGGAAGACAACAAGACACGTTTTTCAATATGGAAGACATCAAGACGTTTTCAATATGGAAGACAACAAGAACGTTTTCAATATGGAAGACATCAAGACACGTTTCTATATGGAAGACAATCAAGAACGTTTTCAATAGGAAGACATCAAGACCGTTTCACTATGGAAGACAACAAGACACGTTTTCAATATGGAAGACAACAAGACACGTTTTCAATATGGAAGACAACAAGACACGTTTTTCAATATGGAAGACAACAAGACACGTTTTCAATATGGAAGACAACAAGACACGTTTTCAATATGGAAGACAACAAGACACGTTTTCAATATGGAAGACATCAAGACACATTTTCAATATGGAAGACAACATGACACATTTTCAATATGGAAGACAACAAGACACGTTTTCAATATGGAAGACATCAAGACACATTTTCAATATGGAAGACAACATGACACATTTTCAATATGGAAGACAACAAGACACGTTTTCAATATGGAAGACATCAAGACACATTTTCAATATGGAAGACAACAAGACACGTTTTCAATATGGAAGACATCAAGACGTTTTCAATATGGAAGACAACAAGACACGTTTTCAATATGGAAGACATCAAGACGTTTTCAATATGGAAGACATCAAGACGTTTTCAATACGGAAGACATCAAGACGTTTTCAATATGGAAGACAACAAGACACGTTTTCAATATGGAAGACAACAAGACACGTTTTCAATATGGAAGACAACAAGACATGACACTTTTTCAATATGGAAGACAACAAGACACGTTTTCAATATGGAAGACAACAAGACACGACACATTTTCAATATGGAAGACATCAAGACACGTTTTCAATATGGAAGACAACAAGACACGACACGTTTTCAATATGGAAGACATCAAGACACATTTTCAATATGGAAGACAACGTGACACATTTTCAATATGGAAGACAACATGACACATTTTCAATATGGAAAACATCAAGACACATTTTCAATATAACAACATGACACATTTTCAATATGGAAGACAACATGACATATTTTCAATATGGAAGACAATATGACACATTTTCAATATGGAAGACAATATGACACGTTTTCAATATGGAAGACAACAAGACACGTTTTCAATATGGAAGACAACATGACACGTTTTCAATATGGAAGACAACAAGACACGTTTTCAATATGGAAGACATCAAGACACATTTTCAATATGGAAGATATCAAGACACATTTTCAATATGGAAGACATCAAGACACGTTTTCAATATGGAAGACATCAAGACACATTTTCAATATGGAAGACAACAAGACACGTTTTCAATATGGAAGACATCAAGACGTTTTCAATATGGAAGACAAAAAGACGTTTTCAATATGGAAGACAACAAGACGTTTTCAATATGGAAGACAACAAGACACGTTTTCAATAATTATGGAAGACAACAAGACACGTTTTCAATAATTATGGAAGACAACAAGACACGTTTTTAATATGGAAGACAACAAGACACGTTTTCAATGTGGAAGACAACAAGACACGACACGTTTTCAATATGGAAGACAACAAGACACGTTTTCAATGTGGAAGACAACAAGACACGTTTTCAATATGGAAGACAACAAGACACATTTCCAATGTGGAAGACAACAAGACACGTTTTTAATATGGAAGAAACAAGACACGTTTTCAATGTGGAAGACAACAAGACACGACACGTTTTCAATATGGAAGACATCAATACACATTTTCAATATGGAAGATAACAAGACACGTTTTCAATATGGAAGACAAACAAGACACGTTTTCAATAATTATGGAAGACAACAGGACACGTTTTCTAATATGTACCGATGCTATTATCGGTTTTCTGAATTTATATTCTGTCTGACCTTGCCCTTGAGGGAGCCTTTGAACTCGTGAGCGTTGACGTAGCGGTCGCTGTCCAGGGGAGGTGTGTAGCAGTCACTGGAGGCATTCATCAGCACGTGTTTCAGCAGACCCACCACGTCCACTGCCAGACCTATGTCCAGACGGGACTGATTCTGCTGCAGCAGGTCTGGACATATACACACACAGTGGCATGTATACATGTGGTCATCGTTTTCGTCGTCGTCGTTGTCACAATCGTTGTCGTCATCATATATATATATATATATATATATATATATATATATATATATATATATATATAGAAAGAGAGAGAGAGGGAGGGAGAGAGACAGAGAGAAAGACAGGGGAGAGAGACAGAGACAGAGACAGAGATGAGAGAGAGATACAGTATAAATATCAATGACAGTGTAATATACGTACATACATATATATAAATATACATACATACACATATATGTATACGTATGTACATATATGTGTATGTACATATATCTATACATGCATGTATACATACATATATATATATATATATATATATTATTGAGTGTGTGTCCCAGTGAAGAAAGGACAAGTAGAGAGAGAGAGACAGACACACAGGCAGGCAGAGACAGACAGACAGACAGACAGACAGACAGACAGACAGACAGAGACAGATAGACATACAGAGAGAAAGAAAGAAAGAGGGAGAGAGAGAGAGAGAGAGAGAGAGAGAGAGAGAGAGAGAGAGAGAGAGAGAGAGAGAGAGAGAGAGTATAAATGCCCATCGATGAAAATTCACACAAACAGATTAACAGGTTTTCATTACAAAAAAATTATCTACACATTAATTAATAAATCATAACATCGGACTGAACCAGGTCCTAACGATTTATGGTCTAGGGGAAACAATCCATGCAATACTGTATGGTCTCTAAGTTTTGCACAAGTTATTGACCGTGAATATTGGTACGACTTTCAAGGGTGTGGGCAAGAGGTTGCACGCGTGATTCCATTTTTAATTAGACATGAAGACGATGGGAGGAAAGGGGGGGGGGGGGGGGGGGGGGGGGGGGGGGGTAATTCAGATGGGTAGAAGTAAATTAAGCGAGGGTTACATATGCATATGTTCGTTATTTCTTTTAACATCTATTCACGTATGTGCTTTTAGACGGGGAAAAAAGTAAACAATTAATAAATGAATAAATAGACAAGAGAAGATAAGGAGGTGTCTATGGGGTGGAAGAATCTACGAAATCATAAAGACAGTTTAACATTAATTAACATTAACCAATGTATCGGACAGAGAAAAAGCAATCTGAACATTAGAACGATCAAGCTTTAACAGATTGCTCAGGACTGTATGTGTGTATGTAAGCGCACGCGCGTGTGTGTGCGTGTGAGTGAGTGTGTGTGTGTGCGTATACCCACGCGCACCCAACGAGCGTGTCCTGTGCTTGGTTATGACAAACCATCTGTGGTTATCTGGTGGGGTAGAGGGGCAGAAGAGGATAATCTTACCGAATTAAAGCATTGTAACAGTCAAGGAATAATGATAAAACTAACAAGCAAACAAACATAGGTAGGTGGGAGTTATAGGTATAAAGCAATCGGTCTTAATCAAAGAAAAGGACCTATATATGTATGTCTGTAGATATGCAGCCAGATCCGAAAAGTGCCAGTTGAGTGTGTGTCCCAGTGAAGAAAGGAACTTGCCTAGAACGTGAAACACCCGGGTACGAATCACGTATCTGACAGGGTGCATCCACCCCA
>JAPXFY010000019.1:6147626-6165126 GCA_030674185.1 Monoplex corrugatus
TCGTTAGAACTCAAATTCTAATGAAAAACCAAAAGATCGTTAGAACTCAAATTCTAATGAAAAACCAAAAGATCGTTAGAACTCAAATTCTAATGAAAAACCAAAAGATCAATAGAACTCAAATTCAAATGAAAAACCAAAAGATTATTTGAATTCAAGTTCAAACAAAGAACTTAAAGATCATTAGAACTCAAATTCAAATGAAAACCCAGTTTAAGTTTTCGTTTCAGTTTCTCAAGACGACGTCTCCACGCCCGGAACGAATACCATAACATCACAGATGCCATGTGTATGGTGATCATGGCACAAGCCTTAAGCCTGCACATAAACCCATGAGCTGGCCAGGTCCTGAGGCCCTACCTAGACTATGTTTTACCTAGTCTATATTTTATACTGGTATTGTATCAGTCTATCACTGGAATAATCTTGGTTACGTGTAAATCCAAAGATCGTTAGAACTCGGGCATAGTGGTTAGCGAAACAGATGACGATATGAAGAGTCATCATCATCATCATCAGTCCCGTAGTCTGGTTGACCGTTGGGGCACCATTGAAGATTTTGCAACCAACTTCCTCCACTCCTCACGGTCCTCAGCTTTCCGCAGAATGATATTCCATTCAAGGCCAGTCCACTCTCTGATATTGTCTTCCCATCTTTTTCTCTGTCTGCCTCTTCGTCTCCCTCCCTGAACTGTTCCCTGCAAGACGGTCTTGGCCAGTCCAGATGATCGTGTGACGTGCCCGTACCACCTCAGTTTGCGTCTTTTCACTGAGGTCAGGAGGTCTTCATACGGCCCGATGGCGTTTTCGATTCGGGTTTTCACTTCTTTATTGGTTATATGATCTATGTACGAGATACCAAGGAGTTTGCGGAAGCATCTCATCTCCATTGCCTGTATCCTTCTTTCAATGTCTGCTGTTATGGTCCATGTTTCGCATGCATACAAAAATATTGACATGACCAGGGAACGCATCAGTCTGATCTTGGAGCCGATTGCAATATTCTTGTCGTTCCAGATGACTTTTAGCTTGGTCATTGCAGCTGTGGTCTGTGCAATCCTGGAAAGTACCTCGGGCTTTGATCCTTCATCTGATACTATAGCTCCCAGATATTTAAATCTATGGACGGTCTCAAGTTTCTTGTTGTCTATGGTAATGTCAGTGCTGATGCCATTGGTATTATTTGTCATCAACTGGGTTTTTCTCTGCACTGATCTGCATGCCATATGATGTGGAGGCCTCATCAAGATGTTTTATCAAGCTGACTAGCTCTTGCTCTTGCCCAGCTAGTCCGTCAATGTCGTCGGCAAAACGCAAGTTTGTGATTGTTCTACCTCCGATGCTGACTGTTCCCTCGTGGTCTTCAAGTGCGTCAGCCATTATTCTCTCTAAGAAGATGTTGAAGAGAGTGGGGGAGAGCAGGCATCCTTGGCGTACTACAACTGTGGTTCGGAACCATTCGCCTATGTTGTTGTCATGGTAGACTGCACTGGTCGCCTTTTCGTAGAGGCATTCTATGGTTCTGATCAGGTTGGCATTGATGTTGTACAGCCTCATGGTTGCCCACAAGGCTGCGTGCCAAACTCTGTCGAATGCCTTCTTGAAGTCCACGAAGACGTGGTAAAGGCCTTGCTGGTGTTGCAGGTATTTCTCACAGAGCAATCTGAGGTTGAAAATTTGCTCTGTGGTACTTCGTCCTGGTCTGAAACCTGCCTGCTCTTCTTTTATTATCTCCTCAGCTTGTGGCTTCAGTCTACTCAGAAGGATTTTTAGCATGACCTTACTTGGATGGCTGATCAGGCTGATGGTACGGTAGTTTTGGCATAGTTGTAGGTTGCCTTTCTTCGGGAGAGTGATGATCAGGGACTGGGTCCAAGGTGTTGGCCACTCACCTGTCCGCCAGATCTTATTGCAGATGATGAGTAACATATCTATCATGGCCTCTCCTGCCTGGACCAGTTCTGAGGGAATGTTGTCCATTCCTGCCGACTTGCCTTTCTTCAATGATTTTACTGCAGCTTCAACTTCTTCTCGCATGATGGGGTAGCTGTCGTTGTTGGTTGGTGGAGGAACGTCTAGCACCTTGGGATCTCCTGTTGTTGTGTGTGTGTATAATTCGGAGCAGTACTCTGTCCACCTCTGCAGAATCTCTTGATCTTCTGTGAGACATTTCCCTGCTTTGTTCTGTATGGTAGTGGTTCTGCCTTGTTTTGAGCTTGCTAGTTCTTTCACAAGCTGGTAGGCTTTTTTGCTGTTATTTTTCTGCAGGTTTGCTTCGATATCTTGGCATTGTTCTTCAATCCATGTTTCCTTTGCTTTCCTCATGCCTTCTTTAACTTGTTGGTTGGCTTTTCTGTATAGTTTAGCACCTTCATCCGTACTCTTCTTTTGCTTTAGTTCTCTGCGTTTGTCGCTCAGCTTTAGTACTTCTTCCGTGACCCAGGGCATCTTTGTTGGTCGGTGTTTTCCAAGGATGTCGTTGGCTGCTTCGGTCACGGCAGTGTTGAAGTTGTTGATCAGAGTGTCTACTTCGGTGTCCATATTGTCAAGGACGAGGAGAGGAGCAAACTTCCCTCCTATCGTTGCTTGGAAGTTTTCAACTATGTTGGGGTCTTTGAGCTTCTCAAGATTGAACTTAATTCTTATGTTTGCCCTGTTTCTTCATCCTCTGGAGGCGGAGTTTGAAGGTCATCATTACAAGCTCATGATCGCTTCCAATGTCGGCTCCTGGAAAGCTCCTGGTCTTTGCGATGTTAACACTTGACTGGAAGCGTCTTTGAACCATGATGTAGTCGATCTGACTGTGGTATTTTTCTCCTGGGCTGTGCCATGTCCAGCGTCTAGATGGTTTGTGTGGACCGAACGTGTTCACCACCCTCAGGTCGTTGTAACTGGCGAATTCTAGGAGCCTTAAACCTCTTTCGTTGGTCTCAGGGTTGCAGTATTGGCCACATATCCCTTTCCAGTTATTGTGTTCATCCTCTCCAATCTTCGCATTCCAGTCGCCCTGCACTATAATGATGTCTTTCTTTGGCGTCTGATCTACGATTTCCTGCAGTTGATCATAGAAATCTTCGACAGCCTCGTCATCATAGTCAGTTGTTGGGGCATAAGCTTGGATGACGGTGATGTTAAAAGGTGAAGCCTTAAGCCGAATAGTAATGAGTCTGCTAGAGACTGGTCGGCATCCCATGATGGCATTCACAGTGTCTTTGTGAATGAGGAATCCAACTCCATGTTCATGTTTGTCTTCACTGCCACTGAAGTAGAGTTTGTGGCCTTCTGGGGTAGACGTTTCTCCGAGGTTTTTCCATCGTACCTCACAGAGCCCAAGGACGTTCCATCGGTATCTCTTCATTTCATACGTTAGTTCTGCAACTTTTCCTGCTGCTCTCAGCGATCTCACATTCCAGGTGCCGATAGTAACATTTTTTCTTGTACGTAGGGATTTTGGTCCATCAGTCACATACTTTTCACCTCCGCCCTGATGGCCAGCGACGGAAGGCGCGGTCCTTGTTCCGGGCGACGACCGGGCCGGTATGGATTGAGTTGCGGTTGTAATCTTCATTTAGTGTGTCTTGGGCAATGTCGCATGGCGGAGCCCATCCCTCTCCATGCCAGACCACAGCCGACGTCCTCCATCTAGGTGGTTCGCCTTGGTCTTGAACACATAGCCGTTGAGTTCCTTGCGGAACTTCGTCCGCCTTGGCCGGTAACCTGCATCGTGGAGGTTATTCGCCCAGTGATGCAGTGTTAACATCACCCCCTCACATGGTTTGGCACGCCTGCTGAGGCGAGGTCCCGGGGTGTGGCGCTTGGAGCCAGCACGTGAGAGATTTAGAGGATGGACGAGGACCAGTGATGCCCGTCCACCCTACCAGGTAGAGTGCAGCAGCCAGACATCAAAGGTACTACCTCTATCCAGAGCCCCCTACACCCCATATGAAGAGTACGGGGTTTGAAAACCAGACGTCCAGATCATTGCAGGTTTTTTTTCTTCTTTTTTTTAAAGTCCCACTGGTTCCCAACTGGAGGTCATCTAGTTGAGTGTGTGCTTTGATTTCAGATCTCAACAGGACCATTGGAACCATAGAGTCAAGGGTCATGAAATCACTCATGGATGCGCCATCCAGGATGTAGATCGAAGGTTCGGTGGGGGTGACTGTATGTATCTCTCGGGCCTGGTTAACACCATATCGTATTATGGACGTAAACGATGAGTAATGCCCTGTCACACGATTATCAGCCCACCGCCAGGAACTTCGTCGCAGTATCACTACCCATTTCCATCCCCCATTCTCATGAATATTCATCATCGTCATCATTATCATCACATGCCCTGCCGCATGGCGTTGGCGGTCGTGGCCCTCCACACGAATCTATCCCCTGTCGCTACAAGTACATGTACATCTCCCACCCTCTCTGCCTTCAGCCACCCTCTGCAAGTCCGTCCAATATTATCTCCCTGGGTCTACCTGGTGTTCTCTTTCCCTTCAGCTTTCCTATTGTGACCAGGTGCTCTACTTCTCCTTTCCTCATAATGTCCTATGAATGTTGCTTCTTGTCTTTTCCTAGTCTTCTTTATTAATAATCTATCTGTGTCCGCCTCCCTCAGGACTGCCTCGCTTGTCCTCCTTGCTGTTCATGGAACTCTCAACATTCTTCTTAGAAACCACATTTCAGTTGCCTCAATTCAGCTCCGACCCTGCGTGCCGACTATCCACGACCCACAACCGTATAACAGCATCGGGTCCATACAACGCTCAAGAACTCTTCTCTTGATGTTAATTGGTGAAAACGTTGCTCCAGAATTTATGGCTCTTTATGCCACGCTGTGATTGTGACCTCAGTTTTGGTAGGCAGGGGGATAGGCCGGGAGAGTCCAGGAGTAAACGAAGCAGCGACGACGATACAGAAGCGATGTAAAAAGGGGCAGCAAAAAAACAAAAACAAAATGAAAAACAAAACAACCCCACACCCACACCCACACACACACATACACACACTCTCACACATACACACACACACACACACACACACACACACACACACACACACACACACACACACACACACACACACACACACACGCACACATGCACACATACGCACACACACACACACTCTCTCTCTCTCTCTGTGAGTGTGTATGTGTGTGTGTGTGTGTGTATTTCCGTGTGTATGTGTGTTTCTGTCTGTCTGTCTCTCTCTCTCTCTCTGTCTTTCTCTATCTCTGTCTCTCTTTCCCCAACTCTCTCCTCTCTCTCTCTCTCTCTCTCTGTGCCTATGTGCATGGGGTTGATTGTTTTTGTTCTGGGTGCTGAAAATCAAGTGGGCTCTTTTTCCCAGAGGTACACTTTGGCTACAGAGGTGTGGCAAAACCCGCAATTTCGCAAACAGAGCAGACAGACACAGTGAAGCAATACAGACTACTGACTGACACGTTTATCCCCTGTTGCTGCAACCGGACTCTTGTTGGCTTACAAAACGATTCATCCGCAGTCAGCAGAGGACCCGAAACAATCCTGGAAAGTGTTATTCCATTCTACCACAGTCAATGAATAAAAAATACGAAACAGAAACACTCGAAAACAGACTGAGAACGTGTAAGCTAATCCACAAACCTAGACGGGTGCAAAGTGTTAGCTAATTACTGGCCTTTGTCAAATGTGTAGGAAAGATACAAAGAAACACTGTCACAAGATTTAGGACTTAATATCAATAGTCACAACAGGAAAGATGGAGAGAAAAAAGAGCAGCAGCAGAACCAGGGAGAAAATATTGGACACACTTGTGGAATGGATTAGGACAGAACAGGTGGGAGATGCACTTGTGGCGACAGTAGATAGATTTGTATGGAGGGTCATAATCGCCAATGCCATACGGCAAGGCATATGATGATGATGATGATGTCAGTTAATTTAGATGTGGATTCTGATGAGCTGGAGTTGTTGTTGTTGTTGTTGTTGTTTCTTATGTCCTGCTTTTTGAACTGCTGGAAATGTTGCATGGAGAAAGAGCTGTCATTCTGCTGTTCAAGCTTTTTTATAACTTGCCTCACATTTTAATTTTATGATTCTTTGTGTACTCATAGTTTGTGTGTAGAGTAACAAGGACTAACTGTAAGACACGTCCAATTGGACCTGATGCTACTTTCCTTGAGTAATACAGTGTTCTGAAGTCTGAAGTCTGACATTCTCTCTGTCTCTTTCTGTCTGTCTCTCTCTCTGTGTATTTCTCTCTGTCTGTCTCTCTGTATCTCTGTCTATGTCTCTGTCTCTGTCTGTCTGTCTGTCTCTCTCTCTCTCTCTCTCTCTCATCTCTGTTTTTGTTTCTGTTTCCTTGTCTCCATCTCTCTGTCTATCTGTCTCTCTGTCTATGTCTCTATCTCTGTCTCTGTCTCTGTTTCTGTCTCTCTCTCGTGTCTCTTTCTTTGTCTCTGTTTCCTTGTCTCCATCTGTCTGTCTGTCTGTCTCTCTGTGTCTACCTCTCTCTTTCTGTTTGTCTGTCTCTCTCTCCTTCCCTCTCTCTTTTTGTTTGCCTGTCTGTCTCTTTCTCTCTCTGTGTGTCTGTCTGCGTATATTTGTGCCTGTGTGCGTGGGGTTGATTCATTTTGTTCTGGGTGCTGAAAATCAAGTGGGCTGTTGTTCCCAGGGGTACAATTTGGCTACGGAGGTGGGGCAAAAACCCCCACAATTTCGCAAACAGAGCAGACAGACACAGTGAAGCAATACAGACTATTGACTGACACGTTTATCCCTTGCTGCTGCAACCCGACTCTTGTTGGCTTACAAAACGATTCGTCGGCAGTCTGCAGAGGATCCAAAACAATCCTGGAAAGTGTTATCCCATTCTACCACAGTCAATGAATAAAAAATACGAAACAGAAACACTCGAAAACAGACTGAGAACGTGTAAGCTAATCCACAAACCTAGACGGGTGCAAAGTGTTGACTTACTACTGGCCTTTGTCAAGCGTAAACAAAACACAACAAAGAAACAGTTTCACAAGAGTCATTCAAAATCATACTCATTTCTTTTGTCACAGTGGGTTTACCACGTGAAACTCAGGCTGCTCTCCCCTTTGAGAGCGCGTCGCCGCAGTGTCAGCGCCACCCATTTTTTTTAGCCAAGACTTAAGAAAGGCAAAAAGGCTAATTGGCCTTCATAGGGAGGGATCTAGGAAATCAACCTGTCTCTCCAATGGTTTATTCCACGGCAGCCAGGTGAAAGCTCTGCTCTTCACGATTTCCAACTGCCGTGGGATCTTTAGCATGCGCAGGCCAGAAGGCACACTGGTCCGACACGTTTTTCGTGCCCTTGCAAAGGACTGGACGTTCAGCTCTATATTTTGGTCAAGACCTCAATGGGAAAGGAACCCTGGAACCTCATGTTTAGTTATTGGCAGGTGAACGTCTGAACCATTCTGCCATAATTCTCCTTAGGAGAAGATTTAGAAGAAAAACATGAACAGATCAGCTAATTTCTATGTGTGTTCTGATGAGAATGTTCCTTTTATCCTGCCACTTAAACTGCTTGATATGTCACTCTGGCGACAGCAGAGGGGCATCTAGTCCTGACCTGGGTACAGCCCATCCCCCTTAGTGTGTCAGGAGTCAAGGGCCAAAACTCTTGCTTGACGGGGGTTTCTCCTGTGAGGACCCTCTGCTGTCTGGCTCTCCTCAGAGTTTGTTACTGCTCCGAGAGGAGTTGTAGAATACAAGTAGTAGGATGCCATGTGTGAGATTAGAGTTCATTGTCTTTGTTGGTCGGCTTTTGGCCTTCAAGTCAGGCAGCCTTGTGTTGTATGCACATTAGGCTGGATGGTAACTTAGCATTCTTGCGAAGTGCTTGAGATACCTGATTCTTTACTGTTGAATTCACTGATGCATTGCTATTTAACCCTGTATCTTTCTGGTTACTGTTGTATCCAGTATCTTTTGATTACTGTTGTATCCAGTATTTTTCTGGTTACTGTTGTATCCAGTATTTTTTTGATTACTGTTGTATCCAGTATCTTTTTGATTACTGTTGTATCCAGTATCTTTTTGATTACTGTTGTATCCAGTATCTTTTTGATTACTGTTGTATCCAGTATCTTTTTGATTACTGTTGTATCCAGTATCTCTTCTGGTTACTGTTGTACCCAGTATCTTTCTGGTTACTGTTGTATCCAGTATCTTTTTGATTACTGTTGTACCCAGTATCTTTCTGGTTACTGTTGTACCCAGTATCTTTTTGATTACTGTTGTATCCAGTATTTTTTTGATTACTGTTGTATCCAGTATTTTTTGATTACTGTTGTATCCAGTATCTTTCTGATTACTGTTGTACCCAGTATCTTTTTGATTACTGTTGTATCCATATCTTTCTGGTTACTGTTGTACCCAGTATCTTTCTGGTTACTGTTGTACCCAATATCTTTTGATTATGTTGTACCATATTTTTGATTACTGTTGTATCCAGTATCTTTCTGATTACTGTTGTACCCAGTATCTTTTGATTACTGTTGTATCCATATCTTTTGTTACTGTTGTACCCATATCTTTCTGGTTACTGTTGTACCCAGTATCTTTCTGGTTACTGTTGTACCCAGTATCTTTCTGTTACTGTTGTACCCAGTATCTTTCTGGTTACTGTTGTACCCAGTATCTTTTTGATTACTGTTGTATCCAGTATCTTTCTGGTTACTGTTGTATCCAGTATCTTTCTGGTTACTGTTGTACCCAGTATCTTTCTGGTTACTGTTGTACCCAGTATCTTTCTGATTACTGTTGTATCCAGTATCTTTCTGGTTACTGTTGTACCCAGTATCTTTCTGGTTACTGTTGTATCCAGTATCTTTCTGGTTACTGTTGTATCCAGTATCTTTCTGGTTACTGTTGTATCCAGTATCTTTCTGGTTACTGTTGTATCCAGTATCTTTCTGGTTACTGTTGTATCCAGTATCTTTTGGTTACTGTTGTATCCAGTATCTTTCTGGTTACTGTTGTATCCAGTATCTTTCTGGTTACTGTTGTACCCAGTATCTTTTTGATTACTGTTGTACCCAGTATCTTTCTGGTTACTGTTGTATCCAGTATCTTTTTGGTTACTGTTGTATCCAGTATCTTTCTGGTTACTGTTGTATCCAGTATCTTTCTGGTTACTGTTGTATCCAGTATCTTTCTGGTTACTGTTGTACCCAGTATCTTTCTGATTACTGTTGTATCCAGTATCTTTCTGATTACTGTTGTATCCAGTATCTTTTTGATTACTGTTGTACCCAGTATCTTTCTGGTTACTGTTGTATCCATATCTTTCTGATTACTGTTGTACCCAATATCTTTCTGATTACTGTTGTACCCAGTATCTTTCTGATTACTGTTGTACCCAGTATCTTTCTGATTACTGTTGTACCCAGTATCTTTCTGGTTACTGTTGTACCCAGTATCTTTCTGGTTACTGTTGTATCCAGTATCTTTTTGATTACTGTTGTATCCAGTATCTTTTTGATTACTGTTGTATCCAGTATCTTTTTGATTACTGTTGTATCCAGTATCTTTTTGATTACTGTTGTATCCAGTATCTTTTTGATTACTGTTGTACCCAGTATCTTTCTGATTACTGTTGTAACCAGTATCTTTTTGGTTACTGTTGTAACCAGTATCTTTTTGATTACTGTTGTATCCAGTATCTTTTTGATTACTGTTGTAACCAGTATCTTTTTGGTTACTGTTGTATCCAGTATCTTTCTGATTACTGTTGTACCCAGTATCTTTCTGATTACTGTTGTAACCAGTATCTTTTTGATTACTGTTGTACCCAGTATCTTTCTGGTTACTGTTGTAACCAGTATCTTTTTGATTACTGTTGTACCCAGTATCTTTTTGATTACTGTTGTATCCAGTATCTTTTTGATTACTGTTGTATCCAGTATCTTTTTGATTACTGTTGTAACCAGTATTTTTGTTATTACTGTTGTAACCAGCATTTTTTTATTACTGTTATAACCAGTATCATTTTGGTTATTGTTGTAACCAGTATTCTTCTGATTACTGTTGTAACCAGCATTTTTCTGATTACTGTTATAACCAGTATTTTTCTGATTACTGTTGTACCCAGTATTTTTCTGATTACTGTTGTAACCAGTATTTTTCTGACTACTATTGTAACCAGTGTTTTTCTGATTACTGTCGTACCCAGTATTTTTTGTGATTACTGTTGTAACCAGCACTTTTTTCTGATTACTTTTGTACCTAGTATTTCTGTGATTACTGTTGTAACCAATGTTTGTTTTATTACTGTAGTAATCAGCATTTTTCTGATTACTGTTGTGACTTTTTCTAAGTAATGTTGTAACCAACATTTTTCTCACTACTGTTGTAACCAGTATTTTTTCTGATTACTGTTGTAACCAGTATTTTTTCAGACTACTGTTGCAACCAGCATTTATTGATTACTGTTGTAACCAGTATTTTTTCTGATTACTGTTGTAACCAGTATTTTTTCAGACTACTGTTGCAACCAGCATTTATTGATTACTGTTGTAACCAGCATTTTTTAAAATTACTGTCGTATCCATTATTTTTCTGATTACTGTTGTAACCAGTATTTTTCTGATTACTTTTGTAACCAGTATTTTTTTCCGATTATTGTTGTACGTAGCATTTGTTTTATTACTGTTGTAATCAGTATTTTTTGTGATTACTGTTGTAACCAGCATTTTTCGTAATTACTGTTGTAACCAGCATTTTTTTTATTACTGTTGTAACCAGCATTTTTCTGAGTACTATTGTAACCAGTATGTTTCTGATAACTGTTTTAACCAGCATTTTTCTGATTACTGTTGTAACCAGTATTTTTGGTGATTACTGTTGTAACCAGTATTTTTGGTGATTACTGTTGTAACCAGTATTTTTGGTGATTACTGTTGTAACCAGCATTTTCTGATTACTGTTGTAACCAGCATTCTTTTGACTGTTGTGGTAACCAGTATTTTCTTCTGATTACTGTTGTAACCAGCATTTTTATGAGATCTCAGTGGTGCGGGTCATGTCTCGTTTGTGTCTTGGTGCAAGTTTCCTTAACCAGCGTATCTCACAGGTCGTCATTTTTATTTATTTATTTTTTTTTTTTTTGCGTTCAAGAGTCTTGGTCCACGTCGAGGTTTGAGACTGGTTAATGACTGTGGGAACTAGGAAGAATCGCTCTCTAATTCGTGATTCGAACCCGAATTCCTGATGTCCCAGGGCAGGTTCTGTAGCCACTCGACCACACACTTCACTCGGGTGGTTGTGATGTGTTTGTGTAGGTGGGGACGACAGGGAAATGTTTGTTCCTTTGTTCGTCTGTCTTTCTGTCTGTCTATCTTTTATATTTGTCTCTTCCCCCCGTTTGTTTGTTTATCTATTTGTTATTTGTCTGTTCGTCTGTTTCTGTTTATTTCTGTTTTTTTGTTTGTTGTTTGGTTGGTTGCTTGGTTGGTTGGTTGGTTGTTTGTTTGGTTGGTTGGTTGGTTGGTTGGTTGGTTGGTTGTTTGGTTGGTTGTTTGGTTGGTTGGTTGGTTGGTTGGATGGTTGGTTGGTTGGTTGGTTTGTTGATTGTTTGGTTGATTGGTTTGTTGGTTGCTTAGTTGGTCGGTCGGTTGGTTGGTTGGTTGGTTGGTTGATTGGTTGGTTGGGTGGGTGGGTGGTTGGTTGGTTGGTTGGTTGATTGGTTGTTTGGTTGGTTGGTTGGTTGGTTGGTTGGTTGGTTGGTTGGATGGTTGGTTGGTTGGTTGGTTGATTGGTTGGTTGTTTGGTTAGTTGTTTGGATGGTTGGTTGGTTGGTTGTTTGGATGGTTGGTTGGTTGGTTGGTTGGTTGGTTTGGTTGGTTGGTTGTTTGGTTGGTTGGTTGGTTGGTTGGTTGGTTGGATGGTTGGTTGGTTGGTTGGTTCGTTGATTGTTTGGTTGATTGGTTTGTTTGTTGCTTAGTTGGTCGGTCGGTTGGTTGGTTGGTTGGTTGGTTGGTTGATTGGTTGGGTGAGTGGGTGGTGGTTGGTTGGTTGGGGGGGGGGGTTGATTGGTTGGATGGTTAGTTGGTTGGTTGGTTCGTCGGTCGATCGGTCTGTCGGTTGGTTCGTTGGTTGGTTGATTGGTTGATTGATTAGTGGACTGTCAGTGTTTGTTTGCTGATCCATTTTTTTTCATTTATTTGTCTGCTTGTTTGTTCTCTTCTCTATTTCTTTGGTCTTGCCAGGCACATGTTTTATTTCTTTGTAAGTTCGTCTGTTTGATGTTTGCTATACTTTTGTTTTTTGTTGGTTGTTTGGTTGTTTGGTTGGTTGGTTGGTTGTTTGGTTGGCTGGTTGGCTGGTTGGCTGGTTGATTGATTGATTGGTTGGTTGGTTGGTTGATTGGTTGGTTGGTTGGTTGATTGGTTGGTTGGTTGGTTGGTTGGTTGGTTGCTTAGGTGGTTGGTTCGTCGGTTGGATGGTTGGTTGGTTGGATGGTTGGTTGGTTGATTGGTTGGTTGTTTGGATGGTTAGTTGGATGGTTAATTGGTTGGTTGGTTGGTTGGTGGACTGTCAATGATTGTTTGTCTATCTTTTATTTATTTGCTTGCTTGTTGGGTTGGTTGTTTGTTTTATACTTTATTTTGCTTTGTTTGTTTGTTTGTTTGTTGTTCTCTTCTCTGTTTGGTTTTGTTAGGCTGTTTGTTCGCACATGTGTGTATTTCTTTGTAAGTTTTGCTTGTTTGTTTGTTATGCTTTTGTTTGTTTGGTTGCTTGCTTGCTTGGCTGGTTGGTTGAATGGTTAGTTGCTTGTTTATTTGCTTGATTGTTTGGTTGGTTGGTTGGTTGGTTGGTTGGTTGATTGGTTGGTTGGTTGGTTAGTTGGTTGGTTGGTTGTGTTGGTTGGTCAGTTGGTCAGTTATTTGTTTGGTTGGTTGGTTGCTTGCTTGCTTCCTTGCTTACTTGGAACCGGGAAAAAATCTGCTCTATCAACCACCACACACCCCCACCCCCACCCTCGATACCTACCGCCATAATGACATAGTGCACAGTGTCTCTGTTGGAAGAATGCAGCACCAGTCTATGGGTCTCTGCTTTCCGTAGTTCTATCAGGTTCCCATGCAGCTCAGGGTCTGTGTGGGAGGACACACGGGCTGGCAGTCGAATGGGCCACACCTGGATGTTTTTACGGTTCAGTTGTAGCACTGGCGAGAAATCGTCTGAAAGTGAAAGAAGAAGCATGCATTAACAATGACTGATAGATGGACAAAGGTTTAAAGAGTTTATGCAGAATAGCTAACTGTGTTCCTTTTTTCTTTTTTCTTTTCTTTTTGTTGTTGTTGAAGATACACAGATACATGCAAAACGCAAAATCCAGAACAAGATTGAGGCAGCCGAAATGTGGTTTCTAAGAAGAATGTTGAGAGTTCTATGGACAGCAAAGAAAACAAACGAGACAGTCTTGATAGAGGCAGACACAAGACGATCATTGATAAAGAAGATAAGGAAAAGACAGGCAACATTTACAGGCCATTTTATGAGGAAAGGGGAATTAGAGCACCTGGTCACAACTGAAAAGCTGGAGGGAAAGAGAGCACCAGGTAGACCCAGGGAGAAAATATTGGACGGACTTGCATTATGGCTGAGGACAGACAGGGTGGAAGATGTGCTTGCAGTCACAAGGGATAGATCCATATGGATGACCATGATCGCCAAAGCCATGTGGCAGGGCACATGATGATGATGACACAGATACACATGTCATTTATATGTAACCAAGATTATTCCAGTGGTAGGCTGATACAATACCAGTATAAAATATAGGCTAGGTAAAACATAGTCTAGGTAGGACCTCAGGACCTGGCCAGCTCATGGGTTTATGTGCAGGCTTAGGCTTGTGCCATGATCACCATACACATGACACATGTGACGTTAGTGCATATGGAATTCATTCGGAGCGCGCAGACATCATCTTGAGAAACTGAAACTGAAAACTGAAGCTGACGGATGGAAAGGTTCAAACTGGCGAGTTTTTTTTTTCAGGGCTGTCTTGTTTTGTTTTCGTATTTGTTTTTACTTTTACTTTATTTTCTGTTTTGTTTTGTTTTGTTTTGTTTCTGTTTGTTTATTTGTTTTCTTAGTGTGGGCTTTTGTTTTGTTTTTGTTTTCGTTTTGTTTTTTGTTTTTGTGTGTTTTTGTTTGTTTTGTTTTGTTTTTGTGTTCTTGTTTGTTTTGTTTTGTTTTTGTGTGTTTTTGTTTGCTTTGCTTTGTTTTGTTTTGTTTTAATTTGTGTTGTTTGTTTGTTTGGGTTTTTAGCCTTCAGACTTTTCTTGAGTGAGCGAATGCATGCTGTTTTGCCTATACTGTGCAGGTGGAAAAAACATCATGTGTGTATTTGTGTGTGTGTGTGTGTGTGTGTGTGTGTGTGTGTGTGTGTGTGTGTGTGTGTGTGTTGTGTGTGTGTGTGTGTGTGTGTGTGTGTGTGTGTGTGTGTGTGTGTATGTGTGTGTGTGTCAGTGTCGGTGTGTGTGTGTGTTGTGGTGTGTGTGTGGTGTGTGTGTGTGTGTGTGTGTGTGTGTGTGTGTGTGTGTGTGTGTGTGTGTGTGTGTGTGTGGTGTGTGTGTGTGTGTGTGTCGGTGTGGGGTGTGTGTGTGGGTGTGCGTGTGCGTGCGTGAGTACGTGTGTGTGCGTGCGTGCGTGCATGCGTGAGTGCATGCGTGCATGTGTGTGTGCGTGTGTGTATGTGTGTGTGTGTTTGTGTATATTTGTGTATATGTGTATGTATGTTGCATCATTTCAAACGGCCCGAGTTTTCACGTTTTTCGCACTAACACACTCAATTCTATATCAAAATAATCAACAAAAACTGTAATGTATCTTTAAAACGTCATGTTCTAAATCCCCCTTCATAGTTCTACTCCCCACCCAACAACCCCACCCCCACCCCACCACCCTTATTTTCCTCCAAATCGAATTAGCACTGATTTTTCTCTTAACAGAACAAACACAAAAGCCAAAACAAGTGTGACTACCCGCGTTCAAAGCAAACAGGAACTAGGAAAAAAAACACGAAAAAAAAAAAAAGATAAAGAACGCGTATTTAATACAACAAGACAAGACAGGCGCAAATCTTCGGCCAACTGGCCTTTGTCAAGCGTAAGATCACAAACGAACAAACACCAGATACAAAAATTAGGAGGAAAAAAAACAGAAAAAAAAACAAACTTTTAGAACTTGGCTGTAGTCTTACAGCACAGGAGACCCCAGAAAACAAGCTTCTCCTACCTTGAGACAGGAAAGCCACATTGGTCCACTGCAGCTGGTGAATGACGTCAGCAATGGCGTGAGCCATGGACTGCGGTTCCGGCAGGATGGACACTACTTTGCTAGCGTCCATCAGTTCCGCGTTTTGCCCCACTGCTGACGTCAGAAGGTGGTACTGATGTAAGATGACGTAATCGGTGGAGGTGAAGACGTCGATGAAAGGACCGATGGCCGCCGCCACACGCTGTCTGGCAAAGTTGTCCCGAGCTGGTAATGACAAATGACACCAATGACAATGACAACAATGACAACAATGACAACGACAACAATGAAAAAATCCCAATGACAATGACAACAACGACAACAATGACAACAACAATGACACATGGCACCAATGACAATGACAACAATGACAACCATGACAATGACAACAATGACAATGACAACAATGACAATGACAACAACGACAACAATGACAACGACAACAATGACAAATGACAACAACGACAATGACAACAATGACAATGACAACAATGACAACAATGACAACGACAACAATGACAATGACAACAATGACAACAATGACAAATGATAATAATGACAATGACAACATTGACAACGACAACAATGACAACAATGACAATGACAACAATGACAATAATAACAATGACAACAATGACAACAATGACAAATGACAACAATGACAATGACAACAATGACAACATTGACAATGACAACAATGACAACAATGACAACAATGACAAATGACAACAATGACAAATGACAACAATGACAATGATAACAATGACAACAATGACAATGATAACAATGACAACAATGACAATGACAACAATGACAACAATGACAACATTGACAATGACAACAATGACAAATGGTAACAATGACAATGATAACAATGACAACAATGACAATGATAATAATGACAATGACAACAATGACAACAATGACAATGATAACAATGACAATGACAACAATGACAACAATGACAATGATAACAATGACAAATGACACCAATGACAATCACAACAATGACAAATGACAACAATGACACCAATGACAATCACAACAATGACAATGACAACAATGACAATGATAACAATGACAATGACAACAATGACATCAATGACAACAATGACAATGACATCAATGACAACAATGACAATGACATCAATGACAACAATGACAATGACATCAATGACAATGACAACAATGACATCAATGACAACAATGACAACGACATCAATGACAACAATGACAATGACATCAATGACAATGACAATGACGCCAATGACAATGACAACGACAACAATGACAACAACAATGAGAAATGACCATGATAATGACGATGGCAATTCAGTTTCAGTTTCAATTTCAATTTCTCAAGATGTCATCTCGCGCTCGGAATGAATTCCGCATGCACTAACGTCACAGGTGCCATGTGATGGAGAAGATCCAGACTGATCACGGCACAAGCCTTAAGCCTGTACATAAACCCATGAGCTGGCCAGGTCCTGAGATCTTACTTACATAGTTCCATAACCCTGAGGTCGTTGGGGAGTGAGGTGGCAGAGACCTCAACTTTTCCCGGGGCCAGCATCACGAGGGGGGCGCCCATCCCCTCTCCCTCGATTTAAATTCATATTCATATTCATTTTTTTAACTAAGACTTCAAAAAGGCAAGAAAGCTAATTGATCTTCAAGGGGTGGGACCTGGGAAATCAACCTATTTCTCCAGTGTTTTATGCAAAGGCAGCCGGGCAACGCCCTGCCCTTCACGATTTTCAACTGCCCTGGGATCTTTAGCGTGCGCAGTCAGAAGGCACACGGGTCCGACTCATTTTTCTTCCCCTTCCGAAGGACTAGACGTTCAGTTCAATTTTCCGGTCAAACTGAGGAGAAAATTCGAGGCATCTACGGGGAGCGAACCCTGGAACCGCGAGTTTCGTTTTTGGCAGGCGAACGTCTGAACCATTCTGCCACTCTTCTCCCCATGACGGTAAGGTAGTCTGTGTCGTTTGCATGCTCATGCCTGGCGCTTGAGTGGGATTTGATTTGAAATACCAAGATTTGGCGCCGTATAAATACCGTAATTATTATATTATTAATTAAGAAAATAACAAAATCCAAAACAAGTGTGACTGCCCGCGTTCAAGCAAACAGGAACCAGAAAAAAACACGAAAGAAGAATAAGAACGCGTATTTAATACAACCAGACAAGACAGGCGCAATTTTTCGGCCAA
>JAPXFY010000019.1:6175126-6177626 GCA_030674185.1 Monoplex corrugatus
GTGAATATGAATATGAATATGAATATAAATTTGAATATGAATATGAATATGAATACGAATATGAATATATGAATATGAATATGAAAAAGTGTTTTCCAGCTCTACAACTGTTCAAGTGAACAGCTTTCATCCAGCTTCTTTGTCTGTCTCTGTCTTTGTTATGTCTGTTTCTTTGTTCTCTGTTTTGTTGTATGTTATGATGATATTTTTTAGACTTGTTTTTATTCATTTTCAAACACATAGCATTTACAAACATCTTGAAATGTATACAATGCATAATCAATAGGTCTAACACAATGTGGAAAAACAAGCATTTGTTGCAATGTATATATACACATACATATACACACACATACGTATATAGACATACATATATACACACACATATTAAATGTGTATACATATGTATATACTGTACAATATATATATGTATACACATATATACATACACACATATATACATACACACACATACACACACACACATATATTATATATATATATATATATATATATACATGGATATATATATATATATACATACACATACACATATATACACACACATATATATACATACATAGACACATACATGCACACATATATACACACATATGATGAAAATATTTTAAAATATAATCAAAGGACACAACTCTTGAGAATTATCTCCCATGTTGTATAGAACTTCTCAAATCTAACACAGCTTACGCTACCCATTCAGCTAGTATAGAAGCAGACACAAAGCACAAAAACAGCAAGCTCAGAACACTCCTCAAAAAGGAGCGCCCAAGCCTACCTTTATACTCTGCAACTACCCTACACACAACTATGAGAGAGTAGAGAAATACATACAATATATTGGTCTTATGTTCAAGATTGACATAGTCAATCTTGAACATAAAATATTTGTTTTCTAATGACATGATTTTGTTTTATATGTGATTTGTATATATTGGCCAATTTCCGATGTACAATTTATCACTTGAAGTCTGAGGGCCTCTTTCTGTGTTTCTCTGTATCTATCAATCAGTCTGTCTATCGATCAGTCAGTTGACTGATCAATGTATAAGTGGACATACTTGCATTAGATCTCTGTCTCTGTCTGTCAGTTTGTCTGTCTGTCTGACTTACTGACTGACTGTCTGTCTATCGATTAGTCAGTCGACTGATCCATTCATGAGTGGATACATTTGCATAAGATCTCTGTCTGTCTGTCTGTCTAACTGTTTGTCTGTCTGTCTATCTGTCTGTCTGGCTGTCTGTCTGTCTGTCTGTCTATCGATCAATTAGTCGACTGATCCATTCATGAGTGGATACATTTGCATTAGATCTCTGTTTCTGTCTGTCTGACTGTCTGTTTAACTGTTTGTCTGTCTGTCTATCTGTCTGTCTGTCTGTCTGTCAGTCTATCGATCAGTTAGTCGACTGATCCATGCATGAGTGGAAACATTTGCATTAGATCTCTGTCTGTCTGTCTGTCTAACTGTTTGTTTGTATGTCTGTCTTTCTGTCTGTCTAACTGTTTGTCTGTCTATCTGTCTGTCTGACTGACTGTCTGTCTGTCTGTCTGTCTATCGATCAATTAGTCGACTGATCCATGCATGAGTGGATACATTTGCATTTGATCTCTGTTTCTGTCTGTCTGTCTATCTGTTTGTCGGTCTGTTTGTCGGTCTGTTTGTCGGTCTGTCTGTATAACTGTTTGTCTGTTTGTCTCTTCTCCTGTGGATCTACTGATTGATCGGTCTATCTATCTAGTATCTATTTATCTATCTATGTGTGTCTATGGAAAAGTGGGTAATGTGCAATTGATATAAATCGATGGCGATACTCTTGTCTAGTACCTTTATCTATCTGTATGCATGTATGCAAAGTGGGTGATGTGCATCCGATATAAATCCATAGAAGGACCTTATCTTGTATCTGTTTATCTATCTTGTATGTATATATGCGAGAGTGGGTGATGTTTCATTAGGTATAAGTTAGAGGTACGTTTGGGAGGCTCTCTCACAGATCTAAGAGTGCCGGAGATCTGTGTGTCCCCAGTTTACGATGGGAAGTCCAGAATTATTAACCTATCTTTTATGTGGCGTGCATCACTGACTTTGATTATAATATTCTGAGTACAAGTTAGGTATATGAATGAAGTGATGGCTTTCTCTCAATGATTCAAAAGGCCAAAGTTGCGCGTTAAAATTGAAACCATCTTTGCCTATGTAGGTCAATATACAGCGGATTCATAATTATCTTTTATATCCCAGAGTTTTCTAACTGTAGGACAGAACTTTAAGCGTTACAGCCAACTTAATAAAAATTGAGGTCTTGCCATCGTTAATTGACCTTGCTTAGCCCTTTGACTCTGAACCCTACCCACACTGCAACCTTTACCTTAACCCCCAACCATCACAATGCAGAAACTTAACCCTTTCACTCCCGTAACCATCCACCAACTTGCAAAAACGTAACCCTTTACTCCCGCACCATATCCACCAACTGCAAA
>JAPXFY010000019.1:6182626-6202626 GCA_030674185.1 Monoplex corrugatus
CCCAGGGAGAAAATATTGGACGGGACTTGCAGGGTGGATGAAGACAGAGAAGGTGGGAGATGTACTCGCAGAGACAGGGGATAGATTCATGTGGAGGACCATGATTGCCAACGCCATGCTACAGGGCAATTGATGATGATGATGGTGGTGGTGATCATGATGGTGTGTTGCTGCTGCTGGTGGTGATAATGATGATGATGGTGATGGTGGTGGTGGTGGTAGTGATGATGATGATGATGATGTGATGATGACGATGACGATGACAATGATGGTGATGGTGATGGTGATGGTGGTGGTGGTGGTGGTGATGATGATGATGATGATGATGGTGATGATGGTGATGATGATGAGGGTGATGATGGTGGTGATGGATGATGATGATTTATGATGACAACGACGACGACAATAATGATGGTGGTGATGGTGATGTGATGATGGTGATGATGATGACGACGACGACGACGACGATGACGACGACGATGATGATGATGATGATGATGATGGTGATGATGATAATGATGATGATGATTATAATGATGATGACGGTGGTGGTGCTCTCCGCTGGTGTGCCCTACACTCTCTGACAAGTGTGCCTGATATGTCAACACGGACCTCACGTGAAATGCAAGAGATGACTTTGGGCACTGCTGTTTGTTATGGAGAGCTTGTTGTGGTGTAAGCGAACTGTCCTCCTCGTTCACTGCACACACTCTGGCTGTTTAACCTCTGATTCCTCACCTGTCACCAGCATCCGCAGTGTCAACATGCTAGCAAAGCAAAACCATACCCTTTGACTCCCTCACCCTGTCCACCAGCACCTGCAGTGTCAACATGCTAGCAAGCAAAAACGTAACCTTTGACTCCTCACCTGTTCACCAGCATCCTGCAGTGTCAGCCATGTTATCTACATGTAAGCAAACCATAACCCTTTGACTCCCTCCCCTGTCCCCCAGCATCCTGCAGTGTCAACCATGCTAGCAAGCAAAACCATAACCCTTTGACTCCCTAACCCTGTCCACCAGCATCCTGCATTGTCTTGATGCTAGCAAAGTAAAAACGTAACCCTTTGACTCCTTCACCTGTCCACCAGCATTTTGCATCGTCAACCATGCTAGCAGAGCAAAACCTTAGACCTTTGACTCCCTCACCCTGTCCACCAGCATCCTGCATTGTCAACCATATTATCAAAGCAAAACTTAACCCTTTGACTTCCTCACCCTGTCCACCCGCATCCTGCATTGTCTTGATGCTAGCAAAGCAAAACCTTAACGACAAAACAGACGAACATTTTCGGTTGTGAAGCGTAAACGTAAGACCACAAACGACTAAACATCAAATACAAAAATTTGGAGGGAAAAAAAACAAAAACTTCTCTTCTGCTTTGTTCAGTGGGAGAAAAGGACAAAGCAGCAGGAAAGTTTTAGTCTTTTTCTCCTAATTTTGTATTTTGTGTTTATTCGTTTGTGATCATGTCTGCACATTATTGTCACTTCTGTTTACTAAAACACCGCCTTGGTGCAGCTAATTAGAATGCAGGCAAGATACCCCGACCTAACCTCAATGAATATCTTTTTTTCCTTCTTTCTTTCCTTTCTCCTGGTAATGTTCAGTTGGTCTGGGTGACATAGGACATTTGAAAAATCGTAGACATTTATCATTCTTAAAGTACTTCTTTCAGCAGGTCAGTCCAAACAGTTGTGTTTCCGTGTGGTTTTGTAGATTTTTCTGTCATTGAATTAGCTAAAGATAACTTTAACGCTTTTTTTTTTCAACTAAGTAACATAACTCTTGAGAGTCACGGAGTTATCTCCCATGTAGAATTTCTCAAACCCAACACAGTTTGCGCTACCCATTCAGCTAGCATAGACGCAGCCACAAAGCATAAAGTGGTAAGCTCAGAACATTCTGGGTGACATGGAACATTTGAAACGTCGCAGACATTTATCATTCTTAAAAGTATGGAACGTTCTGAGCTTACCACTTTATGCTTTGTGGCTACGTCTATGCTAGCTGAGTAGGTAGCGCAAACTGTGTTGGATTTGAGAAATTCTACATGGGAAATAACTCCGTGACTCTCAAGAGTTATGTTACTTAGTTGATATTTAAAATTCTCCCTGCTTCCCTCTTATTTCCTTTGCTTTTTTTTCTTTTCTTTTTTGTTCTTCACTGAAGTTCTTCAACTCTTATTTGCACTAATTTCATACAAGTGTGGTGTTTTTTTTTACGTGTGTGAACCTCCCTTTTAGGGGGAAAATAATGTAATCTTCAGTTTACGATATTACAGTGACTGGTTTTGAATTCCTGTTTTGCCTCAACATAATGTGAGTAGTTTTAGTGTGACTTGTTGGTATTGTTGCTGTTACTGGCTGTTGTTCTGATTCACCGTCCTCCGTGAGGATGTCAGGGGTCTTTTTTTCTGGAAATTCTGTGCTAGAAATTTCCTCTTTTCTGTCACTCTCTTTGTTTCTGCCTTGTTCATTTGCTGTCTGTCATTTCTTCCTCTATCATTTTCTGCCTTGCTGGTCCATTCACCTGTATGTGTTCAGTAAAGTCTTACGTACTTTCTCTTAGGATTGATAATTGGGTACATGTGTTTAGTACATTTTTGGCTCAGGGGAAATGAGATATGCAAGGTAATTTCAGGTAATTTAGGCTTGTTTTTCTGCGTTTTAGCGTACTTAGTTATGTTTAAATTTGTACTCAGGTATGGTTTTTTTTAATCACCGATGAATTAGACGGTGTGGTCAACGCCAAGGACATCTCCTTAGATTATGTGCGCGAATGCATTGATGTGTGTACTTAAATTTTCTTTTCCTTTTTTTTTTCTATTGAAGTATTGTGTATGTTATGAAACGGTTATAGCCCCGATATGGCTGTACACAGTCGGCTGGGCTTTAAACAAAAATGGCAGCAGTAACAGCAATATTTCACGACATCTATCATCATATTTTACCCTTTGATGTTCTCGGTCTATGGCAGAGCTGTTCTCGGTAAATGGCATGAATGGTGATGAGGGCCTGTCACCATTAGCTGTCCTATGCCAACTAACCGTATCCATGCAATTAGGGCCCCCACAGCCCAGCAAAGAGCAGATAATGAGACTGTCGAAAGCTGATTGTCTGCCGGTATCTGGCGGTTCTCCTGATTGTCTGCTAGTCTCTGGTGGTGCTCCTGGTTGTCTGCCAGTCTCTGGTGGTGCTCCTGGTTGTCTGCTAGTCTCTGGTGGTGCTCTGGTTGTCTGCTAGTCTCTGGGTGGTGCTACTGATTGTGTTGCCAGTGTCTGGTGGTGTCTTGGTTGTCTGCCAGTGTCTGATGGTGTACTGGTTGTCTGCCATTGTCTGGTGGTGTTCCTGGTTGTCTGCCATTGTTCTGGTGGTGTTCCTGGTTGTCTGCCAGTGTCTGGTGGTGTTCTGGTTGTCTGCCAGTGTCTGATGGTGAACTGGTTGTCTGCCAGTGTCTGGTGGTGACTGGTTGTCTGCCAGTGTCTGTGGTGATACTGGTTGTCTGCCAGTGTCTGGTGTGTTCCTGGTTGTCTGCCAGTGTCTGGTGGTGTTCCTGGTTGTCTGCCAGTGTCTGGTGGTGATCCTGGTTGTCTGCCAGTGTCTGGTGGTGTTCCTGGTTGTCTGCCAGTGTCTGTGGTACTGGTTGTCTGCCAGTGTCTGGTGGTGTTCCTGGTTGTCTGCAGTGTCTGGTGGTGTTCTGGTTGTCTGCCAGTGTCTGTGGTGTTCTGGTTGTCTGCATTCTGGGTGTTCTGTTGTCTGCCAGTGTCTGTGGTGTTCTGGTTGTCTGCCAGTGTCTGGTGATGTTCCTGGTTGTCTGCCAGTGTCTGGTGGTGTTCCTGGTTGTCTGCCAGTGTCTGGTGGTGTTCCTGGTTGTCTGCCAGTGTCTGGTGGTGCTCCTGGTTGTCTGCCAGTGTCTGGTGGTGCTCCTGGTTGTCTGCCAGTGTCTGGTGGTGCTCCTGGTTGTCTGCCAGTGTCTGGTGGTGTTCCTGGTTGTCTGCCAGTCTCTGGTGGTGTTCCTGATTGTCTACCAGTCTCTGGTGGTGTTTCTGGTTGTCTGCCAGTCATCTCTGGTGGTGTTCCTGATTGTCTGTCAGTCTCTGGTGGTGTTCTGGTTGTCTACCAGTCTCTGGTGGTGTTCCTGGTTGTCTGCCAGTGTTTGGTGGTGTTCCTGGTTGTCTACCAGTCTCTGGTGGTGTTCCTGGTTGTCTGCCAGTGTCTGGTGGTGTTCCTGGTTGTCTGCCAGTGTCTGGTGGTGTTCCTGGTTGTCTACCAGTGTCTGGTGGTGTTCCTGGTTGTCTGTGGTGGTGTTCCTGGTTGTCCGCCAGTGTCTGGTGGTGTCGTTTCTGGTTTGTGTCCTGGCTGCAGTGTCTGGTGGTGTTCCTGGTTGTCTGCCAGTCTCTGATGGTGTTCCTGGTTGTCTGCCAGTCTCTGATGGTGCTTTCCTGCCTGCCTGGTGCGGTGTCACTCCTCTGGCACACAAGTGTGCCTATTAATTATGTCAACACGAGCCTCGCGTGCATATGCACGAGCTGACACTGGACACTACTGTTTGTCGGTGGATGGGGGTGAGGGTGATGGTGGGGGTAAAGGTGTGGGGTGTGGGGTGGGGGGTTAGGGGCGGATAACAAGCTGAAGCATCCTTCCTCTATATTCATTGCAGGCACTGTATTGTGTCAGCCAGGCTGAGCCATGCCCATTTTCTCTGATGAGATGATGATGATGATGATGATGATGATGATGATGATGATGATGGTGTTGATGGTGTGTGATGATGATGATGATGATGATGATGATGATGAGACGATGGTGTTGATGATGATGATGATGGTGATGGTGGTAGTGATGATGATGATGATGATGATGATGGTGGTGGTGGTGGTAATGGTGATGATGATGATGATGATGATGTACGACGACGAAGACGACGACAACGATGACGATGACGATGACGATGAATGATGATGAGATGACGAGACGACGACGATGATGAATGATGACGGCGACGACGACGACGACGATGAGTGATGATGATGACGGCGAGGGCGACGACGACGACGAGACGACGATGATGATGATGATGAGATGATGATGATGAATGATGATGACGATGATGATGATGATGACGATGATGATGATGATGGTGATGAATGATGAGATGATGATGATGATGACACGATGATGATATGATGATAATGATGGTGTTTGGTGTGACAGTAGTGACATTTGCTAGTATGTCAGCACCATTAATTTGTGGTTGTCTTCCTAGAAAAAAAGTGTGGCTGGTTATTTGTTGATAAGTACTCTGGTTACTAGGCTGGCACGAATTCGATATGTATATAGGTCTGTTTCCTCTTTGTTGTTGTGTTGTTGCTGTTGTTGTTGTTGTTGTTGTTGTTGTCGGCCATCATGCTGTGTGGATATGGGTGTATATGTATGTGTGTATGTCTGTGCACGGTTGTTGTTGTTGTTGTTGTTGTTGTTGTGTCGGCCATCATGCTGTGTGGATATGGGTGTATATGTATGTGTGTATGTCTGTGCGCGGACATGTGGGTATATGCGTGTATTTATTTATTTATTGTTTTCATTTCTTATCTGTTTGTTTGTCTACATACTCCTTTATTTGTAGTTATTCATTACTTATTTACGTATATACTCACTCACTTCTTACTTATTTATTTACTTACTGTCTTACTCATTTACTTACTTACTGTCTTACTCATTTACTTACTGTGTTACTCATTTACTTACTTACTGTCTTACTTATTTACTTACTTACTGTCTTACCATTTACTTACTTACTGTCTTACTCATTTACTTACTGTCTTACTTCATTTACTTACTTACTGTCTTACTCATTTACTTACTTACTGTCTTACTCATTTACTTACTTACTGTCTTACTCATTTACTTACTTACTCACTCACTCACTCACTTACTTACTTACTTACTTACTTACTTACTTTCTTACTTACTTACTTACTTACTTACTTACTTACTTACTGTCTTACTCATTTACTTACTTACTCACTCACTCACTCACTCGCTCACTCACTTACTTACTTACTTACTTACTTACTTACTTACTTACGTACTTACTTACTTACTTACTTACTTACTTACTTACTTACTACTTACTTACTTACTTACTTACGTACTTACTTACTTACTTACTTACTTACTTACTTACTTACTTACGTACTTACTTACTTACTTACTTACGTACTTACTTACTTACTTACCTATCTATTTTCTCTTTTTTGTCCTCGACAGACTGGCGGGGCTATGATTAAGAATATGTAGTTTTCGCCTAGTTGATAGACAGCTGAGGCTTTATGCATTGACAGGGGGGGGGGGGGTGTCTTTCTTTCATGTGAGATGAGTTGTGTTCCTTTTTTTGAAGATAAGATACACAAATAAACACGTCATTTACATATAACCAAGATTATTCCAGTGGTAGGCTGATAAAATACCAGTATAAAATATAGAATAGTTAAAACACAGTTTAAGTAGGGCCTCAGGATCTGGCCAGCTCATGAGTCTATGTGCAGGTTTAAGGTTTGTTCCATGATCACCATACACATGGCATCTGTGACGTTAGTGCATATGGAATTCGTTCCGAGCGCGGAGACGTCGTCTTGAGAAACTGAAACTGAAACAGACAATATTTGTTGTTGTTTGTAATATGTGAGTCCCCCCCCCCCCCACCCCCACCTTTTTTTTTTTTTTTTAAATATTTTTTTAGACATTATCATCTTTTATTCTTCTTCTGATGTGCCTCTCACGTGTATTCACTTACTGTTTAACACTAAAGTGCTTTTCTTCTTTCTTCTTTTTTCCTAATATTGAAAAGCTAAAATAAGTGTGACTGCCTGCGTTCAAGCAAACTGGAACCAGGAAGAAAAAAAACACGAAAAAAGAAGCAGAACGCGTATTTAATACACCTAATATATCTAAGCCAAAACAGCATCAAGAAGATGAAAAGCATTCTTACCAACAAATGCCTGTCAATTAACATCAGGAAGAGAGTTCTTGAATGTTATATAGAACCAATACTGTTGTACGTATGCGAGGCGTGGACAGTCAACAAACAAACCCAGAACAAGATTGAGGCAGCCGAGATGTGGTTTCTAAGAAGAATGTTGAGAGTTCCATGGACAGCAAAGAAAACAAACCAGACAGTCTTGATGGAGGCAGACACAAGAAGATCACTCATAAGGAAGATTAGGAAAAGACAGGCAACATTTATAGGCCATTTTATGAGGAAAGGGGAATTGGAGCACTTGGTCACAACAGGAAAGTTGGAGGGAAAGAGAGCACCAAGTAGACCCAGGGAGAAAATATTGAACAGACTTGCAGGGTGGCTGAAAACAAAGAGGGTAGAAGAGGTGCATGCGGCAACAAGGGATACATACATATGGAGGGCCAGGTAGACCCAGGGAGAAAATGCTGGACGGACTTGCAAAATGGCTGGGGACGAGGAGGGTGGGGGAGATGCTAGAGGCAACGAGAGATAGAGACAGATGGAAGTCCATGATCGCCAACGCCATGCGGCAGGGCACCTGATGATGATGAATACATCTACGCTTGACAAAGTCCGGTTGGCCGAAAATTTGCGCCTGTCTTGTCTGGTTGTATTATATACGTGTTCTGATTCTTTTTTCGTGTTATTTTTTTTCATCCTGATTACTGAAATGCTTCTACTTTTATTTAGTCTTTATTGCGTACAATCTATTCTTATTCTTTTTTTTTTCATTTTACAAACATTTTTTAATCATCATCACACACATTTTGCGAGATTTTTAAAAAAATTAATTCAACATCTGTGAAACCCCTGAAAGAGTTTTTCCTTTTTATAGTTTAACAACGATGATAATGATGATAGCAGTAATATTAACTCTGAACATTTCTTGAAGTTTACCAAAATTATAACACTTGGAGACAAGAATAACATGACCTTTTGCAGTTTTTTTGGGTTTTTTTATCATTGCGCTCAGGGGGGTTACATTTATGCTCACTATTTTTTTCTCCGATTTTCTACGCCATCTCAATGGCCACAGAAGCTGGAACAGATTTTACAATGCGATGATGATATCGGTGAGGATGACAATCATGATGTTATGGAGTTCCATCTAGGATCGAGATTTCGCGACAGGGCTGTACTCTACGCTTACTATCATAATATATCCTGGCGTCAACCAGGCCTGAGAGATACAGACACCTGAGGTGCTGGTCAGAAGATTTGACCAACACCATCAATGACGCATCCGTGAAGTGGATGAGACTCGACTGTGTGGTCCCAGTCTTCCCAGTGAGTCCACAGCACGTCCAACCCTGAGTAGAAGATGGTTAGAGCCGAAAAATCCCACAATGATTTTTTGAAGGGACTGATGGGGATTCGAACCCACAACCTTCCAGTTGGTAGTCCGTTGCATTAACCACTAGACCACGGCGACTGGTATGACCTTTGCAGTTTTATAAAAAGTTTGTGCACCAAACATATGAAGATGAGATCCTGTTTCTTTGTACGACAGTAGCGTTTGTTGAGTCTGACTGAAGAGTGACAGAACAAGATTGAGGCAGCCGAGATGTGGTTTCTAAGAATAATGTTGAGAGTTCCATGGACAACAAAGAAAACAAACCAGACAGTCTTGATGCAGGCAGACACAAGTAGTTCACTCATAAGGAAGATTAAGAAAAGACAGGCAACATTTATCGGCCATTTTATGAGGAAAGGGGAATTGGAGCACTTGGTCACAACAGGAAAGTTGGAGGGAAAGAGAGCACCAAGTAGACCCAGGGAGAAAATATTGAACAGACTTGCAGGGTGGCTGAAAACAAAGAGGGTAGAAGAGGTGCATGCGGCAACAAGAGATACATACATATGGAGGGCCATGATCGCCAACGCCATGCGGCAGGGCACTTGATGATGATGATGATGATGAGTGACAGTTGATTAGTCATCTGTGGCCATTCTCCCAAGTTTCAGTTTCAGTTTCAGTTTCTCAAGATGACATCTCCGCGCTCCGAAAGAGTTCCATCTGCACTAACGTCACAGGTGCCATGTGATGGAGAAAATCCAGAATGATCACGGTACAAGCCTTAAGCCTGCACATAAACCCAAGAGCTGACCATGTCCTGAGGTCCTAGCTAGATAGTTCCATAACCCTGAGGTCGTAGGGGAGTGAGGTGGCAGAGACCTCAACTTTTCCCGGGGCCAGCACCATGAGGGCTGCGCCCATCCCCTCTCCTTCGATTCAAATTCATATTCATATTCAAATTTTTTATCCAAGACAGAAAGGCAAGAGGGCTAATTGGTCTTCAAGGGGTATTATCTGGGAAATCAACCTATCTCTCCAATGATTTTTACCAAGGTAGTCGGGCAATGCCCTGCTCTTCACGATTTCCAACTCCCGTGGGATCTTTAGCGTGCGCAGCCAGAAGGCCACGGTCCGACTCGTTTTTCGTCCCTTTCCGAAAGACTTGGCGTTCAGTTCGATTTTCCGGTCAAACTGAGGAGAAAAGTCCAAGCGTCTACGGGGAGCGAACCCTGGAACTTTGAGTTTAGTTATTGGCCGGCGAAAGTGTGAACCATTCTGCCACTCTTCCCCCTGCTTCTCAAGCACCTTTGCAGGTTTGTCCGCGTGGTAACAGTATTATATTGTTTGGCAAGTCATTGTCATCATCATCATCAGGTGCCCTGCCGCATGGCGTTGGCGATCATGGACTTCCATCTGTCTCTATCTCTCGTTGCCCTAGCATCTCCCCCACCCTCCTCGTCCCCAGCCACTCTGCAAGTCCGTCCAGCATTCTCTCCCTGGGTCTACCTGGTGCTCTCTTTCCCTCCAGCTTTCCAGTTGTGACCAGGTGCTCCAAATCCCTCTTCCTCATAAAATGGCCTATAAATGTTGCCTGTCTTTTGCTAATCTTCCTTATGAGTGATCTTCTTGTGTCTGCCTCCATCAAGACTGTCTTGTTTGTTTTCTTTGCTGTCCATGGAACTCTCAACATTCTTCTTAGAAACCACATCTCGGCTGCCTCAATCTTGTTCTGGGTTTGTTTGTTGACTGTCCACGCCTCGCATACGTACAACAGTATTGGTTCTATATAACATTCAAGAACTCTCTTCCTGATGTTAATTGACAGGCATTTGTTGATAAGAATGCTTGTCATCTTCTTGAATGCTGTTTTGCTTGGCCGATTCTGCCGGCTATTTCCGATGCGCATCTGCCATCTGATGAAATGATCGTTCCCAGGTATTTGAATTTATCAACCTGTGTCAAGGTTGTACCATTTGGTGTTATTTTGCATGAGGGGATGTCATGTTTTTTACTGATCACCATGACTTCAGTCTTCCTGCTGTTTAGTTCCAGCCCCTTACCTTTGCTTACAATTCAAAACAAAGTTTGTACTAACCATCATCATCATGTGCCCTGCGGCATGGCGTTGGCAATCATGGCCCTTCACAAGAATCTATCTTTTGTCGTTGTAAGTAAATCTCCCACCCTTATTGTCTTCGTCCACTCCACAAGTCCCTCCAATACTTTCTCCCTGGGTCTACGTGATCTCTTTTTCCCTCCAGCTTTCCTGTTGTGACTAGGTTCTCAATTTTCTCTTGCCTCATAAAATGTCCTGTAAATGTTGGCATGTCTTTTCCTAATCTCTCAGTTAGTTCTTTTTATGTTTGCCTCTTCCAAGACTGTCTCCGTTTTTGTTGTTGTTCTGTTTGTTGCTTGTTTTGTTGCTTGTTTGTTGTTGTTTTGTTTGTTGCTGTTTGTTTGTTGCTTGTTTTGTTTGTTGCTTGTTCTGTTGTTGTTGTTTGTTGCTTGTTGTTGTTGTTTTGTGTCCATAGAACCCTTAAATTTTTGTACTTCTTTTTTGTCTATTTTTTTAGTTTGAAAAAATAAGAGCTGAGGGTTCATCATCGCCATAACCACCAGCCTAGAGAGAATTTTTAGAAATAACACAAGCATGATATCAGCTAAGGACCTACCACTACAGACTATCGCAAACTCAGCATCCCTGATCACTGGTTTAAGGCTGATTGTCCAGCAAAAATAGACAGACAGAAGAACTAATGAAAGTGTCCTGGAAGAACTTGATATCACCAGAAAACTACTAGCATACATCAACAAGAGAAGACTAAAATACATTGGCCATTTGTAACGCAACAAGACCACAGACATCATGGCAACCATCTTTCAAGGAAAAAACACTGGCAAAAAGAAAGACAGGCAGACCTCCAGTCTCTAACATTGAGACCATAACCAACATCAGTGGTCTAAATATTCAAGAAACTGTCCACAAAAGTCAAGACAGAGCGGCGTGGAGGGAGATGGTGGTGTCCAGAGTGCAGCGACCAATACCGACCCAGTGACACCGACAGGTGAGCCAGGTGAGATAGATGGTGTCCAGTTAAGGGCCAGTACTGCGAAGGAAGGAAGGAATCTTTTAGTTAACGTCTGTTCACAATAGTGATTTTAGACACGCTCACACACACACACACACACACACACACACACACACACACACAGAAGAGAGAGACACACACACACACACACACACACACACACACACACACACACACACACACACACAACACACACACACACACAGAAAAACAAATAAAAAGAAAAGGAAATGGAAAAAAAGGGGGTGGGGTGGGGATGGGGAGGGGTAGTGGAAGTTTGAATGTAAGAAGGGGAACAATTACAATTAATAATTCAGAACATTGAAGTAATAGTGTCAACATACACCAATTGATTAACTCTTCATAACAATCTGCCAATAGGGGATCTGAGAATCAGCTGGGATACTGAAATAATATCATTATTTTTGTTTTAAAGGATAATCTCTAGAGTCAGTGCATGGAAAATCGAGATTGTTGTTTCTATATGTGTAAGTAAGATAGGACCAGCACTGAGACTGACTGATAATCTGTCAATATTTGGTGGTGCTCTCATCCTCGTGTGGACCCTCTCTTCTCACGCAAGCGTGCCTACTATGTCAACGTGGAGCTCTTATGCATATGCACGATTTGACACTAGACATTACTGTTTGTTAGAGGAGGAGGGATAAGCCATTAATATCATCATAAATCTGTAACATTCCCAAATCCTGGATACTAGGTACTTGTACTAGGAACAAGATTGAGGCAGCCGAGATGTGGTTTCTAAGAAGAATGTTGAGAGTTCCATGGACAGCAAAGAAAACAAACGAGACAGTCTTGATGCAGGCAGACACAAGTAGATCACTCATAAGGAAGATTAAGAAAAGACAGGCAACATTTATAGGCCATTTTATGAGGAAGGGGGATTTGGAGCACCTGGTCACAACGGGAAAGCTGGAGGGAAAGAGAGCACCGGGTAGACCCAGGGAGAGAATGCTGGACGGATTTGCAGAGTGGCTGGGGACGAGGAGGGGTGGGAGAGATGCTAGGAGCATCAAGAGATAGAGACAGATGGAAGTCCATGATCGCCAACGCCATGCGGCAGGGCACCTGATGATGATGATAAGGTACTTGTAGCATATCAAAGCAGATTCCACATTCTGACCTTTTCCGACTAAGAATCATAGATAGGATTTTATGTCATGATACTGTTCGTTGGCCTAATTGACATAAGCCAGCTTGTCAGTCTGCATATTCATTCTTCGTAAGGCACCTTCGTAGTCGATTGGAAAATGGCAATGATGTGTAATTTAGCGAAGTAATTCGTAATAATCCAGAAAGGCTGAAATTAGCATTAACACAGACTCCGTGCATGCCTCCATAGACTAACATCACAATGAATTAATTACCATCTGTTATCTCCAGCGCCGTAAATGCAGGACATACCTTTCAGCATCACAGCGAGCATGATCAGAGCTTAGGGTCTATCACCATCAGTCCCCATGGGCTTGTGGGATTATCGCTGACACCCGGTAACAGGCATGGCTGGAGACTGTGTGCTTTGTCAGTGTGCCGGCAGGCTGGGTCTTTGATGATGATGATAATGATGATGTGATATTGATGATAATGATGATGATGATATAACGACGACGACGACGATAATGATAATGAATGTGTCAGCAGATTGGGTGTTGTGATGATGATGATGATGATGATATGATGATGATGTAATGATGATGATGATGATGATGATATGATGACGACGACAACGACGACGATGATAATGGTGATGGTGTTGATTGTGATGGTGATGATGTATGATTGTGGTGATGATGATTGTGAAGATGACGATGATGCTGATGACGGACGACGACGATGATGATGATGATGACGACGACGACGAACGACGATGGTGATATTGATGATAGTGATCATGATGATGAAGATGAAGAAGAAGATGCTGATGACGATGACGACGACGACGACGACGATGATGATGATGGTGGTGGTGGTGATGGTGATGATGGTGGTGATGGTGATGATGATGTGATGACAATAATGATGATAATAATAATAATGATAATAATGATATTAACAAATTGAAAAATAAATGATGACGATGATGATGATAATAATAATAATAATGATTATAATATAGTAATAATAATAATAATAATAATAATAATAATATTAATAATAATAATAATAATAACTAGATTTAAGAACAAATTCAATTTCATAGGCTTCGCTTATGTGGTTGTTGCTGCAGAAGACACCTGAGTGTTTCCTCCACAAAGTTTGTTGACCTGGTTCCTGTAACTGTATAACGTTCTCCCTCTGCTGTAAGGGAACTTCTGTCATCGTTCTGGAAGGTAGAGACGGTAGAGCGTAGCGGAGCACAAACAGGGCACAGTGAGACACAGAAGAGCACTGTTGGCCATCCACTGTATCCCGTTTTATCTCCAATCGTCTTGAGTTTGTCTTGCCAGCATCATCGTCATCATCATCATCATCGTCATCATCATCGTCATCTCATCATTATCATCGTCGTCGTCGTCGTCGTCATATCATCATAATCATCATCATCATCATCATCTCATCATCATCTCGTCGTCGTCGTCGTCGTCGTCATCATCATCATCATCATCATCATCATCATCATCATCATCATCATGTGCCCTGCCGCATGGCGTTGGCGATTATGACCCTCCCTAAGAATCTATCCCTTGTCGCTGCAAGTACATCTCCCCCCTCTCCGTCCTCAGCCACCCTGCTAGTCCGTCAAATCTGTTCTCGCTAGGTCTTCCTGGTGCTCTCTTTCCCTCCAACTTTCCAGTTGTGACCAGATGCTCTAATTTCTCTTTCCCCATAAAACGTCCTATAAATTTTGCTTGTCCTTTACTAAACTTCTTCGAATTGGCCTCATCAGCCACCTCCAGACCCATAATCGCCGATACCCCAGTCGAAATTGAAGTCGTGGTCTTCTTTGACAACGAAGGACGAACTACTACATCAATAACAACAACAGCACAACAACAACAGCAACAACAACAACGATAGCGCCGTATTGAACACATTTTTTAGGAAGCAGATAAAAACAAGAAAAAAGAATAAGAACGCGTATTTAATACAACCAGACAAGACAGACGCAACTTTTCGGCCAACTGGCCTTTGTCAAGCATAAGATCACAAAACAAACAAACACCAGATACAAAAATTAGGGGAAAAAAAAGACAGAAACTTCCCTGCCGCTCCGTCCAGTGTGAGAAAAGGACATTTTTTAAGGACCATCGCATTAAGGGAGGTTACCTATGTGGTCACCTTTTTGTTTTTCGTCCCATTTTCTACACCACATTAATGGTCACAGAAGTTGGCACAGTTTTTTTTAACAATGCGATGATGGTGAAGTCGATCAGGATGATAATCATGATGCTATAGACTTCCATCTACGATTGAGACTACGTAAACAGGGATGTACTCTACGCTTACTATCATAATAAATCCTGGCATCAACCAGGCCGAGAGATAAACATATCTGCGGTGCTGGTCAGACGATTTGCGCAACACCCTCAATGACGCATCCGTGAAGTGAATGAGACTCGACTGTGTGGTCCAAGTCTTCCCAATGATCCTATAGCACGCACAACTCTGTGTAGGAGCCGGTTAGAGCCGAAAAAATCCCACAATGATTTTTAAAGGGATTGATGGGGATTCGAACCCACAACCTTCCAAGTAGGTAATCCGTTACGTTAACCACTACACCATGGCGACTGGTTGCCGTAGTGAACACATGAAAATCGTTAAAAATGTTAGACACTAGCACCAGATTGAGGCAGCCAAGATGTGGTTTCTAAGAAGAATGTTGAGAGTTCCATGGACAGCAAAGAAAACAAACGAGACAGTCTTGATGGAGGCAGACACAAGAAGATTATTCATAAGGAAGATTAGGAAAAGGCAGGCAACATTTATAGACCATTTTATGAGGAAAGGGGAATTGGAGCACCTAGTCACAACAGGAAAGCTAGAGGGAAAGAGAGCACCAGGTAGACCCAGGGAGAAGATACTAGACGTACTTGCAGAGTGGCTGGGGACAAAGAGGGTGGAAGAGACGCTTGAGGCACAAGTGATAGAGACAGATGGAAGTCCATAATCGCCAACGCCATGCGGCAAGGCACCTGATGATGATGATGAGAGCTTTAGGCATAAGAGAGCTATCCATCACTAGTGGATTCGAACTCCGATGCCTCGAGTATAAATCCTAGCCTGGAACCTAAAAAACTGGTCGTCTGCTGCCCATTTTACGTTTCAATCATTCTGGTCGAGTCAACGTAATGTTTTGTAGGTCCTTTTCCTTCTCCTTCCTATTTCAAGACCTGGCCAGCGCGTATAGTTTTGCGTAGGCTCTAGGAGTCTGCCAGACTGTTGCTGGCAGATTGAGTTAGAGTGTGTGTTGAATTTGTCCAACTGGAATAATTCCTCTTGAACAAACTCAAACTCCATCATTTAACCCTTCGACTCCTGCACCCTATCCACAAACAGCAAAAACTTAACCCTTTGACTTCCTCACTTGATCCACCAGCTTCCTGCAGGATAGGGTGAGGGAGTCAACGGGTTAAGGGTTTGCTTTGCTAGCATGACTGACAATACAGGATGCTGGTGGACAGGGTGAGAAGTCAAAAGGTTAATTTTTGCTTTGATAGCATGGTTGACAATGCAGCTTGCAGGTGGACAGGGTGCGGGAGTCAAAGGGTTAATTTTTTGCTTTGCTAGCTGGTTGACAATGCGATTGCTGTGACAGGTAGGAGTAAGGTTGAATTTGCTTGCAAGCTGGTGACATGGGATGCTAGTGGAGGTGAGGGTCAAAGGGTTAAGGTTTTGGTTTGCCAACATGTACAATGCAGATGCTGGTGATGGAGGTCAAAGGATCAGTTTGCTTTGCCCAGGTGACAATGCAGGAAACTGGTGGACAGGGGTGGAGTCAAGGGTAGTTTTTGGTTGCAATGTGCATGAAAGATGCTGGGGACAGGGTGAGGATCAAAGATCAGGTTTGCTTGCCAGCAGGTTTTGCAATGCAGAACTGTTGGACGGTGCGGATCAAAGGTCAGGTTTTTGTTGCCAGCAGGTGACAATGCGGGAAATGCTGGTGGACAGGGTGCGGGAGTCAAAGGATCAGGTTTTTGCTTTGCCAGCATGGTTGACAATGCAGGAAGCTGGTGGACAGGGTGCGGGAGTCAAAAGATTAAAAATACATTGGGTTCCAACGGCGTGCCATCTAATAAACAAGGTTTTACGCACATGACCGCCAATCTACAATGGCTAGCAAAAACAGAGCCAACCATGTGCTGTTTCATCTAAGGAAGACAGAATCAAGACCCAACTTTATCCACAAGAAATAAACTGAAACTGATCCTGGCATAATTTTTAATCACTTACAGCAAAATCAGCCAACAAGCAAAGCCAGAACAAGATTGAGGCAGCCGAGATGTGGTTTCTAAGAAGAATGTTGAAGTTCCATGGACAGCAAAGAAAACAAACGAGACAGTCTTGACGGAGGCAGACACAAGTAGATCGCTCATAAGGAAGATTAGCGAAAGACAGGCAACATTTATAGGCCATTTTATGAGGAAATGGGAATTGGAGCACCTGGTCACAACAGGAAAGCTGGAGGGAAAGAGAGCACCAGGTAGACCCAGGGAGAAAATATTGGACGGACTTGCAGAGTGGCTGAAGACATAGAGGGTGGAAGAGGTGCTTGCAGCAAAAAGGGATAGATGCACATGGAAGGCCATGATGGCCAATGCCATGGTGATGATGATGACGCAAAATCAGGATTCAGTCTACATTGTGAAATAATCACAATGACAACGATGGCACAAATATCACCGACATCTTGCACCTTCTCTGTAAACACAACCTGACATTTCCAGCTAATCGCGATGCCTTCCAGGGACCTGACCTATTCAAGCGAGGGGTCCTGCGTGGGATTTGAAATGTCAATGTTCTTCACCCAGCCTAGCTGACACATGATAAGCACAACGTCTGCCATAAGCGGTCATTCTTCGCCAAGCACCTTTGCAGGTCAGTCGAAATGGTATCAGCCATCAACAGTGTACATAAATACCGTGGTCCCTAGCCACCCCACAGCCCAACCTCATTATTTGATGGGGAGAGCTGTGGATGAACCTGCTAGGCTGGATTTCCCCTGGCTAATATGCAGGAACGTGTCGAGCCTTCAGAGGCATGGTTAACAGCTGTAAAAGCCACCGGTCTCTCTGCTTGCTCCCTACCCACTCTTCCACCCTATCTCCCCCTCCCACTGTCGGGTCTCTCCCTCCCTTCCCCCCTCCCTATCTCTCCCTCCCCTTCCTAACTCTGGGCACGTGAGGAAAGGCGAGGCAGAAAGCGAGGGATGACTGTGCGGTACCGCTGGGTCCAAGTCAACACTCTAGGCCTCCCAGACTTGTGCAAGCTAGCTAGCAGCATTGCATCAGGTTGCAAAGACCCCCCAACTGTAGCTCTTTTGTCTGTGTGTCCACCTTCTGTACACACACACACCACTTGTTTTTCAACATGCTGTTGTGTGTGTCTGATTGATGTATAACAAACCATCAAGCGGTAATGCATAAGTGATATAGCCAATGTCTGCTGTGAAATCTCTAAAACAGTGCTCAGTTCTTAGTTCATGAAGACATCGACTCTTACTGTGACTTTTGTTTTTATCAGAAATTCCGTCTGTGATTTCGGGAAAAATCCAACTCTGTTGTTTTGTGTTTTCCTAAACCTTTACAGAAGTGTTTTCTTTTTGAAAGTGTAGTGGATGACGTGAACTAGAACTGGAATTCTTTACTGCAGTTTTCTGTCTCAACATTCGATGGTTTGCAGTTTGGTAAATATTTTATTGCAACCATCGGTTTTGAAAAAAAAAATCAGTGTAAGCTTTTCTGCGGTACAGCATAACAGAGTATTTGAATCAGTAACAAAACCTGTGTATTTTCCGCCAAATCAGGACTGAATCAGAGAAAGTGTCTAACCGCTTGTCTCTATCTTGAAATAACAACATTGTTGTTGTTCGCCACTGATATTGTTTGCAGCAAACAACAGCAGCCAGAGACATCGTACATCCGGGGACGCGGTTACCGCCCCTTGGGGATTGATGTCTGGCGTAGAGGGCAGTAAATAATGACAGCTGTATGACTGGCATTTCAATTCCTGCAACCAGACAGAAAAAAATATAACATACCATTTCTACGTCTTTAGGCGAGCTTCGATTTGTCACGCAAAAAAACAAACTGAGTGGCACGTCGTTTATGTTATCTGTTTGATATTTTAGGGGCGTCCAACTGGAATTCTAGACGGTGGATCCAATGATCAGTAACAATTTTATGAAGTGGATTTTGTTAGCAGGAATAATGAGGCTAGTGATGGATGTGTTCTACAAAATGACCACCACGGGGATTGTAACAAAGACCACGAGCTCTGCCCTGACTGCCTTGTTGTTCATGATGATCTTATGGCTCTCATCAACGCCTGTGACCGAAGGCCTCTGCAGACGGACAGAGAGTGGGCAAGTGTATATGCTGCCTATTGGTAAGTTTCGCTTCCACGTGTGTTAACGCCCTGTTTCGTTGAAAACGGTATATACACCAATATTTTACTTTTTTTTTCTCCGTAAGACATGACTTAAGGGTCTTTAACCTGTACAGATATGATTCAGGGCTATGATTCAGACTGGCGGGGCTGTGATCAAGGAAATATTGTTTCACCTAGTTGATAGACAGCTGAGGCTTTGTGTATTGGCTGGGAGGGGGTGGAGGACTTTGTGTGTCGCGAGACGAGCTTAACGTTTCGACAGATTGCTTCGAAAGATTATAAATGTGTACACAATGAAAATTAAAAGATCACCATTAAGTTAGAAATGCACCTACTTAAAATTCCTAAGTACAATTTGTGGCCTCCCACCACGAAATCAGTCTTAACTCGCAGTCAGTCGAACAGCACTAGGAGCTGAAAAGGTGACTGAGGGTCTATCTGGGGTGTTTTGACTTTTTCTCAAAATTGATTTCTCTAGACTATAATCTATCCCCCACAGAAGTGTTTTGCTTGAAAAAATATTATTAATCAATTTAGATCGGTATTTTGATGCACTGATCGCAGCAGAAAGAACGCAATTTTCTACCAAAAGTACCTATTTTTGTCTCTTATTATGAACCGTAACCTGTACAGTACCCCCACATGTAATATACTGACAGAAAGCTCTTTGGTGCACCTTTCAGATAATGACATCTAAAATTAGAAACAAAGCAGATCAAAGCCATCAAATAAAGAAATTCAAGGAAAATGTTTAGGAGAGCACACAGAAACTTTAGAAACCGTTTTCTCAAAATGGCATCATACAACTTAGACATACGTAACTTCTACATTTTTTTGAGTACAAGATTTATTCAAGTACCAAAATAATCAGCAGAATGTACACTTTCCAGTGAAATGTATATCTCAAAATGCCCAAAATGTTAGTTAAGACTGATTTCGTTGTGGGAGGTCACATTTGGCCTCCCCATCCTAACTTACTTTTGGTTTCGTCTGCTTTTACAGAGAACGATGGTGCACTTTTG
>JAPXFY010000019.1:6207626-6212626 GCA_030674185.1 Monoplex corrugatus
CATGGCCCTCTATACGAATCTATCCTTTGTCGCTGCAAGCACATATCCCACTCTCTCTGTCCTCAGCCACCCTGCTGCAAGTTCGTCCAATATTTCTCCCTAATCGACCTGGTGCTCTTTCAAAATCCAGCTTTCCTGTTGTGACTAGGTGCTGTAAGTTTTCTTGCCTCATGAAATGTCCTATAAATGTTGCTTGTCTTTTCCTAATCTTCTTCATTAATGTTCTTTTTGTGTGGGGTGTTTGTGTGTGTGTGTGTGTGTTGTGGTGTGTGTGTGTGTGTGTGTGTGTGTGTGTGTGTGTGTGTGTGTGTGTGTGTGTGTGTGTGTGTGTGTTTACCTATTTCAAGACTGTTTCGTTTGTTTTCTTTGCTGTCCATGAAACTTTCATCATTCTTCTTAGAAATCACATTTCAGCTGTATCAATTTTGTTCTGAATTTGCAATGCCTGGCCAGTCAAAAGTAAACGGAGGAGGCATAGTTATGGCAGAAACCTGTTCGTCAAATACACCCGACCCAACACAGCAGAACCCAAGGACAGAAATGAGTCTCTGTGTTGTTGTCTTATACATTTCTGTCTAACGTTCCCTGGGAGCTGTTTACAAGTTATAAAAACAAATTCAGGAAAAGAATGAATATAAGAAAAGAACATATATATATATACTTTTCTTCAGTTTCGTGCCATGAGTACAAATGAGTTGGGATCATCGTCATCATCGTCGTCGTCGTCGTCGTCGTCATCATCATCGTCATCATCATCGTCGTATTCGTCGTCGTCGTCGCAGTCATCATCATCGTCGTCGTCGTCGTCGTCGTCGTCATTGTCGTCGTCGTCGTCGTCGTCATCATCATCATCATCATCATCGTCATCATCATCATCATCGATGTCGTCGTCGTCATCATCATCGTCGTCGTCGTCGTCATCAATATATATTATCATTATTCATGTATGTTTGTTGTGATGCTATATTAGTTGTTAGTTATTGTGAGTGTGATTTTGTGTCTAAACTGTGTGACATGACTTGAGTCATCAAACTGAAACTACTGTGACAGCGGGTATGTTTGTGTCTGTTTATGAACTGTTCTTGTTTGTTCTATATGTGTGTTTGTGTGTATGTGTGTTGCGTATGGCGTGTGGTTTGTGAGTTCTTTGATTCACGGGGTCTTTCAGATTGCTGTCTCATCAGGAGGCAAGGCATTGTCTATATGAACTAATCATCATCTCTCACCCTCCATTTCATTATGAGGCCGCTAAAATCGTTATTTGCGTATATCTTTCCCCTTCGACTACTTACTTGTCTGTCAAGCAGCCTATCCACCCTCGTCATCTCACCACCCGAAGTTGTCAATATTCCCCAGCTGGTTGTTTTCAAATCCAGCTTCCGTTGTGACTCGTCTGTAAGTATCTTGCTCATGAAGTCCATTAAATTGATATCTTTTCCTAACTTTCATTATGTCTTGTTACATGTTTGTGTGTGTCGTCTTGTTGTGTGTGATTCTTGTGTGATGTACCATGCGTCTCGTCGTTGTCGGATGGATTTCTTGTTCAAGTTTATCTTGGAATTCTTGCTGTCATGAGACTTTCATCATTCTTCTAGACCATGCCTGTGTTTCCTTCCTTCATGAACGCTCATGCATGTCTTTTCTTTCAATTCAGTCTGAGCCTCTTTTTCTCATATTTGCATATGCTCTGGCCTTCAATCTTAACGAGAGGCATATTCGCAAAATCTGTGTTGTATTCACGACCCACCGCAGACCGAGGACGATGTGGTTTGTGTGTTGGTTGTGTGTTTAGATTTTATCTAGTTCCTGGGAGCTGACAAATTAAAAGCAATAGGAAAGGAATGAGAGATAAGAAAGAACAATATAGCTATTCGTGCATGAGTACAATGAGTTGGGATCAGTATATCAGCGTCTGTGCAGTCGGATCTCATCAGTCACATATCGTGATGTCGATCGTCTGTGTGTCGGTCGGGTCAGGTTGCATCATGTCGTCGTGGCGTTGTCGTCATTGTCGTCGTAGTTTGTCAGTAGATGGTGGTGGAAGGGAGTCATTTTGTCTCATGATGTGTCGTCGTGTTCGTCTCGTCTGTTGTTCTTCATTTCGTATGTGTTCGTCGGTCGTGTGATAATCATGAAATATTTTTCATTCTCACGTATGTCGTCGTTCGATTGTCGTTCGTTAATCATCATTCTGAACAATGTCTTGTTGTTGTCTTTATCTTACATCTATGTGTAATTTCGTTGGTGTATCTATCTTATTTCATCATATCTGATTTCGTGTACGTCTGTCTTGTGTCTCGTGCATCGTCATCTCGTCTGTATTGCCTTATTCATCATCTATTCATCATCATCATCGATCGTCGTCGTCGTCATCTCATTCGTCATCGTCTCGATCTCTTCTTCATACTCATCATCATCATCATCATCTCATCATTATCGTCTGTCTCTCATCGATCGCTCACTCATCGTCGATCGTCGTCGTGTCGTCGTCATCGTCGTCATCATCATCATCATCATCATCATCGATTCCTCACGTCATCATCATCATCATCATCATCATCATCATCATCATCATCATCATCATCTTTCACATCATCATCATCATGTTCCTTGTCCGCATGGGGGTGGTGATCATGCCCTCCAGTACGAATGTATCCTTTGTTGCTACAAGTCAATCTCCCACCCTCTCCGTCTTCAAAAAAAACAAAAAAAAAAAAAAATATTTTAAAAATGAGAATGCCTCCCTCCCTCCCCACCCCCCCACCCACCACCCCAAAAAAGGCTTCTCATAAAACTGCGAAACGCGGCATCTGAAAACAAGCAAGGAGAAGAAGCTTGACGTCTTTGCCCAGAAGATCGTACGCAAGATTTTGGGCATGAAAGGAACAGATTTTGTGAGAAACGATGAACTACAAAATCAAGAAGCAAACAGATCCCAGTCACCAACATCATCTGCAAGAATCGACTGAGTCGGCTGGGCCATGCCTCCAGACTGCCGTCTTCCAGACCTACCAGCCAAGTCTTGAACTGGAACCCAGAAGGACAGTGAAGGAGGGGAAGACCAGAAATGAACTGGTCCAGACGGTTGGAAAGACGTACAACTGGTGGATAGACGCTGGAGTGACGCCCAAAGGAGAAGAGTTGCAGAATGGTTCAGACGTTTGCCTGCCAATAACTAAACTCGATGTTCCAGGGTTCGGGTCCCGTTGAGGCCTTGACTTTTCTCCTCAATCTGATATGAAAATCAACTAACGGCTAGTCCCCTTCAGAGGGGGACGAAAAATGAGTCGGACCTGTGTGCCTTCTGACCTGTACACGTAAAAGCTCTCACGGCAGTTGAAAATCGCTGAAGAGCAAGGCATTTGCTGGGACTGCCTGTATAAATATTTCATATATTTTTAAGGATCATCGCACTCAGGGAGGCTACCTTTAGTGCTCACTCCTTTTTTTTCTTTTTTCGTCCCATTTTCTACGCCGTAATTAATGGCCATAGAAGCTGGCACGGTTTTACGATGCGATGATGATAATATCGATGAGGATGATAATTATGACGCTATGGAGCTCGTTCTATGACAGACTGGTTACAGGCTTGCATCTACGCTTACTCTCATAACATATCCTGGCGTCAACCAGGCCCAAGAGATACAGACACCTGCGACGCTGGTCAGAAGATTTGAGCAACAGCCTCAATGACGCATCCGTGAAGTGGATGAGACTCGACTGTGTGGTCCCGGTCTTCCCAATGAGCCCACAGCACGCCCAACTCTGGGTAGGAGCCGGTTAGAGCCGAAAAATCCCACTGTAATTATTGAAGGGATTGATGGGGATTCGAACCCACAACCTTCCAGTTGGTAGTCCGTTGCGCTAACCACTACACCACTGCGACTGGTTTAACATAGATAAGTTGATTTCCCCTGGTCCTTCCCTTTGAAGACCTTAGCATTCCTGCCTTTCTGACGTCTTGGCCAAAAAAGTGGCGCTGCACTATGGCGAGGCGCTCTCAAATGGGAGAGCAGCCCGAGTTTCACATGGTGAGTCCACTGTGACAAAAAAAAAATTAACTCTTTTCCCGTCATAGTCGCAATCAAGCGACTTCCCGTACGACCGCCATGGTCGCATTTGTGCGACTTGGAGGGGTCATGCTAAACTATAACTTTTCGCGCGGGTACAAAGCTTCTGTCAGCTCTGCTGGTGAATGCAGGCGACTGTACTATTTTTAAACTATACCCAGCGACCTAGTTTTTCAGCAGTAAGGCCGAAGTGTGGCTTTGTTAACTGTCAGAATTTACGTCACGTTTTCTCCGAAGCGTTTTCTCCAAAATGGCTGCAAATCATCATGCATTGTCTACCACTCCGAGAAGAATAAGCAGACAGCTGACTTTGTGTGTAGATTTTCCATTGCTTTTCCTCATTTATTATAATGATATCTGGCACACATCTCATGAAATAAGGTCAGTAGTACAACGAATAAACCATATGAAAAAATTGTGGTTTTCTCTATAATAAGATTATATGTGGGATAATCAATCAAGCACATAAACATAAGCAAGCATTCATATATAAATACATCTGCCCTTTACACGGCAAAAAAAAAGTAATTGAAAAGCTTTAATAGTCTTTGAGATAAAAGCTTTTAAAAATGCATACTGCGCTGCAAAATTGGCTGCCCAAAATATACTTGGCACTGAGGAGTGCTGTTTCTGGGGAAACTTGGCGGTGAAAGAGTTAATATGAATATGAATAAGATGGATATGAATATGAATATAAGAGATATGAATATGAATATGGATCTATGCATATGGTATGGATATTATGAATTTGAAAAATGAACATGAACATGAATATGAACATGAATATGAATACCAGGATTGTCTTTGGCTTGCAGGATTGTTGACGGCCTCCATGACGAATCTGACGATCCAGAGGACGATCCAGGAGAACATAAGGATCACGGGGGAGCTGAAATCCTGCTTCTCCATCCCCCATTATCTGAGCCTGTC
>JAPXFY010000019.1:6227626-6232626 GCA_030674185.1 Monoplex corrugatus
GCTTAAAATGAATTTTTTTTTTAAAAATTGAAAAAAAAGTTGACGTTTACCCCCCCCCCCCCTTAACTGCCGGCCGTGCCCCTCGGGCGGAAGAACTGAACCACGGTCTCGATCTGTCCACACAGAGTTCCTTCCTCCAGCCCATGGCCAGCGCGCAAGAGATGTACAACCTGGGTCTCTTCTCCGCTCGCTGCCGCCTGCTGGCCTTCCGCTACGTGCAGCCCACAATAGGTCAAGGGTCAGAGGACGCGGACAAGGCCGCCGCCATCGATGCCGCCAGAGTCACCACCATGGCGCTCAACAATTACATTCGCAAGCAGAGAGACATCACCGATGTGTTTTCGCCGGACAGGTTCCTGGAGGAGTTTAAAAAGGTGAGGAGGAATGTGACAATAGCGAAGAGAACGGACGAAAGCATAGGTATCTCACAATGCAACTAAAAGAAGATTTTTTAAGGCTTCTTTGAGCAATTTTTATAGCTAGCCCTCGTATACTCTGAGAGTGGTAGGACTTTAAAATCTACAGAACAGAACAGAACAGAACAGAACAGAACTGAAGGGTTGAGGAACTTCACACACAAGGTTTTAGGGACAAAAATAGGTTCAGAACGTGGAAGGTATTTGGCTAACGGGGTTTAGCTAGCTCTGTGTGTCTGTGTGTCTGTGTGTCTTTCTCTGGCTATCTGTCTGTTTCTCTCTGTGTCTCCGTATCTCTCTCAGTCTCCCTCTCTCTCTCTCTCTGTCTCTCTCTCCGTCTCTCTCTCTTTGTCTCTCTGTCCCTCTCTCTCTCTCTGTCTCTCTCCCCGTCTCTCTCTCTTTGTCTCTCTGTCCCTCTCTCTCTCTCTCTCTCTGTCTCTTACTCTGCCCTCTCTTTCTCCTTTTCTGTCTTGTCTGTAGTCTGTCTCTCTTTCTCTCTCTTTGTCTCTCGTCTCTCTGTCTCTGTCTCTCAATCTCTCAATCTCTCACTCTCTCTCTCGCGCGCGCGTGCGCGCACGCACACACACACACACACCACCACACACACACACACACACACACACGCAGATAGATAGACAGACACACACACACAGACATACGGATAGATAGATAGGTAGACAGACAGATATGTAGATAGACAGAAGGACAGACAGACAGATAAGATCCAAAACAAGTGTGACTGCCCGCGCCCAAGCAAACAGGAACCAGAAGAACAGGAAAACCAATGTAAGCGCGTATCCAACAAAACAAGACAAAACAAGCGCAAATTTTCGGCCAACCAGCCTTTGTCAAGCGCGAACGCACGGTCACAAACAGATCACACACACCAAATAATGGATAATAAAAACAGGACTAAAAACTTCCCTGCCGCCTCGTCCAGTGGGTAAGAAGGGGACCAAATGGAATGCCCATGTCTTCATGAGCAGTAGTAAGAAGTGATAGATAGATAGATAGACAGACAGACAGACAGACAGATAGATAGATAGACAGAGAGACAGACAGACAAATAGATAATACATACAAACATACATATATACATACATATACATACATACATACATACAGACAGACAGACATACAGACATACAGACATACAGACATACAGACATACAGACATACAGACATACATGCATATAAACATACAAACATACATGCATACATACACACATACATACATACATACATGCATACATACATACATACATACATACATACAGACAGACATATAGACATACAGACATACAGACATACAGACATACAGACATACATGCATACAAACATACAAACATACATACATGCATACATACACACATACATACATACATACATACATACATGCATACATACATACATACATACATACATACATACATACATACATACATACATACATACACACATACATACATACATACATACATACACAGATACATAGATTCGTAGAGAGAAAAGAAACTAACATCAAGTCTGACAATTCAGTGACTTAGTCGTTCATCCACGTGTTTATCTCATCTTTTCTCGCTTACTATGTATTCTTTATGCAATGGCTTATTAGTTGGCCACACTGGTTAACATGAATAAATGATTTTTTTCTGAAGAATTATCGAATTATTGTCCTTGAATGTTATATAGAACCAATACTGTTGTACGGATGCGAGGCGTGGACAGTCAGCAAGCAAAGCCAGAGCAGGATCGAGGCAGCCGAGATGTGGTTTCTAAGAAGAATGTTGAGAGTTCCATGGACAGCAAAGAAAACAACCGAGACAGTCTCGATGGAGGCACACACAAGTAGATCGCTCATAAGGAAGATTAGGAAAAGACAAGCAACATTTATAGACCATTTCATGAGGAAGGGGGATTTGGAGCACCTGGTCACAATGGGAAAGCTGGAGGGAAAGAGAGCACCAGGTAGACCCAGGGAGAAAAATGCTGGACGGACTTGCAGAGTGGCTGGGGATGAAGAGGGTGGGGGAGATGCTAGGGGCAACGAGAGATAGAGATGGTTGGAAGTCCATGATCGCCAACGCCATGCGGCAGGGCACCTGATGATGATGATGATGATGATGATGATGATGATGATGATGATGATGATGATGATGATGATCGAATTATTATGTCTAGGTGCGGTTGTCAGCTGGCCACACTGGCAAACTGGAGTTCAATTCTACTGGACAAAGAATCAACTACAAGCTGCACCTGTACAACCATGGAGGAGCTGACATGTACAAAAAGGTGACGTCTGATTTGTTAACCCTTTAACTCCCGCACCCTATCCAACAACTGCAAAAACTTAACCCTTTAACTCCCGCACCCTATTCAACAACTGCAAAAACTTAACCCTCTGACTCTCCTCACCCTATCCAACTACTGCAAAAACTTAACCCTTTGACTCACCTTATCCAACAACTGCAAAAACTTAACCCTTTAACTCCCGCACCCTATCCAACAACTGCAAAAACTTAACCCTCTGACTCTCCTCACCCTATCCAACAACTGCAAAAACTTAACCCCTTGACTCCTCACCCTATCCAACAACTGCAAAAACTTAACCCTTTGACTCTGCTCACCCTATCCAACAAACTGCAAATCTTAACCTTTGCTCCATGCACCCTATCCAACAACTGCAAAACTTAACCCTTTGACTCCAGCACCCTATCCATCAATTGCAAAAACTTAACCCTTGACTCCTCACGCACCCCTTTCCATGAGATGCAAATTATTGGAATCCAAGTCAGCTTATCCTCATGTCCTTTGCGGAATGCTACTGGACTAGGGTGGGGATCAAAGGGTTGAGATGTTTTGCTTGTTGAATGTTCAAAATGCGAATGTACGTGTTGAGGAAGTCTGGAGTCGAATGGTGTTAAAAATTAACAATGATACTTTGGTCTGTGGTGTTTGTAGTGTTGTGTGTATTTGAGTGTATGTGTAAAAAATGTAACATTATTTGTGTGTGTGTGTGTGTGTGTGTGTGTGTATGTGTGTGGTGTATGTGTGTTGTATGTGTTGTGTGTATGTGTGTCGTATGTGTTGTTTTGTATGTGTGTGTATGTGCGTAGCGTGTTATGTGTATGCTGTCTGTACCTATCTATCCTATCTATATGTCTGTGTATCTATCTATCTAGCTAGCCATTCATATATATACATATGTATATACATACATACATACATATAGAATACACTTAAATATATAATTATGTTTATGAATGTGTGTGTATGTGTGTTGCGTGCGTGCATGTGTGTTTATATGTATGTATGTGTGTGTGTATGTGTGTGTGTGTATGTATGCTGTGTGTGTATGTTGTGCGTGTGTGTGTATGTATGTGGTGTGTGTGTGTTGTGTGTGTGTGTGTGTGTGTGTGTGTGTGTGTAGCGATGGAGAAATGTGTGCTACTAGACAGCAGAAAGGGTTCCTAATAGGCGACAGCCCGAGAGAACGTTGTCCACCCAGACGATTAAGATCGATGGTGACGGCCAATTGGACACACTTTGTCATCTTCCCTAGATCGTTGTTCGTTGTCGTCTGGCAGTTGACCTTTTGTCTATCTAGCTGTCTATGTCTTCTTCTATTTGTTTTCTGACTATCTTTTATCTGTTTGTTATCTATCTATCTATCTGTCTACTATCTATCATCTATCTTTCTATCTATCTATCCTATCTATATTTACTATCTATTTTCTATCTATCTATCTATCTACCTATCTACCTATCTATTTTCTATCTATCTATCTATATCTATCTATCTATCTATCTATCTATCTATCTATCTACTATCTACCTACTATCTATCTATCTATCTTACCCTATCATCTATCTATCTATCTATCTTCTATCTATCTACCTACTATCTATTATCTACTATCTATCTATCTTCTATCTTCTATCTATCTAGCTAGCTGCTAGCTATCACTTTGTCCATTCATGAACACAAGTGTATCCATTCTCTTTGTTATCACTTTGTCAATTTAGCAACACGAATCTATCCATTCTCTTTGTTATCATTTTGGCCATTTAGCAACACGAATCTATCCATTCTCTTTTTTATCACTTTGTCAAGTCAGACACACGAGTCTATCCATTCTCGTCCATTCAAGAACACGACTCTATCCATTCTCCTTTCTATCACTTTTTCCATACAGCAACACAAGTTTATTTATTTTCTTTGCTCGACTTTATCTATTCAAGAACACGAATCTATCCATTCTCTTTGTTTTATCACTTAATCCATACAGCATCACGAGTCTATCCATTCTCTTTGTTCACTTTGTCCATTCTGGCACAGGAATCTATCCATTCTCTATGATCACTTTGTCCATTCTGGCACAGGAATCTATCCATTCTCTTTTTTTATCCGTTTGTCCATACAGGAACACGAATATATCCATTCTCTTTGCTCGACTTTGTCCATTTATTCAACACGAGTCTATCCATTCTCTTTATTCCATCACTTTGTCCATTCAAAACCACGTGTCTGTCTATTCTGTTTGGTCGACTTTGTCCATTCAAGAACACGAATCTATCCATTCT
>JAPXFY010000019.1:6240126-6247626 GCA_030674185.1 Monoplex corrugatus
TGCTTATCACTGTCTCCACTTACACTGCCAACATGGCTGCCTTCCTCACCACCATGAATTTCGGCAAGACCATCGACTCCTTTGAGGTCAGCGTCTGTTGTTTGGTTATTGTTTGTTTATCGATGAACTGGTGTTTCGTGTGTTTCACTCTCTGTCTCTGTCTCTGTCTCTCTGTCTCTGTGTCTGTGTCTCTCTGTCTCTCTCTGTCTCTGTATGTCTGTCTCTGTCTGTCTCTGTCCGTCTGTCCGTCTGTCTCTCTGTCTCTGTCTCTGTCTCTCTGTCTGTCTGCCTGTCTCTCTCTCTCTCTGTCTGTCTCTTTGTCTGTCTCTGTCTGTCTGTCTCTGTCTGTCTTGTCTGTCTCTGTCTGTCTGTCTCTCTGTCTCTGTTCTGTCTGTCTGTCTGTCCTCTGTCTGTCTGTCTATCTCTTTGTCTGTCTCTGTCTGTCTGTCTGTCTCTGTCTGTCTGTCTCTGTCTGTCTGTCTCTGTCTGTCTGTCTATTTGTCTGTCTCTCTCTCTCTCTCTCTCTCTCTCTCTTGTGCGTGTGTGTGTTTGTGTGTGTGTGGTGTGTGTGTGTGTTGTGTGTGTGTGTGGTGTGTGTGTGTGTTGGTCATTGTTTCAATGTCTAATTCGCTAAAGTAACACGTAAATTCAAGATTGAAGCAGCTGAAATGTGGTTTCTAAGGAAAAGTGTTAAAAGAGTTTTATGGGCAGCAAAGAAAACAAACGAGACAGTTTTGAAGGAGGCAGACATAAAAAAAACAACACATTAATGACAAAGATCAGGAAAAAAAATACACAAGCAACATTTATATAAAAAAAAGCATTTTATGAGGCAAGAGAGATTAGAGCAACTTGTCATAACAGGAAAGATGGAGGGAAAGAGAACACCAGGTAGACCCAGGGAGAAAATATTGGACAGTCTTGAGGACTGGATGAAAACAGATAAGGTGGGAGATGTACTTGCAGCGACAAGGAATGCATTAGTATGGAGGGCCATATCGCAATCGCCATGCAGCAGGGCATCTGACGATGACCACTTCAGTGATTTTAGACCAAAATAAAATTGGTTGGTTGGTTGGTTGGTTGGTTGGTTGGTTGGTTGGTTGGTTGGTTGATTGTGTGTTTGGTTGGTTGGTTGGTTGGTCGGTCGGTCGGTTGGTTGGTTGGTCGGTTGGTTGGTTGGTTGGTGGTTGGTTGGTTGGTTGGTTTGGTTGGTTTGGTTGGTTGTGTGTTTGGTTGGTTGGTGGTGTTGTGTTGGTTGGTTGGTTGGTGGTTGGTGTTGGTTGGTTGGTTGGTTGGTTGGTTGGTTGGTTGGTTGGTGGTTGGTTGTTTGGTGTTGGTTGGTTGGTTGGTTGGTTGGTTGGTGGTTGGTTGGTTGGTTGGTTGGTTGGTTGGTTGGTTGGTTGGTGGTAGTTGGTTGGTTGGTTGGTTGTGTTGGTTGGTTGGTTGGTTGGTTGTTGGTTGGTTGGTTGTGGCTGGTTATTGTATTAGTTGTTGTTGTTGTAGAGAGTTGTCTATGGTAATGTCATTATTGTTGGCAAAACAAAATTAATAATAATACTAATAATCATAATAATAATACTAATATACATAATAATAATAATTGATGATATAATAATTAATTAATTGTATATAATAATAATAATAATAATAATAATAATAATAATAATAATAATAATTAATAAAGTAAAAAGCCAGTGCTAGCAAAGCAAAAAGGCTGAATCGTTGAATTAAGTTCATTGGGTATCAGCCATATTCGTTGTAAGGAGATCAAAGGGTTAAGTTTTTGCAGTTGGTGGATAGGGTGCAGGAATCAAAGGGTTAATTTTTACAGTTGGTGGATAGGTGCAGGAGTCAAAGGGTTAAGTTTTTGCAGTTGGTGGATAGGGTGCAGGAGTCAAAGGGTTAAAAACAGGCAATATCCTAGGTTCCCTATTGTAACTCCATTCTCGCAGGTCTACCGGACGAGCAATTTCCCGTTTGCAGAAAGTACAAAAACAACGCAGCTCGGATCGTAATAAAAAAGAAAAAGAGCGATCATGTAACACCATTGTTATAGTAACTTCATGGCTCCCAGTCCGCTTTCGTTGCCAGTACAAATTTGTGTGTTGGCTTACCGTCATTTTGATGGCTCATTGCCTCCGTACCTGTCTGACACACTGTTGTACTTATCGGCCGTCACGCACACTCCGCTCGTCGCAGGAGAAACGTCTAGTACCCCCAAGGTTTAATCTAAAGACTGCAGGAGACCGTTCGTTTGGATACACAGCGTCGTCTGCATGGAATGAGTTGCCGACCAGTCTAAGAGATGTTCCAACCCTTCAAGCTTTCAAAAGAAAACTCAAAACACATTTGTTTCTGCAGGCATTTTCATAAGTATACCCCCCCCTCCTTTTTGTATATGTGTGTATGTGTGTGTGTGTGTGTGTGTGTGTGTGTGTGTGTGTGTGTGTGTGTGTGTGTGTGTGTGTGTGTGTGTGGTGTGTATGTATGCGCGTGTGTGTGTGTGATTGAAAAATAATGTTATTGGTATGTGAGTCAGATTATTTGTTTATGTAACAGCGCAGTGAGTCGAACTGAGAATAGCGCTATAAAAAAGCTATTTATTATTATCATTTCCCTCACCTGATGGTGATCTGACGGGCAGATGCTGGCAGCAGACGACAAGATGAGCTGCGGAACTGTGAGGAACTCTGCGACCATGAACTTCTTCAAGAACGAGCGGAAGAAGAAGGTGTTCAAAGAACTGTGGCGTAAGATACAGTCCTCCAGAGGCCTGGTACCGAACGCTACCTCTGGCAGAGACAGAGTGACCGAGGAAAAGTGAGATCCGCTTGGGGCTGTGTGCTAGTCTTGTTGTAGTTTGGTTGGCTGGTGGGTTGGTGGGTGAGTGGTTTGGTTGGATGACTGGTTGATTGGTTAGTTTGGGTTTGGACGGGTGGATGGTTGGGTGTCTGGGGGGGGGGGGGTTGTGCGTGGGTGGGAGGTTGGTTTGGTGGTTGGTTGGTTGGTTGTTAGTTGGTTGGTTGGTTGTTGGTTGTTGATTGGTTGGTTGTTGGGTTGGGGGGGTGGGTTGGGGGTGGTGTGGGGGTTGTTGGTTGGTTGGTTGGTTGGTGGTGGTTGGTTGGTTGGTTGTTGGTTGGTTGGTTGGTTGGTTGGTTGGTTGGTTGGTTGGTTGGTTGGTTGGTTGGTGGTTGGTTGGTTGGTTGGTTGGTTGGTTGGTTGGTTGGTTGGTTGGTTGGTTGGTTGGTTGGTTGGTTGTTGGTGGTTGGTGGTTGGTTGGTTGGTTGGTTGGTTGGTTGTTGGTTGGTTGGTTGGTTGGTCGGATGGTTGGTTGGTTGGTTGGTTGGTTGGTTGGTTGGTTGGTTGGTTGGTTGGTTGGTTGGTTGGTTGGTGGTTGGATGTGTTGGTTGGTTGTAGGTGGGTGGGTAGGTGGGTTGGTTGTTGGTTGGTTGGTTGGTTGTTGGTTGGTTGGTTGGTTGGTTGTTGCTTGGTTGGTTGGTTGGTTGGCTGGTTGTTTGTTGTTATTGTTGTTGTGTTATGCTGTCTGCTGTTGTTGTTTGTTATTGTTGCTGTTGTTGTTGTTGTTGTTTGTTGTTGTTGTTCGTTCTTTGTTTACTGTTGTTGCTGTTGTTTTGTTGTTGTTTGCTTGTTTGTTTTTGTTGTGTATGTTGTTATTGCTGTTGTTGCTGATGTGCAGTGCTGTTTATTGTTGTTGTTGATGTTGTTGCAGCAGAGTGCAGTTTGTTGTTGTTGTTGTTGTTGTAAAATGCTGTTTGACAACCTGAAAAGGAACTTCTTCCGAGCAGCATAGAGTCCGTTCTTACAATGGCTCAATCTCTTGGACTCTAACAACGACATTGGAGAAGAAGATTGATGGAGCATATACACGAATCCTGCGTGCAGCCCTGAACAAATCCTGGAGAGAACATCCAACTAACAAAGAGTTATATGGCAAGATCCCACCAATCAGTAAATCAATACGTCAACAAAGTCTGCGCTTCGCGGGACACTGTTGGCGTAGTGAAGAAGAACTTGTGGGGGATGTTCTAGTATGGAGACCCAGTCACGGCAAACAAAGACCAGGACGTCCAAAGAAGACCTTCATCGACCAACTGATGGATGATACGGGCTGTCAGTATGATGAACTACCTACTGCAATGTCTGACAGAGAAGGATGGAAGAAATGTGTCATGGATAGCCGAGCAATCTCGACGTGATGATGTATGATGATGTATATCGGTGGTGATGGTGGTGTGATGTTTGGGAGTGCTGTTAGGTGTTATTGTTGTAATTGTTGTTGTTGTTGTTATTGTTGTTGTTGTAGAGAGTTATCTGTTGTAATGTCATTATTGTTGGCATTGCAGGGCAGTGCTTGTTGTTGTTGATGTTGTTATAGAGTCTTGATGTTGTTGTTGCTGCCTCTGCTGATGTAGAATGTTGTTTGTTGTGGTTGTTGTTTAGATTGCTGTTTGTTTCGGTTGTTGTTGTTGTTGTTATTGCTATTGTTTTGTTGTTATTGTTGTAGTTATTGTTGTGGTTATACTCGTAGCAGTAGAGTTATAGTTGCATCAGTGGTTAAAATAGTTGTAGATGTAGTAGTGGTTATACGTGGTAGTAGTTTTAGTTGTGGTAGTAGTCGTAGCAGTTGCAATGTTTGTAACCCTGAGTGGCTCCTCGTGGTCGGCTGGGCTTTGGATAGAAATAACCATTTTCATCATCATCAGGTGCCCTGCCGCATGGCGTTGGCGATCATGGACTTTCATCTGTCTCTATCTCTCGTTGCCCCTAGCATCTTCCCCACCCTCCTCGTCCCCAGCCACTCTGAAGTCCGTCCAGCATTTTCTCCCTAGGTTTACCTGGTGCTCTCTTTCCTCCACCTTTCCGTTGTGACCAGGTGCTCCAAATCCCCCTTCCTCATAAAACGGCCTATAAATGTTGCCTGTCTTTTCCTAATCTTCCTTATGAATGATCTACCTGTGTCTGCCTCCATCAAGACTGTCTCGTTTGTTGTCTTTGCTGTCCATGGAACTCTCAACATTCTTCTTAGAAACCACATCTCGGCTGCCTCATCTTGTTCTGGCTTTGCTTGTTGACGAAATAACCATAACAATATTAAAATATAGTGTATGTTTTGAAACAGTCATAGCCTTAATATGCTCTTGTTATTGTTATTGTTGTTTAAAGCCCAGCCGACTGCATAGAGTCCATATCAGGGCTATAACCGCTTCAAAACGTACAAAACTTCAACAGGAAAAAAGAAAAGAAAAGAAAAGAAAATTAAGTACACACATCAATGCATTCGCGCACATTTCTAAGGAAATGCCCTGGGTTGACCACTCTGTCCATTTCATCGCTCAGGGGATTTAAAAAAACATACCTGAACACAAATTTAAACATAACTAAAGACACCAAAACATGTATGAAAACGGGCATAAATCATTTAAAATTGCATCCGCATATCTCACCTCCCTAGAGCCAAAAATGCACGTAATACATGTACCCAATTATCAATCCTAAGAGAAAGTACGTAAGACTTTGGGAACACATACAATGAATGGACAAGCAAGTCAGAAAATGATGGAAGAAATGACAGAAAGCAAAGGAGAAAGCAGAAACACTCAGCACAGAATTTCCAATAGGTGGGGATACTATTTATACTGAAAGAGCCCCTGACATCCCCACAGGGAGGGGGATATGGCCCAGGTAGTCGGCTGGCTTTAAGCAACAAAAACAGAAACATAACAGTTGACATAATGGCTACCTGGTTGAACCTGGCTCTGTCACAAAAACGCTACTTACTGCGTAGCTTTCATCGGCGATCCGGCCGACTTCTTCAGCGCAACTGCTGGGTTGAGAACTGGCTTCAGTGTGCACCGCCGTGAGCGAACTCACGACAGTGCGACTGAATAAGTGAGGAGTACACCGATGGCAGGTTGTGTCGGCCCCGGTCACGGTTGAGGCTGTTGCTGTTCGTACTGCCGTCGTTGTCATCGTCGTCGTCTTAATCGTTATCATCATCTCTTTCAGCTACGCCTTCATTTTCGACTACCTGATCAACAGTTTTTCTGAAATGACCGACTGTTCGACCAAAGCAGTGGCCGCGCCCATCCTGATCCAGGAGCATGGGCTGGGGATGCCTCCTGGTGCCCCCTTCAAAACCTCCATCAACATCGCCCTTCTCAGGCTTAAAGAGCAAGGGTTTCTACGTGGACTGAAGAAAAGGTTGTGCTGTTGTTCGTATCAATTTTATTTCATTTTACCTTTATTTTTATTTGGACACAGCAGCAGGGAAGTTTCAGTCTTTTTCTCTAATTTTTGTATCTGGTGTTTGTTTGTTTTTGTAATCTTACGCTTGACAAAGGCCATTGGCCGAAAATTTCGCCTGTCTTGTTTGTGTTGTATGAAATACGCGTTCTTATTCTTCTTTGTGTTTTCTTTTTTTTTCTGGTTCTTGTTTGCTTGAATGCGGGCAGTCACACTTAGTTTTGGATTTTTGGTTTGTTTTATTTTATTTTATTTTATTATTTTATTTTATTATTTATTTTCATTTTATCTTGGTTTGTTGTATTTTCTTTCTTTTCTTTTCTTTTATTGTATTTATTTCATTTTATCTTATCTTGGTTTGTTGCATTTGATTTTGTTTTATTTATATTTTGTTGTTTATTCTATTCTATTCTATTCTATCTATTCTAATCTGTTCCAGTATAGTCTACTTTACTTTATTTTATTTTTATTCTATTCTATCTTGGTTTATTTTATTTTCATTTTATATTTTGTTTTTAATTTATTTTCTTTTTGGCTTGGTTTGCTGCATGTTATTTTATTTTTTTGTTTCATTTTATTGTATTTTATTTTGTTTTGTTTAATTTCATTTAAATTTATGTAACTTTATTAATCTATTTATTTTTATTTATTTTATTTCATTTCATTTTATTTTATGTAGTTTATTTATTTTATTTTATGTGGTTTTGTTTATGTATTTTATATATTGGTTTGTTTCTATTCATTTTATGTAGTCTTTTTGTTTGTTTGTTTGTTTTGTCCTGGTACCCCTTCAAAACTCCATCAACATCGCCCTTCTCAGCTTAAACAACAGGTATTTCCATGTAAATGAAGAAAAAATTAGTTCTGTTCTTTGTAATTTATTTCATTCTATTTTATTTTTTTTTTTTATTCTGTTTCATGTACTTTTGTTTATTTTATTTATTTTTCTTTTCATTTTATTTTAATTTTTTGTTATTTTATTTTTATTTTATTTATTTTGTTTTTATTTTATTTTATTTTGTTTTGTTTTTGTTTTTATTTTATTTTATATTTTATTTTATTTTGTTTTATTTTATTTTATTTTATTCGGTTTGTTAATTTTATATTATTTTATTTTATTTTATTTTATTTTATTTTCTGTAGTTTTGTTTCATTTCATTTCGTGTAGTTTTATTTCATTTTTCTTTCATTTTATTTTGTTTTACTTTGTTGTTGTTTCTGCTTGTTTTATAG
>JAPXFY010000019.1:6257626-6265126 GCA_030674185.1 Monoplex corrugatus
GTCATCATCATCACCACCACCACCAACAACAACAACAACAACAACCACCACCACCATTACCAACTATCGCAATCATCACAACCCTTACCATCACTAAACGCTTCCTTATAAAAAAAACCCCACACCTTTCAGATGGTGGGACGACAAACGCAGGTGCGACGACATCACCAAAACGCGTCTGGAACAGCAGAAGTTTGGGCTGGAACATATGGCAGGGGTCTTCATCGTGGGCCTGCTGGGCCTGGGGGCCGCCCTCACCCTCTTCCTCTTCAAGAAGGTCTTCTTCGTGGCCAGGGGCCTGTACCATGGCCAGGACCAGACCAAGAACAACCAGGCGGAGATCGCCAGCGTCAACACCCTGGGAACGCCCCTCGCGGGTAACAGGGAGAAGGAGAAACTGTGCCACAACAACACGTCCCTCGTTTGAATGCTAAAATTTCTTGATCGTTGGAGAGGGATTATTTGTTTGTTTGTTTGTACGTTTGTCCATGTGTTTGTGTGTTTGCTTGTTTGTTTGTTTGTTCGTTCGTTTGTCCATTTGTTTGTTTATTTGTTTGTTCACTTGTCCATTTGTTTTTGTTTTTGTTCGTTCGTTCATTCGTTTGTCCATTTGTTTGTTTCTTTCTTTGTTTCTTTGTTTGTTTCTTTGTTTGTTTCTTTGTTTCTTTGTTTGCTTGTTACTGCTTCTCGTCCAAGCACCGTCACATTTGTTTGATCAAATTCTTGTGGCATTTTTTTCCCTTGAAAACAAGGTTTGATAACGTCAGGTTGAAAAAATAAAACAGTGTCACGGTGTGTGAACATTCGTTGGTAGCCAATAATAATAATAATAATAATAATGATAATAATAATAATAATAATAATATAATAATAATAATAATAATAATAATAATAATAATAATGATAATGATAATAATAATAATAATAATAATAATATAATGATAATAATAATAATAATGATAATAATAATAATCATCATCATAATAATAATAAAAATAATAATAATGATAATAATAATAATAATAATAATAATAATAATAATAATAATAATAATAATAATGAATAAACAAATAAATAAAAATAAAACAGAATGATAGAAGAGAAAAAAAACAAACAAGAAAGTCAGGTCATTCTAACATTCTCATTTTTTAATTTAACGAAAAAGAAAATCACTGAAACCCAAACCCTAACCCTAGCTGATTTTGTCAAGGTCACTGTGACCTTGAAAAAGTTTCAGACGACACATTACTTGACGCGTATCGAGGACAATGGTTGACCGTGACATCAATGAAAACAAAATGTGAATATTTTGTCAGAATTTCTTTTCATTGACCTTTTTCAAAATGTTTTGAAAAAGGTCAGTGAAAATGGGAGATAATTCCTACATGACTCTCAAGAGTTATGTCCTTTAGTTGATGTTGTGGGTTTAGTTTTTGTTTGTTTGTTTGTTTGTTTCTGTTGTTTGTTATTTGTGTTCATCTGTGTCTTTGTTTGTTTCTTTGAGTGTGTTTGTCTGTTTGTGTGTCTGTTTATTTGTGTGTATTTTGTTTGTTTGTGTGCTTGCTTTTTTGTGTCTGTTCGTGTTTGATTTGTTTGTGTGTGTGTTTGTTGGTCTGTGTGTTTGTGTGTGTGTTTGTTTGTGTGTTTGTTTGTGTGTGTGTTTGTTTGTATGTATGTGTTTGTTTGTTTGTTTGTTGCTGTATTTCTGTGTTTGTTTGTTTGTTTGTTTGTGTGCCTACTTTTTTGTGTCTGTTCGTGTTTGATTTGTTTGTGTGTGTGTTTGTTTGTATGTTTGTTTGTTTGTTTGTGTTGTGTGTTTGTGTGTTTGGGTGTTTGTTTGTGTGTGTGTGTGTGTGTGTGTGTGTGTGTGTGTGTGTGTGTGTTTGTTTGTTTGTTTGTGTGTTTCTGTGTTTGTTTGTTTGTTTGTTTGTGTGCCTACTTTTTTGTGTCTGTTCGTGTTTGATTTGTTTGTGTGTGTGTTTGTTTGTGTGTTTGTTTGTTTGTTTGTTTGTTTGTGTGTGTGGTGTGTTTGTTTGTTTGTTTCTTTGTTCGAATACGAACACAAATGTATCACTGTTTTAGGTTATCAGCTCATTCACAGAAACACAGGAAACGGGAAACGATATTCAATGAAACATTGACACTGACAAACATTTTCGATTTTTAAGACAAAAGTAATTGTGCCGTGTAACCATGTAAAGGTTTTGTTACAATCATGTATCCTTCATCACCATTGTATGCACCGTCACTGATGGTGAAGCTTTTTTTTTTTCTCACGGGTAATCGGTTAGGTTGGCGATAAGTGTGTGTGTGTGTGTGTGTGTGTGTGTGTGTGTGTCTCTGTGTGTGTGTGTGTGTGTGTGTGTGTGTGTGTGTGTGTGTGTGTCTGTGTCTGTGTGTGAGTGAGAGTGAGAGAGAGAGAGAGTGTGTGTGTATGTAAGTGTGTGTGTATGTGTGTGTGAGAGTGAATATGTGTGTGTGTGTGTGAGTGTGTGTGTGTGTGTGTGTGTGTGTGTCTGTGTCTGTGTCTGTGTGTGAGTGAGAGTGAGAAAGAGAGAGTGTGTGTGTGTGTGTGTATGTAATTGTGTGTATGTCTGTGTGAGAGAGTGATGAGTATGTGTGTGTGTGTGTGTGTGTGTATGTGTGAGTGAGTGAGTGAATGAGTAAATGAATGAGTGAGTGAGTGAGTGAGTAGAGTGAGTGAATGAGTGTGTGTGTGTGTGTATGCGAGAGAGAGAGAAAGAGAGAGAGAGTGTGTGTGTGTGTGCATGTGTATGTGTGTGTGTGTTGTATTTTTTCCTTTTCCTTTTTGCTTGTTTGTTTGTTTTATATTTGTTTGTTTGATTTTATGGTATTTTTTTCTAATAAGTCCATTTGAAAGATTTGCACTCACCATAGCACCAGCATAAAAATCCCTTTCTTCATTCATCCTGATTGAAACTTGTTGATAGGTTTGTCCAATTGCATTTTTCATTTCATTGAGGACTGCCATAATGTCTTTGATTGTGACACTTGACATGTCAGTAGACCTGGGTTAATGACATGTATTGCAGTCGTCAGTGACACTGCTGACATCGTTCTCATTCTGCACATCACTCTGGTCGTCTGACAGAACACATCCACAACGTTGTCTTCCCTCATTTCCAACGGTAGCAGAGAGAATTAAAAAATAAATAAAAGTCACTCCAGCACCGTTCTTGTGTAAAAAAAAATTGACTGTTTATTTTTTGCTCAGATACGTCAGTGTTTGTCTTTGTTTAGTTCTTACGAACAGTTACAGACATAATCTACAGATTTCCCACAGAAAGAGGAAATTACAGACATAATCTACATATTTCTAAGAAATTTAGCAAATCACGGACATAATCTACATATTTCTAAGAAAATGAGGAAATCACGGACATAATCTACATATTTCTAAGAAAATGAGGAAATCACGGACATAATCTACAGATTTCTAAGAAAATGAGCAAATTACGGACATAATCTACAAATTTCTAAGAAAATGAGCAAATTACGGACATATTCTACATATTTCTAAGAAAATGAGCAAATCACGGACATGATCTACAGATTTCTAAGAAAATGAGCAAATCACGGACATAATCTACAGATTTCCAAGAAAAAGACCAAATTATGGACATAGTCTAATTACGGACATAGTCTACAGATTTCCAACAGATAGAACAAATTACGGACTTAATATACAGATTTCCAAGAAAATAATATATATATATAGGCGTCCTTCAGTCTCGGAAGACTATGGAGTTGCACTCTGGGTGTTTATTCTGGTGCAGCGTCGGGTGTGGCTGGCCAGTCCGACGCGGGAATGACAGTCCCTGTGGCAGAGGGCACAGATGAAGTCTGACGCTGGTCTGTCTGCCTGGGCTGCAGCCTTTCTTCTCGTTCTCTTTTCCTCGTGCCGCTGAGCGAGTGTCTCTTCGAACTTGGAGAGACCTTTCTGCACAGCCTGTCTCCAGGCTGACCGTTCGAGGGCTGTTGCTTCCCAGTTGTCCTTGTCGATATTCAAGGCTTTTAGGTCCCTCTTGCACACGTCTTTGAATCGCAGCTGTGGTCTGCCTGTGGGACGTTTTCCCTGCACCAGCTCTCCGTAGAGGAGGTCTTTGGGGATCCGTCCGTCGTCCATGCGAACGGCATGGCCAAGCCAGCGCATGCGTCTCTGTTTCAGCAGCGTGTACATGCTGGTGCATCCAGCTCTTTCCAGGACAGTGTTGTTTGGGACCTTGTCCTGCCAGGTGATGTTTAGAATGCGTCGGAGGCTGCGCATGTGAAAAGCATTGAGTTTTTGCTCTTGTCGGGCACGCAAAGTCCAGGACTCGCTGCCATACAGGAGGGTGCTCACGACGCAGGCTCTGTAGATCTGGATTTTTGTGTGCTCAGTCAGCTTCCTGTTGTTCCATGCTTTCTTTGTCAGTCTGGCCATGGTGGTAGCTGCCTTGCCGATGCGCCTGTTGAGCTCTGTGTCAAGTGAGAGGGTGTCTGAGATTGTTGAGCCCAGATAAACAAAGTCATGGACGACATCCAGTTCATGGTCATTGATGCTGATGGCTGGGGGAGAGTCAACATCCTGTCCCATGACCTGTGTTTTCTTCAAGCTTATGGTAAGCCCGAAGTTTTGGCAGGCATCGCTGAAGCGAGTCATGAGCTGCTGTAGGTCCTCAGCTGAGTGGGCGGTTACTGCTGCGTCGTCTGCAAAGATGAAGTCACTCAGGCACCTCAGCTGGACTTTAGTCTTGGCTCTTAGTCTGGAGAGGTTGAAGAGCTTACCGTCTGTCCTGGTTCGGAGGTATATGCCTTCAGCTGCAGGACCGAACGGACATAATCTACAGATTTCCAAGAAAAAGAGCAAATTACGGACATTTTCAAGAGAAAGAGCAACTGCCATTACAATACATCTTCTTTCGGGAACATATTGGTGATCTTCGTTTCATCCAATGTTTGTTTGAAATGATTCTTGTGGGGAGGATCTGGAAGCAGGCATTCAGCAGCGTAAGAAGACGAAAATTGTCCAAATAGCAATTCGTGTGTGTATGAAAATGTCTTGGCTTTCTCTCATGGAAACATCGTCCATCTACATTTTATCTGGATTTGGTTCTATCAACAAAAAATAAAATTTTCATTTGTGTGAAAATGTCTTGGTTTTTCTTTCTTGGAAACGTCGTCAATGTATAGTTTATTTTGATTTGGTTCTATCAACTAAAAATAATATCACTATATAGTTTATTTTGATTTGGTTCTATCAACAAAAAATAACATCACTATATAGTTTATTTTGATTTGGTTCTATCAACAAAAAAATAACATCACTATATAGTTTATTTTGATTTGGTTCTATCAACAAAAAATAACATCACTATATAGTTTATTTGGATATGGTTCTATCAACAAAAAGTAACATCACTATATAGTTTATTTTCATTTGGTTCTATCAACAAAAAGTAACATCACTATATAGTTTATTTTGATTTCGTTCTATCAACAAAAAATAACATCACTATATAGTTTATTTTGATATGGTTCTATCAACAAAAAATAACATCATTATATAGTTTATTTTGATTTGGTTCTATCAACAAAAAATAACATCACTATACAATTTATTTTGATTTGGTTCTATCAACTAAAAATAACATCACTATATAGTTTATTTTGATTTGGTTCTATCAACAAAAAATAACATCACTATATAGTTTATTTTGATTTGGTTCTATCAACAAAAAATAACATCACTATATAGTTTATTTTGATTTGGTTCTATCAACAAAAAATAACATCACTATATAGTTTATTTTGATTTGGTTCTATCAACAAAAAATAACATCACTATATAGTTTATTTTGATATGGTTCTATCAACAAAAAATAACATCACTATATAGTTTATTTGGATATGGTTCTATCAACAAAATATAACATCACTATATAGTTTATTTTGATTTGGTTCTATCAACAAAAAATAAGTCTTTTGTGTGAAGACGCCTTGGATTTTCTTACCTCGAGATATCGTCAATATGTATTGTATTTGGTTTTGGTTCCATAAACATAAAGTACCACTTTCTTCCGTGCGAAAGCGTCATGATTTTTCTTTCATGGAAATATCGTCAATATATACTTTATCTGGATTTTGTTCCATCAACAGTAAAAAAAAATGATAACACTTTCATTTTGTGTGGAAAGGTCTTAGTTTTTCTAACATCGAAACATCATCAGCATGTGTTTTATTTAGATTTGGTTCCATCAACAAAACAATTCAGCATTTTGGAACACCCATCAGTAACAGAGAAAACACATTCGCGTCTTTTTCATGAGAACTCGTGTGCCTGTCTTTTCTTGAGGCATCCTTAAGCGTTTGTTTGGATTGACTCCTGTGAAAAGTCCTGCAAACAACCAACCGGAAATAGTCCTTGGCTTTACAACCGGAAATAGTCCTTGGCTTTACAACCGGAAATAGTCCTTGGCTTAACAACCGGAAATAGTCTTGGCTTGTACAACCGGAAATAGTCTGGGCTTGTACAACCGGAAATAGTCTTGGCTTGAACAACCAGAAAAAGCCTTGGCTTGTACAACCGGAAATAGTCTTGGCTTGTACAACCGGAAATAGTCTGGGCTTTTGCAACCGGAAATAGTCTTGGCTTGTACAACCGGGAAATAGTCTGGGCTTTTGCAACCGGAAATAGTCTGGGCTTGTACAACCGGAAATAGTCTTGACTTGTACAGGGTAACAATCGCAGCATGTCTTTTGAGTGAAAACTCGTTGGTTACTTTAAGTCATTCAGGTACGTTTAATGTTTGCTAGGGTTAGTTCTTGCGAAAAATCCAACGAACAACATCTGGAACAAACCATCGATGGCATAGACAGAAGCAGAAAATTCGTCTTTTGTATGAAATCGTATTGGTTTGATCGATTTCTGTAAAAGTCTGCACAAAGTCTTGGGAGCATTCGATAAGTTGTGGACAGAACGATAGATCGTCACGTCACGTCCTTTGTATTCAAACGTGTGCTTTGCTTTCTTGCAGCCATCTTCAGCGTTTGTGCGAGAATTGATTCTCGCGAAATGTGTAGCGTACAGCAACTGGCAACAGCCTATTCTTATCACAGATAAGAAAAAAATATTTCATAGACGCATGGAATGTGTGTGTGTGTGTGCGTGTGTGTGTGTGTGTGTGTGTGTGTGTGTGTGTGTGTGTGTGTGTGTGTGTGTGTGTGTTTGTGTGTGTGTTTGTGTGTGTGTATGTGTGTGTGTGTGTGTGTGTTGTTTGTGTGTGAGTGTGTGTGTGTGTGAGTGGTGTGTATGTGTGTGTGTGTGTGTGTGTGTGTTGTGTGTTTGCATATGTGCGTGTGTGTGTGTGTGTGTGTGTGTGCGTGTGTGTGTGTGTGTGCTTGTGTGCTGTGTGTGTGCTTTGTGTGTGTGTGTGCACATTTTGTGTGTGTGTTTACATATGTGCCCGCGCGTGTGTATGTGTGTGTGCTTTGTGTGCG
>JAPXFY010000019.1:6277626-6283407 GCA_030674185.1 Monoplex corrugatus
ATTAGCAGAGCAAAAAAAAAACTTAACCCTTTGACTCCCTCACCCTATCCACCAGCTTCCTGCAGGAAGCTGGTGGATAGGGTGAAGGAGTCAAAGGGTTAAGTTTTTTTGCAGTTGGTGTATAAGGTACGGGAGTCAAAGAGTTAATGTTTTTCTATAGGATCGTTAACACTTGGTCTCCACACACTCAGGCCTAAGCCAGCAGCACTGAGATTTGAGCAGCTGTACATAACTGCAACGTTGATTTAATAAACTGACCTGACATACAAGCAAAAGGAGTGATGATCATACATCACCGTATTAGCGAGCGAGCAATCGATTCTCGATTCATGGGTTATTCTAAAGACCTGGCAGCCAATCCAACGGATTCAGGTGAGAAGGATTAGTTCAAAGGCTTTCATCCCCGCGTGTGCTTGTGTTATTGCAGAGTTGGGCACTGAAAGGGTTCCACGTGTATTCACACAAAGCACTTGGAGAAATGGGTAGGCCCTATAATTATAATTTGGTCAAGCTGAAACTGAAAAGTGATATGTTATATGATATGTTATAGTTTGGTCAAGCTGAAACTGAAAGTGATATGTTATATGATATGTTATAGTTTGGTCAAGCTGGAACTGAAAAGTGATATGTTATAGTTTGGTCAAGCTGGAACTGAAAAGATATGTTACAGTTTGGTCAAGCTGAAACTGAAAGTGATATGTTATAGTTTGGTCAAGCTGGAACTGAAAGTGATGTGTTATAGTTTGGTCAAGCTGGAACTGAAAGTGATGTGTTATAGTTTGGTCAAGCTGAAACTGAAAGTGATGTGTTATAGTTTGGTCAAGCTGTGACTGAAAAGTGATATGTTATAGTTTGGTCAAGCTGGAACTGAAAAGTGATATGTTATAGTTTGGTCAAGCTGAAACTGAAAAGTGATATGTTATAGTTTGGTCAAGCTGAAACTAAAAGTGATATGTTATAGTTTGGTCAAGTTGGAACTGAAAAGTGATATGTTATAGTTTGGTCAAGCTGGAACTGAAAAGTGATATATTATAGTATGGTCAAGCTGAAACTGAAAGTGATATGCCTGCAGCCCTATTGCGGCCCCCAGAAACAGTGCCACAGACCTAAACATTTATTTTCAGGTCCGTGGTGCCAGGTCAGACGCGCGCGCCAAGCATTAACTCCACCCATCGAAGTTCAAATCTACCCTGATTTGAAATGTTTCTATCGAATTTGTCATGGCATTTTCTATCAATGCAACATTATATTTAACGAAATAGTAGGAGGTAATAATAGTTACCATTCTACCAAATATAACACTGTTATTGCTTCTGCGTCGAACTGCTTGACAAAACGTTGGAGAGATGTGAAGTCTGCTGGTACAAAGGTTAGAAATGAAGCGGACGTCTCGGGCACACGCCATTTATATAGTTCTGCCGTGGCTTTATCCCTCACATGGAAAATGCCACCTCCAACTTTGGTAGTTGGGGAACAGTGGCAGAATGGTTCAGACATTCGCCTGCCGATAACTAAATTCGTGGTTCCAGGGTTCGCTCCCCTTACAGGCCTCGACTTTTCTCCTCAGTTGGACCGGAAAATCGAACTGAACGTCTAATCCTTCGGAAGGGGACGAAAAACGAGTCGGACCCGTGTGCCTTTTGGCTGCGCACGCTAAAGATCCTACGGCAGTTGAAAATCGTGAAGAGCAGGGCATTGCCCCGCTGACTTGGTATAAAACATTGGAGAGATAGGTTGATTTCCCAGGTCCAACACCTTGAAGACGAATTAGCCTTCTCGTCTTTCTGAAGTCTTGGTGAAAATGGTATGAATATGAATATGAATTTGAATTTTAATTACAATATTTATATAGCGCAAAATCTTCATAAAATCAAATCTAAGCGCTGAAAACAGACACACACGCACGCACGCACGCACGCACGCACGCACGTACGCACGCACACACACGCACGCACACACACACACACACACACACACACACACGCGCGCGCGCGCGCGCATGGCTATAAATGGGGAGAAAGAATAAAAGCAATAAAAGCAAGAATAAAAGCAATGGAAAATTATAGAGAGCATATCATATATAATTATATACTATAACAATGTGATTCCCCTCCGAGTGGAGACAGGCTGCAGAGGGGGGGGGGGGGGTTGAGTGAGGTTAGGATTTTATGCAGAGGAGTAAAGGTGAGTTTTGAGAGCGGACTTGAAGGAGACAAAAGTAGGTTGCTGACGGACTGAGAGGAAGTTTGTTCCAGGAGAGTGGACCAGAAACAGAGAAGGCTCGTGGACCATAGGTATTGAGCTTAGTGCGTGGAAAGCGAAAAGTCAGAGGATCGGAGGCAGAGCGGAGGGTACGTGAGGGAACATAGATCTCAAATAGGCTTGACAGGTAATCGGGGGCTGCGTTATTGAGGCTTTTGTAGCACATGGTGTTTAGTTTGTACTGTATGCGCTTTGATACAGGGAGCTAGTGAAGTTGTGCCAGGAGAGGAGATATGTGGTCAGCTTTTTTTCTTTTTGAGTACAAGGCGTACAGCATTGTTTTGAATGCGCTGTAGGATGTGAATGGTGGAGGCAGGAAGACCAGACAGGAGTGAATTGCAATAGTGAATGCGAGACATTATTGCAGTTGTTTCGACAGAGAGATACTTCCTGATCAGGCTTATACGATGGAGATGATAGTAGCAAGATCTGGCAGTTTGAGAAACAAAGTTGAAACTGAAGCGAGGGAGAGGGGATGGGCGCAGGTCTCGTGGTGCTGGCCTGGGGAAAAGTTGAGGTCTCTGCCACCTCACTCCCCTACGACCCCAGGGTTGTGGAACTCTCTAGGTAGGACCTAAGGACCTGGCCAGCACATGGGTTTATGTGCAGGCTTAAGGCTTGTGCCGTGATCAATCTGGATCTTCTCCATGACATGGCACATGTGACGTTAGTGCATATGGAATTCATTCCGAGCGAGGAGATGTCATCTTGAGAAACTGATAAATTGAAATTGGTAGTTGGGCGGCCATCCCCAATCCAGTCAGTTGCAGATGGCGGAGGGCAGATGACCTTCAGATATAGGGGTCAGCTGCGAAGTAATCCAAGCTTACCTGGACAAATCAACAGTCCTGGACCAACTGACGGTGGTTTCTGTCAAAGACGGGGCAGGATGACATTTGACAAGGCAAAAAATAGCCTACATGTCTTACATTAAGGAGAAGAGTGGCAGAATGGTTCAGACGTTCGGCTGCTACAAACTAAACTCGAGATTCCAGGGTTACTTTCCCTTTCGAGGCCTCGACTTTTCTTGTCAGTTTGACTGGAAAATCGAACTGAATGTCTGATCCTTTGGAAGCGGACAAAACAAACACTTAACACACACACAAACAAACACACAAACAAACGAAACACACACACAATCACACACACAAACACACACACACAACCACACAAACAAACAGAAACACACACACAAACGCACAGACAAAACAAACAAACAAACAAACAAACAACGAATCAGACCGTTGTGCCTTCTGGCCTGCGCACGCTAAAAGATCTTACAGCAGTTGAAAATCGTGAAGAGCAAGGCAATCGCTCGGCTGCCTTGGTATGAAATAAAATATTAGAGAGATAGGTTTATTTCTCAGGTCCCTCCCCTTGCAGGCCAATGATAGGTTTATTTCTCAGGTCCCTCCCCTTGCAGGCCAATTAGCCTTCTATCCTTTCTGAAGTCTTGGTTAAAAAAAAACTTTGGGTGGCGCTGCACTGTGGCGACACGTTCTCAAGAGGGAGAGTAGCCCGAGTTTGATATGATAAATCCACTGTGACAAAAGAAAGGAGAATGAATATGAATATGAATAAGAAGTATGAGTATGAGTATGAAGTATGAATATGAGTCTAAGTATGAGTATGAATATGAATATTAATATGACTATGAATATGAATAAGAATGTGAATTCGAATATGAATAATCATGCTTTATCGAGTTCCAGTCTAAATCTAGACTGCGTGATCAGGCTGTGCTCTGCGTTTCCTTTTCATAATATACGCTGACGTCAACCAGGCCCAAGAGACACAGACACCTGCGGTGTTGATCAGGACATTTGAGCGAAACTTTCAATCACGCACCTGGGAAGTGGACGATGAGACTTTATTGTGTGGTCCCAGTTTTCCCATTGGGCGTATACCACGCTCAGCTCTGTTTAGGAGCCGGCTGTAGCTGGATTTTGGGGGGATTTTTGAAAGGACTGATGGGGATTCGAACCCACAACCTTCCAGTCAGTAGTCCATTGCACTAACCACTATACCACATCAACTAATTCAAGGACACTTTTATCCAATTAAAATACTTCCTTCCTGTCGCTTCTTAAAGGGTCGTCAGAGGGTTCCCATGATCTCCTTGGGAAGATCAATTCACCATTTTCTGCGACTTGCAATTCATGGGTGTAAAAGAAAACAAACGAGACAGTCTTTATGGAGGCAGACACAAGAAGATTATTCATACGGAAGATTAGGAAAAGACCAGCAACATTTATAGGCCATTTTATGAGGAAAGGGGAATTGGAGCACCTGGTCACAACGGGAAAGCTGGAGGGAAAGAGAGCACCGGGTAGATCCAGGGAGAAGATACTAGACGGACTTGTAGAGTGGCTGGGGACAAGGAGGGTGGAAGAAATGCTTGAGGCAACAAGTGATAGAGACAGATGGAAGTCCATAATCGCCAACGCCATGCGGCAAGGCACATGATGATGATGATGATGATGATGATGATGATGATGATGATGATGATGAAAAGAATGATAATCTTTGTAAAAACAAACAGTAATCAATAACACACACACACACACAAAGATTGATAGTCTTTGTTTAAAAAAAAGATAGTCTTTGTTTAAAAAAAAAACAGTACGACCAACAGAAAATATAACAGGACTCTGACAAATGCACAGCAGATAACTTTATTTTTATTATTATTGCAAATATGTACATCTTGCAGATCGGTTTGAGATTTCATCAGAAACACAGGCCAGGGCAAAGACATGGACGATGCAAACACACAGACATGGCTCAGCATCAAGAACCACAACCATAATCATAATTATGTCCAAAAATCATTTTATTGTTGTTGAGAAAAATCAGCGGAAGTGTACATCTGATCGAATATAAAGACATCCAAATATGATCAAAACGTCACGTCACTCAAAGTATCGATATGAATATATTTGCATTATGTTTTTGATTAACCTCTACTTTGAAAAGTTAACCCTTTCACTCCTGCAACCTATCCGCCACCTGCAAAAAATTAACCCTTTCATCCTCTCACCCTATCCACCAGCTTCCTGCAGGAAGCTGGTGGATAGAGTGAGAGGGTGAAAGGGTTAACTGTTTGCTTTGCTGTCATGGCTGACCGTGCTGGACACTTGTGGATAAGGTTAGAGAGTCAAAGAGTTAAATAATAAACGTGAAAAATGAGCCTCTCAACCATGGGAGACGTCAGACAGTTTATTTATAGCATAAACCATATAGCATAAACCATATAGCATAAACCATATAGCATAAACCATATAGCATAAACCATATAGCATAAACCATATAGCATAAACCATACAGCAAAAACTATATAGCATAAACCATATAGCATAAACCATATAGCATAAACCATATAGCATAAACCATATAGCATAAACCATAGCCAACAGTAGTTTGTTCATTTTCAATAACGGTCATAAGTTTAAGAAATATTCAAATGAATTTCAAGCCATATGAAATTACTATATGTGACCTCCCACCACGAAATCAGTC
>JAPXFY010000019.1:6288507-6298507 GCA_030674185.1 Monoplex corrugatus
CTTCCCCTTAATCCCACCTCCCTCCTGTCCTTCCCCTTACCCCCACCTCCCTCCTGTCCTTCCCCTTAGTCCCACCTCCCTCCTGTCCTTCCCCTTAGTCCCACCTCCCTCCTGTCCCTCCTTCCCCTTAGTCCCACCTCCCTCCTGTCCCTCCTTCCCCTTAGTCCCACCTCCCTCCTGTCCCTCCTTCCCCTTAGTCCCACCTCCCTCCTGTCCCTCCTTCCCCTTAGTCCCACCTCCCTCCTGTCCCTCCTTCCCCTTAGTCCCACCTCCCTCCTCTCCTTCCCCTTCCGAAATGCATGTCCTTTGTTCCTTTGTCATTGTCAGTGACCGTTTGAGTGAATTATGAGAATGTGCTTGTTAGTATTAGTATTAGTATTATCATGATGATGATGACGACGACGACGATGACGATGATGACATGATGATGATGGTGATGGTGATAGTGATGATGATGATGATGGTGATGGTGGTGGTGGTGGTGGTGGTGGTGGTTGTGGTGGTGGTGGTGGTGATGATGATGATGATGATGATGATGATGATGACGACGACGATGGTGACATGATGATGATGGTGATGATTATGGTGATGATGATGTTGATGATGATGGTGGTGGTGGTGGTGGTGGTGGTGGTGGTGATGATGATGATGATGTTGATGATGATGACGACGACGACGATGATGAAGAGGAGGAGGACGACGAGGACGACGGCGACGATGATGATGATGAAGACGTTTATTGTTAGTAGTAGTAGTAGCAGTAGTAGTAGTATATTTAGCGTTATTGTTGTTATCACTACTTTTATAATTATTGTTATTATTATTATTTATATCGTTATCATTGCCATCATCATTGTTGTTATTATATTATTATCATCATTATTATTATCATTATTGTTATTATTCATTATTATCCTATTCTTATTCTTCTTATTATTATTACGATCATCATTAATACTATTTTTATTATCATGATCATCATTTTTATTATCATAGTCATCATCATCACCACCACCAACAACAACAGCAACCACCACCACTACCAATCACTATGATTATCAACTATCACCATATCATCACAATCCTTACCATCACAAAACGCTTTCTTACAAAACCACACCTTTCAGATGGTGGGACGACAAACGCAGGTGCGACGACATCACCAAAACGCGTCTGGAACAGCAGAAGTTTGGGCTGGAACACATGGCAGGGGTCTTCATCGTGGGCCTGCTGGGCCTGGGGGCCGCCCTCACCCTCTTCCTCTTCAAGAAGGTCTTCTTCGTGGCCAGGGGCCTGTACCATGGCCAGGACCAGACCAAGAACAACCAGGCAGAGATCGCCAGCGTCAACACCCTGGGAACGCCCCTCGCGGGCAACAGGGAGAAGGAGAAACTGTGCCACAACAACACGTCCCTCGTTTGAAGGCTAAACTTTTTTGATCGTTGGAGAGGGATTGTTTGTTTGTTTGTTTGTTTGTACGTTTGTCCATGTGTTTGTGTGTTTGTTTGTTTGTTTGTTTGTTTGTTTGTTCGTTTGTCCATTTGTTTGTTTATTTGTTTGTTTATTTGTTTGTTCATTTGTCCATTTGTTTTTTTGTTCGTTCATTCGTTTGTCCATTTGTTTGTTTGTTTCTTTGTTTGTTTGTTTGTTACTGCTTCTCGTCCAAGCACCGTCACATTTGTTTGATCAAATTCTTGTGACATTTTTTTTTCTTGAAAACAATGTTTGATACCATCAGGTTGAAAAAATAAAACAATGTGACGGTGTGTGAACATTCGTTGGTAGCCAATAACAATAATGATAATAATAATGATAATAATAATAATAATAATAATAATAATAATGATAATGATAATAATAATAATAATAATAACAATAATAATAATAATAATAATAATAACAATAATAATGATAATGATAATAATAATAATAATAACAATAATAATAATAATAATAATAATAATAACAATAATAATGATAATAATAATAATAATAATAATAATAATAATAATAACAATAATAATGATAATGATAATAATAATAATAACAATAATAATAATAATAATAATAATAATAATAATAATAATAATAATAATAATAATAACAATAATAATAATAATAATAATAATAATAATAATAATAATAATAATAATAATAAAATAATAATAATAATGAAAATGAATAAACAAATAAATAAAAATAAAACAATGATAGAAGAGAAAAAAAAAACACAAGAAAGTCAGGTCATTCTAACATTCTCATTTTTTAATTTAATGAAAAAGAAAATCACTGAAACCCAAACCCAAACCCTAGCTGATTTTGTCAAGGTCACTGTGACCTTGAAAAAGTTTCAGACGAAACATTACTTGACGCGTATCGAGGACAATGATTGACCGTGACATCAATGAAAACAAAATGTGAATATTTTGTCAGAATTTCTTTTCATTGACCTTTTTCCGAATGTTTTGAGTTTAGGGTTGTTTTTGTTTGTTTGTTTCTGTTGTTTGTTTGTGTTCATTTGTGTCTTTGTCTGTTTATTTGCTTGTATTTTGTTTGTTTGTGTGCTTACTTTTTTGTGTCTGTTCGTGTTTGATTTGTTTGTGTGTGTGTGTTTGTGTGTGTGTTTGTGTGTTTGTTTGTATGTTTGTCTGTTTGTGTGTCTGTTTTATCTGTGTGTATTTTGTTTGTTTGTGTGTGCTTACTTTTTTGTGTCTATTCGTGTTTGATTTGTTTGTGTGTGTGTGTATTTGTTTGTGTGTGTTTTTGTGTGTTTGTTTGTGTGTGTGTTTGTTTCTTTGAGTGTGTTTGTCTGTTTGTGTGTCTGTTTATTTGTGTGTATTTTGCTTGTTTGTGTGCTTGCTTTTTTGTGTCTGTTCGTGTTTGATTTGTTTGTGTGTGTGTGTGTTCGTTTGTCTGTGTGTTTGTTTGTGTGTTTGTTTGTTTGTTTGTTTATTTGTTTGTTTGTTCGAATACGGACACAAATGTGTCACCGTTTTATGCTATCAGCTCATTCACAGAAACACAAGGGACGGCGGACGATATTCAATGAAACATTGACACTGACAAACATTTTCGATTTTTAAGACAAAAGTAATTGTGCCGTGTAACCATGTAAAGGTTTTGTTACAATCATGTATCCCTCATCACTATTGTATGCACCGTCACTGATGGTGAAGCTTTTTTTTTTTCTCACGGGTAATCGGTTAGGTTGGCGATAAGTGTGTGTGTGAGTGTGTGTGTGTGTGTGTGTGTGTGTGTGTGTGTGTGTGTGTGTGTGTGTGTGTGTGTGTGTGTGTGTGTGGTGTGTGTGTGTGTGTGTGTGTGTGTGTGTGTGGTGTGTGTGGTGTGTGTGTGTGTGTTGTGTGTGTTGAGTGTGAGTGTGTGTGTGTGTGTGTGTGTGTGTGTGTGTGTGTGTGTGTGTCTGTGTGTGTGTGTGTGTGTGTGTGTGTGTGTCTGTGTTTGTTTGTGTCTGTGTCTGTGTGTGTGTGTGTGTGTGTGTGTGTGTGTGTGTGTATGTATATGTGTGTGAGTGAGTGCGTGTGTGTGGTTGTGTGTGTGTGTGTGTGTGTGTGTGTGTGTGTATGTGTGTGTATGTGTGTGTGTGTTTGTGTTTGTGTGTGTGTGTCTGTGTGTGTGTGTGTGTTTATGTTTGTGTGTGTGTGTCTGTGTGTGAGTGAGAGTGAGAGAGAGAGTGTGTGTGTGTATATAAGTGTGTGTATGTCTGTGTGTAAGAGTGAGTGAGTATGTGTGTGTGTGTGCGCGCGCGGTGTGTGTGTGTGTGTGTGTGTGTGTGTGAATGAGTGAGTGTGTGTGTGTGAGTGAGTGAGTGAATGAGTGAGTGTGTGTGAGAGAGTGAGTGAATGAGTGAGTGAGTGAGTGAGTGTGTGTGTGTGTGTGTGTCTCTGTGTGTGTGAGTGTGTGCGTGCGTGCGTGCGTGCGAACGTGCGTGTGTGTGTGTGTGTGTGTGTTTCTTTTTCCTTTTTGCTTGTTTGTTTGTTTGATTTTATTGCATTTTTTTCTAATGAGTCCATTTGAAAGATTTGCACTCATCATAGCACCACCATAAAAATCCCTTTCTTCATTCATCCTGATTGAAACTTGTTGATTGGTTTGTCCAACTGCATTTTTCATTTCATTGAGGACTGCCATAATATCACTGATTGTGACACTTGACATGTCAGTAGACCTGGGTTAATGACATGTATTGCAGTCATCAGTGACACTGCTGACATCGTTCTCATTCTGAACATCACTCTGGTCGCCTGACAAAAGACATCCACAAAGTTGTCTCCCCTCATTTCCAACGGTAGCAGAGAGAATTAAAAAATAAATGAATGAATAAATAAAAGTCACTCCAGCACCGTTCTTGTGTAAAAAAAATGGACTGTTTATTTTTTGCTCAGATACGGTCAGCGTTTGTCTTTGTTTAGTTCTTACGAGCAGTTACAGACATAGCCTACATATTTCCAACAGAAAGAGCAAATTACGGTCAAAATCTACACATTTCCAACAGAAAGATCATATTATGGACATATTTTACATATTTCCAATAGAAAGAGCAAATTACGGAATAGTCTACAGATTTCTAAGAAAATGAGCAAATTACGGACATAGTCTACAGATTTCCAATAGAAAGAGCAAATTACGGTCAAAATCTACACATTTCCAACACAAAGACCATATTATGGACATATTTTACAGATTTCCAATAGAAAGAGCAAATTACGGACATAGTCTACAGATTTCCAATAGGAAGAGGAAATTACGGACATACTCTACAGATTTCTAAGAATATGAGCAAATCATGAACATAATCCACAGATTTCTAAGAAAATGAGCAAATTACGGACATATTCTACAGATTTCTAAAAAAAACGAGCAAATTACGGACATGTTCTACAGATTTCTAAGAATATGAGTAAATTACGGACATATTCTACAGATTTCTAAGAAAACGAGCAAATTACGGGCATATTCTACAGATTTCTAAGAAAATGAGCAAATCACGGACATATTCTACAGATTTCTAAGAATATGAGTAAATTACGGACACAGTTTACAGATTTCCAACAGAAAGCAAATTGCGGACATAGTCTGACATAGTCTACAGTTTTCCAAGAAAAAGACCAAATTATGGACATAGTCTAATTACGGACATAGTTTACAGATTTCCAACAGAAAGAACAAATTACGGACTTAATCTACAGAATTTCCAAGAAAAATATATATTACGGACATAATCTACAGATTTCCAAGAAAAAGAGCAAATTACGGACATTTTCAAGAGAAAGAGCAACTGCCATTACAATACATCTCCTTTCGGGAACACATTGGTGATCTTCGTTTCATCCAATGTTAGTTTGAAATGATTCTTGTGGGGAGGATCTGGAAGCAGGCATTCAGCACCGTAAGAAGACGAAAATTGTCCAAAAAGCAATTCGTGTGTGTATGAAAATGTCTTGGCTTTCTCTCATGGAAACATCGTCCATCTACATTTTATCTGGATTTGGTTCTATCAACAAAAAATAAAATTTTCATTTGTGTGAAAATGTCTTGGTTTTTCTTTCTTGGAAACGTCGTCAATGTATAGTTTATTTGGATATGGTTCTATCAACAAAAGGTAACATCACTATATAGTTTATTTTGATTTGGTTCTATCAACAAAAAATAACATCACTATATAGTTTATTTTGATTTGGTTCTATCAACAAAAAATAACATCACTATATAGTTTATTTTGATTTGGTTCTATCAACAAAAAATAACATCACTATATAGTTTATTTTAATTTGGTTCTATCAACAAAAAATAACATCACTATATAGTTTATTTTGATTTGGTTCTATCAACAAAAAATAACATCACTATATAGTTTATTTTAATTTGGTTCTATCAACAAAAAATAACATCACTATATAGTTTATTTTGAGTTGGTTCTATCAACAAAAAAATAAGTCTTTTGTGTGAAGACGCCTTGGATTTTCTTACATCGAGATATCGTCAATATGTATTGTATTTGGTTTTGGTTCCATGAACATAAAGTACCACTTTCTTCCGTGCGAAAGCGTCATGATTTTTCTTTCATGGAAATATCGTCAATATATACTTTATCTGGATTTTGTTCCATCAACAGTAAAAAAAAAAAAAAATGATAACACTTTCATTTTGTGTGGAAACGTCTTAGTTTTTCTAACATCGAAATATCGTCAATATGTATTTTATTCTGATTTGGTTCCATCAACAAAACAATTCAGCATCTTGGAACACCCATCAGTAACAGAGAAAACACACGTCACGTGTTTTTCATGAGAACTCGTGTGCCTGCTTTTCTTGAGGCATCCTTAAGCGTTTATTTGGCTTGACTCCTGTGAAAAGTCCTGCAAACAAACAACCGGAAATAGCTCTTGGCTTTACAACCGGAAATAGTCCTTGGCTTAACAACCGGAAGTAGTCTTGGCTTGTACAACCGGAAATAGTCTTGGCTTGTACAACAGGAAATAGTCTTGACTTGTACAACAGGAAATAGTCTTGGCTTGTACAACCGGAAATAGTCTTGGCTTGTACAACCGGAAATAGTCTTGGCTCGTACAACCGGAAATAGTCTTGGCTTGTACAACCGGGAAATAGTCTGGGCTTTTGCAACCGGAAATAGTCTGGGCTTGTACAACCGGAAATAGTCTTGAGTTGTACAGGGTAACAATCACAACATGTCTTTTGAGTGAAAACTCTTTGGCTACTTTACGTCATTCGAATACGTTTAGTGTTTGCTAGAGCTAGTACTTGCGAAAAATCCAATGAACAATATCTGGAACGAACCATCGAAGACATAGACAGAAGCAGAAAATTCGTCTTTTGTATGAAATCGTATTGGTTTGATCGATTTCTGAAAAAGTCTGGCACAAAGTCTTGGGAACATTCGATCAGTTGTGGACAGAACGATATGTCGTCACGTCACGTCCTTTGTGTTCAAACGTGTGCTTTGCTTTCTTGAAGCCATCTTCAGCGTTTGTGTGAGAATTGATTCTTGCGAAATGTGTAGCGTACAGCAACTGGCAACAGCCTATTCTTATCACAGATAAGAAGAAAATATGTAATAGACGCGTGGAATGTATGTGTGTGTGTGTGTGTGTGTGTGTGTGTGTGTGTGTGTGTGTGTGTGTGTGTGGTGTGTGTGTTTGTATGTGTGTGTGAGTGTGTTGTGTGTGTTGTGTGTGTGTGTACGTGTGTGTGCATGTGTGTGTGTGTGTGTGTTGTGTGTGTGTTATGTGAGTGTATGTGTGTGTGCGTATGTGCGTGTGTGTATGTGTGTGTGTGTGTATGTGTGTGTGTGTGTGAGTGTGTGTGTGAGTGTGTGTGTTTTGTGTGTGTGTGTGTGTGTGAGTGTGCGCTTGTATGTGTGTTTTTTTTGTGTGTATATACATATGTGCGTGTGTGTGTGTGTGTATGTGTGTGTGTGCTTGTGTGCTGTGTGTGTGCTTTGTGTGTGTGTGTGTGTGCACATTTTGTGTGTGTGTTTGCTTATGTGCGTGTGTGTGTGTGCATGTATGTATGTGTGTGTGCGTGTGTGTGTGTGTGTGCGTGTTTATATGCGTGTGTGTACTTGTACCTGTGTGAAAACAAGTCGACTGGTTTTCTTTTGGACCACGCAAGCACCCTCAGTACCTCAGTATGTATTTGGATTGATTCGTTTACAATAGCCAGGAAAATATCCTTGGAAACTGCTGTTTAGCATTCACTCAGTCAGCATCACTCCTTGGAATGTTGGCTGCCAGCACTGCTCTCTGGGTCTCTGTCCTCCACATCTGTCTGTCCTCAGTCAGTCTACAGCATCACTCCTTGCAATGTTGGCTGTCCACACTGCTCTCCGGGTCTCTGTCCTCCACGTCTGTCTGTCCTCAGTCAGTCTACAGCATCACTCCTTGCAATGTTGGCTGCCCGCACTGCTCTCCGGGTCTCTGTCCTCCACGTCTATCTGTCCTCAGTCAGTCTACAGCATCACTCCATGGAATGTTGGCTGCCCGCGCTGCTCTCTGGGTCTCTGTCCTCATCTCTCTTTCCTCAGTCAGTCTACAGCATCACTCCATGGAATGTTGGCTGCCAGCACTGCTCTCCGGGTCTCTGTCCTCCACATCTGTCTGTCCTCAATCAGTCTACAGCATCACTCCTTGGAATGTTGGCTGCCCGCACTGCTCTCTGGGTCTCTGTCCTCCACGTCTGTCTGTTCTCAGTCAGTCTACAGCATCACTCCATGGAATGACAGATACCCGCTCTGCTCTCTGGGTCTCTGTCCTCCACGTCTGTCTGTCCTCAGTCAGTCTACAGCATCACTCCTTGGAATATCGACTGCCCGCTCTGCTCTCTGGGTCTCTGTCCTCCACGTCTGTCTGTCCTCAGTCAGTCTACAGCATCACTCCTTGGAATGTCGACTGCCTGCACTGCTCTCCGGGTCTCTGTCCTCCACGTCTGTCTGTCCTCAGTCAGTCTACAGCATCACTCCTTGGAATGTCGACTGCCTGCACTGCTCTCCGGGTCTCTGTCCTCCACGTCTGTCTGTCCTCAGTCAGTCTACAGCATCACTCCTTGGAATGTTGGCTATCCCGCACTGCTCTCTGGGACTCTGTCCTCCACGTCATTCTTTCCCCAACAGGTTGAAAATCTCTGGACTGTTACGACCTGTCCACACCTTGATGTTTCCTAGGTAATCTGTTCGTGGTCTTCCCCTGCCTCTTTTTGCCCTGAATGACATCTTTCGTGAGAGTGAATTTTTTGTTTGTTTGTTTCTTCACACATTCATCTCTCTTTTATCTGTCTGTGTGTCTGTCTGTGTTTCTGTCTGTGTGTCTGTCTGTCTGTCTCTCTCTCTCTCTGTCTATCTCTCTCTCTCTCCTCTTTCTCTCTTTGTTTCTCTCTGTCTCTGTGCATATGATAGAGAGAGACAAAGAGACAGACAGACAGACAGAGACAGAGACAGAGAGACACAGAGAGAGAGAGAGACAGACAGACAGAGAGAGACATAGAGAGACAGAGAGATAGAGAGAGAGAGACAGAGACAGAGAGACAGACAGAGAGAGAGAGACAGAGAGAGACAGAGAGAGAGAGACAGAGACAGACAGACAGACAGAGACATAGAGAGACAGAGAGAGAGAGACAGACAGACAGACAGAGACATAGAGAGACACAGAGACAGAGACAGAGAGAGAGAGACAGACAGACAGAGACAGACAGACAGACATAGAGAGACACAGAGAGAGACAGAGAGACAGAGAGAGAGAAAGAGAGAGACAGAGAGAGACAGAGACAGAGAGAGAGAGAGACAGACAGACAGACAGAGACAGATAGACAGACAGACAGACAGACAGACAGAGAGTTTTTCCCGTAACATCCACCATCCACAATGCACCACGAAATCATTGCCTCACAAAGTTGCGTGTTGTTTTTCTACAAAAGGATTTTCTTTCATCTGCTAAGTCTTTCTGAGGCAAATTAAAACTTAACAGATAGAGAAAAAGTTGCCTTTTATTAAAACCACTACTATTTCAGTTAAAGAATTAACATTTTTTATGCCACGAATATTTAAACCAATGCAGATATGGTCTTCTATTAAAAGTATGACTAATCGAATTGAATAACCGTTATTTTGATTCAAAATCCCGAGTATTATACACAAAGGGTTTTTGTTCATTATATGTACGACTTTTGAATAAAAAAAATTACTGTTCACTATTAAAGTCATGTGCATTGATATGCTTCATTTTAGAAACAATTGTTTTCTGTTAAAAATCACAAAACAATAATTGTTTCATATATTCCACTTTAAATCACTGGACGTTTGAATCATTATCTGCACTTGTGTCGGAGCTTCTGTGTTGGGTTTTTGTTTTAACGATTATTATTAATATCATTATTATTGCTATTATTATTGTTATTATTATCATTATTATTATTATTGATGTCACTGTTGTTTTTGTATTGTTATTATTATCATCATTATTATTCTTAT
>JAPXFY010000019.1:6306007-6323507 GCA_030674185.1 Monoplex corrugatus
TGGGGAAAGATAGAGAGAGAGAAAGAGAGAGACACGGGGAAAGATAGAGAGAGAGACAGACAGACAGACAGACAGGCAGAGACGGGGAAAGGAAGAGACAGAGAGAGAGAGAGAGAAAGAGGAGAAGGTTGGGGAAAGAGACAGAGAGAGAGAGAGAAAGAGAGAAGGTTGGGGAAAGAGACAGAGAGAGAGAGAAAGAGAGAAGGTTGGGGAAAGAGACAGAGAGAGAGAGAAAGAGGAGAAGGTTGGGGAAAGAGACAGAGAGAGAGAGAAAGAGAGAAGGTTGGGGAAAGAGACAGAGAGAGAGAGAAAGAGAGAAGGTTGGGGAAAGAGACAGAGAGAGAGAGAAAGAGAGAAGGTTGGGGAAAGAGACAGAGAGAGAGAGAAAGAGAGAAGGTTGGGGAAAGAGACAGAGAGAGAGGAAAGAGAGAAGGTTGGGGAAAGAGACAGAGGGAGAGAGAAAGAGAGAAGGTTGGGGAAAGAGACAGAGAGAGAGAGAAAAGAGAGAAGGTTGGGGAAAGAGACAGAGAGAGAGAGAGAGAGAGACAGGGAAAGAGACGGGAAGAGAGAGAGAGAGAGAGAGAAAGCGACAGAGAGAGAGAGCGAGAGGGAGAGTCGGGCAAAGAGAGAGAGACACACACACAGAAACATACATACATACATACAGACAGACAGACAGACAGACAAACATACAAACACAGAGACGGGGACACAAAGAGAATGAGAGAGAAAGAGAGAGTGTGTGTGTTGTGTGTGTGTGTGTGTGTGTGTGTGATGGGGAGGACAGGTGGGTGTGGAGGAGAGTGGGGGGGGGGAGGGAGAGGGAGTAAATGACAGAACAAGCGATGGTGAGGAGAGCAAGTGGCGTGGGACATGTCTCACCTGTCCACTTCACAGCCTGTCCTGCGTCATCCCATAGATATTCATAGCCACGTAGATTGGCACGGGTAACCTTACCCTCAAGGCCAATAACACTCAGCTTCACAGCCTGTCCTGCGTCATCCCATAGATATTCATAGCCACGTAGATTGGCACAGGTAACCTTACCCTCAAGGCCAATAACACTCAGCTTCACAGCCTGTCCTGCGTCATCCCATAGATATTCATAGCCACGTAGATTGGCACAGGTAACCTTACCCTCAAGGCCAATAACACTCAGCTTCACAGCCTGTCCTGCGTCATCCCATAGATATTCATAGCCACGTAGATTGGCACAGGTAACCTTACCCTCAAGGCCAATAACACTCAGCTTCACAGCCTGTCCTGCGTCATCCCATAGATATTCATAGCCACGTAGATTGGCACAGGTAACCTTACCCTCAAGGCCAATAACACTCAGCTTCACAGCCTGTCCTGCGTCATACCATAGATATTCATAGCCACGTAGATTGGCACAGGCAACATTACCCCAATGCAAAAAACAAAACAAAACAAAAAACACCCCACTTCATAGCCTGCCCTGTCTCATCCCATAGATATTCATAGTCACGTAGATTGGCACAGAAAACCTTACCCTTGACACCAATAACACTCTTCTTCACAGCCTGTCCTGTCTCATCCCATAGATATTCATAGTCATACAGATTGGCACAGAAAACCTTACCCTTGACACCAATAATACTCCTCTTCACAGCCTGTCCTGTCTCATCCCATAGATATTCATAGTCATAGAGAATGGCACAGGCCGCTTTACCCTTGAAACTAATAACACTCTTCTTCACAGCCTCTCCTGCGTCATACCATAGATATTCATAGTCACGAAGATTAGCACAGAAAACCTTACCCTTGACACCAATAATACTCCACTTCATAGCCTGTCTTGCGTCATCCCATAAATATTCATAGTCATATGGATTGGCACAGACAACCTTACCCTTGACACCAATAATACTCCACTTTATAGCCTGTCCTGCGTCATTCCATAAATATTCATAGTCATATGGATTGGCAGAGACAACCTTACCCTTGACACCAATAATACTCCACTTCATAGCCTGTCCTGCGTCATCCCATAGATATTCATAGCCACGTAGATCGGCACAGGTAACCTTACGCTCAATGCCAATAACACTCAGCTTCACAGCCTGTCCTCTCATCCCATAGATAGTCATAGTCACATAGATTGGTACAGAAAACCTTACCCTCATATCTTGTGAATGTAATGAAAATAGAAAGCAAAGAAATATAAACAGAAAGGAAAGCTGGAGGGAAAGAGAGCACCAGGTAGACCCAGGGAGAAAATATTGGACGGACTTGCAGAGTGGCTGAGGACACAGAGAGTGGAAGATGTACTTGCGGCAACAAGGGATAGATGCATATGGAGGACTATGATCGCAACACCATGCGGCAGGGCACTTGATAATGATGAGAAAGCAAAACTAAAGAGCTGGAGCTTAATAGCAAGAAGACTGAAGTCATAGTAATCAGTAAAAAACAAGAAATCCCCTCATGCAAAATAACAATGACACAACATTGAACACAGGCTGAATTATCTGGGTTTGTCATCTCACCAGAATGCAGATGCACATCAGAAATAGCCAGCAGAACTGGCCAAGCCAAAACAGCATTCAAGAAGACGAAAAGCGTTCTTACCAACAAATGCCTATCAATTACATCAGGTAGAGAGTTCTTGAATGTTATGTAATACCTTTACTATTGGAATGTTGTGATGCATGGACAGTCAACACGCAAAGTCAGAACAAGATTGAGGCAAATGAAATGCGGTTTTTAAGAAGAATGTTAAGAGTTCCATGGACCAGAGAAAACAAACGACACAGTCTTGACACAGGCAGCAACACGAAGAACATTAATGAAGAAAATAAGAAAAGACAAGCAACATTTATAGGACATTTTATGAGGCAAAAGAAATTAGAGCACTTAGTCACAACAGGAAAGCTGGAGGGAGAAACAGCATCAAATAGACCCAGGGAAAAAATATTGGACGGACTTGCAGAGTGGCCGAGGACAGAAAGGTTGGGAGATGTACTTGCAGCAACAGGGAATAGATGTATGTGACATCCCACCACGAAATCAGTCTTAACTAGCATTTTGGGCATTTTGAGATATACATATCATTGGAAAAGTGTACATTCTGCTGATTAGTTTGGTACTTGAATAAAGCTTGTACTAAAAAAATTGTAGAAGTTATGTATGTTTAAAGTCATTAAGTTGTATGACGGCCATTTTGAGAAAACGGCCTCTAAAGTTTTTGTGTGCTCTCCTACACATTTTCCTTAAATTTCTTTATTTGGTGGCTTTGACCCAGTTTGTTTCCAATTTTCGCTGTCATTATCTGAAAGGTGCACCAAAGAGCTTTCCATCAGTATATTATATGTGCGGGTACTGTACAGGTTACGGTATATAATAAGAGACAAAAATAGGTACTTTTGGTAGGAAATTGCGTTCTTTCTGCTGCGATCAGTGCATTAAAACACCATTTTAAATTGATTAATAATATTTTTTCAAGAAAAAAAAATCTGTGGGGGATAGATTATAGTCTACAGAAATCAATTTTGAGAAAAAGTCAAAACACCCCAGATAGACCCTCAGTTACCTTTTCAGCTCCTAGTGCTGTTCGACTGACTGCGAGTTAAGACTGATTTCATGGTGGGAGGTCACAAAAATGGAGGACCATGGTCGCCAAGGCCACACGGCAGGGCACATGATGATGACCCTTACCCTTGACATCAATAACACTTCTCTTCACAGCCTGTCCTGAGCCATACCATAGATACCATAGTCACGTAGATCAACACGCCAATAGCACTCCACTCCCAATGGCCTTGCTAAATCCGTCCCCCCGAAAAATGCTGGGGGTGAGAGACAGAGGGGAACACACAGACACACAGACACACACACACACACACACACACACACACACACACACACACACACACACAGAATGGACAAAGAAACCATTTCCAAAAACCCAGACTTTGGACAGAATGGTAGTATCTGGTTAACGGTTCTTCAGTGTGGCGCTCCATTGACTCTTCACAGAATTATGGAATAAGAAGAAGAAGAAGAAGAAGAAGAAGAAGAAGAAGAGAAGAAGAAGAAGAAGAAGAAGAAGAAGAAGAAGAAGAAGAAGAAGAAGAAGAAGAAGAAGAAGAAGAAGAAGAAGAAGAAGAAGAAGAAGAAGAAGAAGAAGAAGAAGAAGAAGAAGAAGAAGAAGACGAAGAAGAAGAAGAAGAAGAAGAAGAAGAGAAGAAGAAGAAGAAGAAGAAGAAGAAGAAGAAGAAGAAGAAGAAGAAGAAGAAGAAGAAAAAGAAGAATGCGAAGAAGAAGAATGCGAAGAAGAAGAAGAATGCGAAGAAGAAGAAGAATGCGAAGAAGAAGAAGAAGAAAAGAAGAAGAAAGAAGAAGAAGAAGAAAGAAGAAGAAGAAGAAGAAGAAGAAGAAGAAGAAGAAGAATGCGAAGAAGAAGAAGAAGAAGAAGAAGAAGAAGAAGAAGAAGAAGAATGCAAGAAGAAGAAGAAGAAGAAGAAGAAGAAGAAGAAGAAGAAGAAGAAGAAGAGAAGAAGAAGAAGAAGAAGAAGAAGAAGAAGAAGAAGAATGCGAAGAAGAAGAAGAATGCGAAGAAGAAGAAGAAGAAGAAGAAGAACAACAACAACAACAACAAGAACAAGAAGAACAAAAGAAGAACAAGAATAAGAATAAGAACAAGAAGAACAAGAACAAAAAGAAGAACAAGAACAAGAACAAGAACTAGAAGAACAAGGAGAAGAACAACAATAAGAACAAGAAGAAAAACAAGAAGAAGAAGCACAACAACAACAACAACAACAATAACAACAACAGCAACAACAAGAACAAAAAGAAGAACAAGAACAAGAACAACGAGAACAACAACAAAAACAACATGAACAAGAACAAGAACAAGAAAGAAGAAGAACAAGGTTTGGATGGACATTGTGAACAGAAACTTTTAAGGTCACAGAGCAATTCCCTTCATCAGTTCTTCCAGCTCACAGCTGACCATCAGCTCTGTCTCTCTACAACACCCAAGATGATACAAGTGTCCAGATCAAAGAAGAAGACAGACTGGCAGCAGCTCACAGAAATGAAGGCCTATCAAACCCTCAAGACTCTACCTACTTCTTCTATCGGAATGACACATTTCATATCTGGAAACAACGTTGGGTCTGGAACATGCACTTTGCTCCAGACGAATTTGTCCTACCCAGGCAGTTCCATACACGCTCTGTCTAAATCTGTCATTAGTTTTCCGGAAGGTTCCTTGAGACAAGTAAAGAGTTATTGCTTGTTTAAAAACTGTTATATGTAGGCCTACGTGGCGATGATTTATTTTTATTGAAGTTAATTTATTTTTGTTGGAGTATTCGTGGCGGTAATTTATTTTTATTGGAGTAACTGCTTGTTTAAAAAAACGTTATATGTACGTGGCGATAATTTATTTTTATTGGAGTTAATTTATTTTCATTGGAGTTAATTTATTTTCATTGGAGTTAATTTATTTTTATTGGAGTTAATTTATTTTAATTGGAGTTAATTCATTTTTATTGGAGTAATTGCTTGTTTAAAAACTTGTTATATGTACGTGGTGATAATTTATTTTTATTGGAATTAATTTATTTTTATTGGAGTAATTGCTTGTTTAAAAACTTGTTATATGTACGTGGTGATAATTTATTTTTATTGGAATTAATTTATTTTTATTGGAGTAATTGCTTGTTTAAAAAAACCTTATATGTACGTGGCGATACTTTAGTTCTTATCGGTATATTTTAGAACAAAATGAGAGGGATATTTTTTTCTCACGAATTTCTTTATTTACTTTTTTATCACTTTGTCCGGCTCAGCAACTGAGCTATTGTTGTGGTTAGTAAGGGGGGCGCGGGGGGGGGGGGGGCTTAGTGGACAGTGTCCTTAATACGTTGGATCAAAACAGGTACTGTTGAGCTCCATCGAAGTGACCCATTAACAGTGCAGGGTCACCTTCGGTGGGTGGCCTTATGACGGCTTTCGACACCTCTAGCTTCTGTGAGGTTGTTTCTGGTATTAGGAACTTTGACTGAGTGAACTTGGTGTTGGTGGTGTCTTAGTGAGCCAGACTGCACGGCGTGGCATCAACGCCTGTTGATATGATGCAAACGTGGGGATTAAAATTTTTTTTTAAAGAAACAACAACAAAAAACCGACCCAAGGTCCTCACTGTAATAATGACTAAAATATAAATGTGCAAAGAAGAAAGAGCAACAAGGAAGCAGATCTGGGGAATGGGGAAAAAAAAGAAAGGGAGGGAAGGGGGAAAGGGTGGAAAGACTTGGGGGATCAGGAGGGAGGAAGAGGGAGAGAGAAGGGGGGGGGGCGGAAAGGATGTAAAAATCAATCTATCACAAGACATCAACCTTTGATTCCCGGACCCTGTCCATCAGAATCCTGCATTGTCGACCATATTCATCATCATCATCATCAGGTGCCCTGCCGCATGGCGTTGGCGATCATGGACTTCCATCCGTCTCTATCTCTTGTTGCCCCGAGCATCTCCCCCACCCTCCTCATCCCCAGCCACTCTGCAAGTCCGTCCAGCATTTTCTCCCTGGGTTTACCTGGTGATCTCTTTCCCTCCACCTTTCCCGTTGTGACCAGGTGCTCCAAATCCCCCTTCCTCATAAAATGGCCTATAAATGTTGCCTGTCATTTCCTAATCTTCCTTGTGAATGATCTACTTGTGTCTGCCTCCATCAAGACTGTCTCGTTTGTTTTCTTTGCTGTCCATGGAACTCTCAACATTCTTCTTAGAAACTACATATCGACTATATTAGCAGAGCAAAAAAAAACTTAACCCTTTGACTCCCTCACCCTATCCACCAGCTTCCTGCAGGAAGCTGGTGGATAGGGTGAGGGAGTCAAAGGGTTAAGTTTTTTGCAGTTGGTGTATAAGGTACGGGAATCAACGAGTTGATGTCTTTCAATAGGATCGTTAAATCTTGGCTTCCACACATTCATGCTTATACCAGCAGCACTGAGATTTGAGCAGTTGTACATAATTGCAACGTTGATTTAACAAACTGACGTGATATACAAGCAAAAGGAGTGACGATCATACATCACCGTATTAGTGAGCGAGCAATCGATTCTCGATCCATGGGTTATTCTAAAGACCTGGCAGCCAATCCAACGGATTTGGGTGAGAAGGGCTAGTTCACAGGCTTTCATCCCTGCATGCGCGCTGTGCTTATGTTATTGCAGAGTTGGGCACTGTAAGGGTTCCACGCGTATTCACACAATGCACTTGGAGAAATGGGTAGGCCCTATAATTATAATTTGGTCAAGCTGAAACTGAAAGTGATATGTTATAGTTTGGTCAAGCTGAAACTGAAAAGTAATGTTATAGTTTGGTCAAGTTAAAACTGAAAGTGATATGTTATAGTTTGGTCAAACTGAAAGTGAAAAGTGATATGTTATAGTTTGGTCAAGTTAAAACTGAAAGTGATATGTTATAGTTTGGTCAAGCTGAAAGTGAAAAGTGATATGTTATAGTTTGGTCAAGCTAAAAGTGATATGTTATAGTTTGGTCAAGCTGAAACTGAAAGTGATATGTTATAGTTTGGTCAAGCTGGAACTGAAAAGTGATATGTTATAGTTTGGTCAAGCTGGAACTGAAAAGTGATAATGTGATATGATATGTTATAATAAGGTCAAGCTGAAACTGAAAAGTGATATGCCTGCAGCCCTACTGCGAAACCAGAAACAGTGCCACAGACCTAAACATTTATTTTTAGGTCCGTGGTGCCGGGCGGGACGCGTGTGCCAGACACTAGCCCCACTCATCATGATTCCAATCTGCCCTGATATGAAATGTTTCTATCGATTTGTTACGGCAATTTCTATGAATGCAGCATTATATTTAATGAAATATTAGGAGGTAATTATAGCTACCATTCTAACAAAACAGATTGATACATTCAAATACCTGGGAACGATCATTTCATCAGACGGCAGATGCACATCAGAAATAGCCGGCAGATTCGGCCAAGCAAAACAGCTTTCGGGAAGATGACAGGCATTCTTACCAACAAATGCCTATCAATTAACATCAGAAAGAGAGTTCTTGAATGTTATATAGAACCAATATTGTTGTACGGATGTGAGGCGTGGACAGTCAACAGACAAAGCCAGAACAAGATTGAGGCAGCCGAGATGTGGTTTCTAAGAAGAATGTTGAGAGCTCCATGGACAGCAAAGAAAACAAACGAGACAGTCTTGATGGAGGCAGACACAAGTAGATCACTCATAAGGAAGATTAGGAAAAGACAGGCAACATTTATAGGCCATTTTATGAGGAAGGGGGGTTTGGAGCACCTGGTCACAACGGCAAAGGTGGAGGGAAAGAGAGCACCGGGTAGACCCAGGGAGAAAATGCTAGACGGACTTGCAGAGTGGCTGGGGACGAGGGGGGCGGGCAGGAGAGATACTAGGGGCAACGAGAGATAGAGACAGATGGAAGTCCATGGTCGCCAACGCCATGCGGCAGGGCACCTGATGATGATGATTCTAACAAATATGAAGCTGTGTTTTTGCTTCTGCGTCGAAATACTTCACAAAACGTTGGAGAGATGTGATGTCTGCTGGTACAAAGGTTAGAGATTAAGCGGACATCTCGGACACACGGTGTATTATATAATCTTGCCGTGGCTTCCCCCCACCCCCACACACACACCTGGAAAATGCCACCTCCAGCTTGGTTACTGGACGACCATCAATTGATTGATTGATTGATTTAGTTCAGTTTTTACGTCGGCACCCACCTCAGGTGATATGGCCGACAGGGATAACCATGCCAGGGAAGTGGGGGAAGGGAGACTTATCTGATCCTATACTGACACCACCAGAACAACAATGATGTTAAGATTGGACAGTGAGATGGCCAGTTTTAATGGGGGGGGGGGGGACTTACTTAATCCTATACTGACACCACCAGAACAACAATGATGTTAAGATGGGACAGTGAGAAGGCCAGTTTTAATGGGGGGGGGGGGGGACTTACTTAATCCTATACTGACACCACCAGAACAACAATGATGTTAAGATGGGACAGTGAGAAGGCCAGTTTTAATGGGGGGGGGGGGGGACTTACTTAATCCTATACTGACACCACCAGCACAACAATGATGTTAAGATGGGACAGTAAGAAGGCCAGTTTTAATGGGGGGGGGGGGGAGGAACTTATCTAATCCTATACTGACACCACCAGCACAACAATGATGTTAAGATGGGACAGTAAGAAGGCCAGTTTTAATGTAGTACAGCCCGGGACTCGAACCACAACCATTGGCCTATGAATCCGACCATCCCCAGTCCAGCAGTTTACAGATGGCGGAGGGCAGATGACCTTCAGATATGGGGATCAGCTGCAAAGTAATCCAAGCGGCATCAGCATCATGTGCCCTGCCACATGGCGTTGGCGATCATGGCCCTCCATATGTATCCATCCCTTGTTGCCGCAAGCACATTTTCCACCCTCTCTGTCCTCAGCCATCCTGCAAGTCCGTCCAATATTTTCCCCTGGGTCTATCTGGTGATGTCTTTCCCTCCAGCTTTCCCGTTGTGACCAGGTGCTCTAAATCCAAACTTAGCTGGACAAATAAACAGTCCTGGACCAACTGACGTTGGTTTCTTTCAAAGACGGGGCAGGATGACATTTGGCAAGGCCAAACCTTAAAAAATAGCCTACATGTCCTGCATTAAGGAGAAGAGTGGCAGAATGGTTCAGACGTTTTCCTGCCAATATAACTAAACTCGAGGATCCAGGGTTCGTTTCCCTGTTGAGGCCTCAACAGTTTGACCGGATAATCGAACTGAACGTCTAGTCCTTTGGAAGCGGACAATAAACAAACAAACAAACAAACAAACAAACAAACAAACAAACAAACAAACAAAAATCGAGTCAGGCCATTGTGCTTTCTGGTCTCATCATTATCATCATTATCATCAGGTGCACTGCCGCATGGCATTGGCGATCATGGACTTCCATCTGTCTCTATCACTTGTTGCCCCGAGCATCTCCCCCACCCTCCTCGTCCCCAGCCACTCTCAAGTCCATCCAGCATTTTCTCCCTGGGTCTACCCGGTGCTCTCTTTCCCTCCAGCTTCCCCGTTGTGACCAGGTGCTCCAAATCCCCCTTCCTCATAAAATGGCCTATAAATGTTGCCTGTCTTTTCCTAATCTTCCTTATGAGTGATCTACTTGTGTCTGCCTCCATCAAGACTGTCTCGTTTGTTTTCTTTGCTGTCCTGGGACTCTCAACATTCTTCTAAGAAAACACATCTCGGCTGCCTCAGCTTGTTCTGGCTTTGCCTGTTGACTGTCCACGCCTCACATCCGTACAACGCACACTGGTCTACGCACACTAAAAGATCCGCGGCATTGAACATTGTGGAGAGCAGGGCATTCGCTTGGCTGCCCTGGTCATCATCATCATCATCATCAGGTGCCCTGCCGCATGGCGTTGGCGACCATGAACTTCCAACCATCTCTATCTCTCGTTTCCCCTAGCATCTCCCCAACCCTCCTCATCCCCAGCCACTCTGCAAGTCCGTCCAGCATTCTCTCCCTGGGTCTACCTGGTGCTCTCTTTCCCTCCAGCTTTTCCCGTTGTGACCAGGTGCTTCAAATCCCCCTTCCTCATAAAATGGCCTATAAATGTTGCCTGTCTTTTCCTAATCTTCCTGCCCTGGTATAAAAATATTAGAGTGATAGGTTCATTTCCCAGGTCCTTCTCCTTGAAATCCAATTAACCTTCTTTCGTTTCTTAAGTCTTGCTAAAAAAAAACTTAAAGTGGCGCTGCACTGCGGCGACGTGTTTTCAACGGAGAGAGTAGCCCCAGTTTGATGTGATAAATCCACTATGACAAAAAATGATGAATATGAATATGAATATACATGTGAATAATTATGAATATGAATATACATATGAATATGACTATGAATATACATATGAATATGAATGCGGATATGATTGTGATTATTAACATTAATATGAATATGAATACGACCATGAATTATCATGGTTCTATCAAGTTCAAGTCTGGATTGAGACTGTGTGACAAGGCTGTGCTCTGTGTTTCCATTTCATAATATACGCTGACGTCAACCAGGCCCAAGAGACACAGACACCTGCGGTGTTGATCAGGACATTTGAGCGAAACTTTCAATCACGCACCTGGGAAGTGGACGATGAGACTTTATTGTGTGGTCCCAGTTTTCCCATTGGGCGTATACCACGCTCAGCTCTGTGTAGGACCCGGCTGTAGCTGGATTTTTGGGGGATTTTTGAAAGGACTGATGGGGATTCGAACCCACAACCTTCCAGTCAGTAGTCCATTGCACTAACCACTATACCACATCAACTAATTCAAGGACACTTTTATCCAAGTAAAATATTTCCTTCCTGTCGCTTCTTAAAGGGTCGTCAGAGGTTTCCCATGATCTCCTCAGGAAGATCAATTCACCATTTTCGGTCACTTGCAATTCATGAATGTAAAAGAAAACAAACGAGACAGTCTTGATGGAGGCAGACACAAGAAGATCATTCATAAAGAAGATTAGGAAAAGACAAGCAACATTTATAGGCCATTTTATGAGGAAAAGGGGAATTGTAGCACCTGGTCACAACTGGAAAGCTGGAGGGAAAGAGAGCACCAGGTAGACCCAGGGAGAAGATGCTGGACGGACTTGCAGAGTGGCTGGGGATGGGGAGGGTGGGGGAGATGCTGGGGGCAACGAGAGATAGAGACAGACGGAAATCCATGATCGCCAACACCATGCGGCAGGGCACCTGATAATGATGATGATGATGATGATGATGATGATGATGAAAAGAATGATAATCTTTGTAAAAACAAACAGTAATCAATAACACACACACACACACAAAGATTGATAGTCTTTGTTTAAAAAAAAGATAGTCTTTGTTTAAAAAAACAACAGTACGACCAACAGAAAATATAACAGGACTCTGACAAATGCACAGCAGATAACTTTATTTTTATTATTATTGCAAATATGTACATCTTGCAGATCGGTTTGAGATTTCATCAGAAACACAGGCCAGGGCAAAGACATGGACGATGCAAACACACAGACATGGCTCAGCATCAAGAACCACAACCATAATCATAATTATGTCCAAAAATCATTTTGTTGTTGTTGTTGAGAAAAATCAGCAGGAGTGTACATCTGATCGAATATAAAGACATCCAAATATGATCAAAACGTCACGTCAGTCAAAGTATCGATATGAATATATTTGCTTTATGTTTTTGATTAACCTCTACTTTGAAAAGTTAACCCTTTCACTCCTGCAACCTATCCGCCACCTGCAAAAAATTAACCCTTTCATCCTCTCACCCTATCCACCAGCTTCCTGCAGGAAGCTGGTGGATAGAGTGAGAGGGTGAAAGGGTTAACTGTTTGCTTTGCTGTCATGGCTGACCGTGCTGGACACTTGTGGATAAGGTTAGAGAGTCAAAGAGTTAAATAATAAACGTGAAAAATGAGCCTCTCAACCATGGGAGACGTCAGACAGTTTATTTATAGCATAAACCATATAGCATAAACCATATAGCATAAACCATATAGCATAAACCATATAGCATAAACCATATAGCATAAACCATATAGCATAAACCATATAGCATAAACCATACAGCAAAAACTATATAGCATAAACCATATAGCATAAACCATATAGCATAAACCATATAGCATAAACCATATAGCATAAACCATAGCCAACAGTAGTTTGTTCATTTTCAATAACGGTCATAAGTTTAAGAAATATTCAAATGAATTTCAAGCCATATGAAATTACTATATGTGACCTCCCACCACGAAATCAGTCTTAACTAGCATTTTGGGCATTTTGAGATATGCATATCATGGAAAATGTACATTCTGCTGATTATTTTGGTACTTGAAGGAAGCTTGTACTAAAAAAAAATGTAAAAGTTATGTATGTTTAAAGTCATTAAGTTGTATGACGGCCATTTTGAGGAAACGGCCTCTAAAGTTTTTGTGTGCTCTCCTAAACATTTTCCTTACATTTCTTTATTTCATGGCTTTGACCCAGTTTGTTTCTAACTTTCGCTGTCATTACCTGAAAGGTGCACCAAAGAGCTTTCCATCAGTATATTACATGTGGGGGTACTGTACAGGTTACGGTTCATAATAAGAGACAAAAATAGGTACTTTTGGTACGAAATTGCGTTCTTTCTGCTGCGATCAGTGCATTAAAATACCGATTTAAATTGATTAATAATATTTTTTCAAGAAAAAAATGTCTGTGGGGGATAGATTATATTCTACAGAAATCAATTTTGAGAAAAAGTCAAAACACCCCAGATAGACCCTCAATCACCTTTTCAGCTCTTAGTGCTGTTCGACTGACTGCGAGTTAAGACTGATTTCGTGGTGGGAGGTCACATATCTCTACTTTTTAGTACTTTATAGAAAAACAAACAAAAACAAACAAAGAAAACAACAACAACAAAAAAACCCGAAGAAGTCGCGTGCAACAGAAGTGTTTGTAAATAACATCCACAATATTCAGATTAAACAGCCAGGGCTCTTGAAGATAATAGGCTGTATAAATTGATTTCATATATCGCTCCATACTTTACAGCTCAAACAAAATGAACTTCATCTTCTTTACACTCCTTGCATAATGGACAAATTAAGTGACTATCAAATCCTTTTATATCTAACATCGTGCACTGTCAACAGCTGAAGGACAGAAAGAAAAAGAGGAAGAAAGAGAGAAAAAGGAGAGAGAGAGAGACAGACAGAGACAGAGAAAGAGAAAGCGAGAGGGAGATCTATGAAGAAAAAAGAGAAAGAGAGACACAGAAAGAAGTAAAGGGAGAGAGAGAGAGGGAGAAACAGAGACAAAGAGAAAGACAGACAGAGAGAAGGACAGACAGACAGAGACAGAGGGGAGAGAGAGAGAGAGACAAAGAGAGACAAAGAGAAGCAGAAGACAGACAAACGGATACACAGACAGACAGACAGACAGAGAGAGAGAAAGGAAAAAAGAAAGAAAAAAAATATGAGTGAGAAAACGAGGGACATAGAGAGAAACAGAGAGAGACAGACAGAGACAGACAGAGACAGAGAGAGACAGCCAGTCAGCCAGCCTGCCAGACAGACAGACAGACGCACAGACACACACAGACAGAGCAGATAAACAGAACAAACACACCAAGAAGCAGATACAACCGTTTTTCCAAACTGTGAAGTCTTCACGAAATAAACGAGGTGGCAGAGACATCTAAGATGATGAAAGCAGTAGCAGAGAACCCACTATCCTTGAGTCAGCTAAGTGGTACATGGTACCAGTTCCCCAATTAATCACATCGCTGTTTTCCCTTTCATGTTGCTGTACAGAACCAAGCTTTCATCCACATCACCACAGACCATCCTTTTCCATTCCAGCGAAACAGCAGGACCAGAGGTAGACACACACATATCACTATTAGTAGAAGATTTTTGTAACAAGGTTATGTTCAGGGGGAAAAAAGGAGGAGCAGCTTGTCCATGGAATTCGAAGATGTAGATCGACACATATATACATTAAATCTATGTTTCTTTCAGATAAAAAAAATACATAAATGAATAACACACACACACACACACACACACACACACACACACACACACACACACACACACACACACACACACACACACACACACACACATACACACACACAAATATGTAAAAATAAGCATGGATAACTCAAACACAGAAAACCACTGATATGCAAGAACTCAGAGAGAAAGAGAGAGAGAGAGAGCGAGAGATTGAGAGGGGGAGACTGAGACAGACAGACAGACAGACAGAGACAGCAAGAGATTGAGAGAGAAAGACAGAGACAGAGAGACTGAGAGATTGAGAGAGAGGGGGAAGACTGAGAGAGAGAGAGAGAGAAAGAAAGAGAGAGAGAGAGAGAGAGATTGAGAGGGGGAGACTGAGAGAGAAGGAGAAAGAGAAGGAGAGAGAGAGAGAGACAGGCAGACAGACAGACAGAGACAGCGAGAGATTGAGAGAGAAAGAGAGAGAAAGACAGAGAAAGACAGAGAAAGACAGAGAGATTGAGAGAGAGGGGGAGACTGAGAGAGAGAGAAAGAGAGAGAGAGATTGAGAGGGGGGAGACTGAGAAAGAGAGAGAAAGACAGACAGACAGACAGAGACACAGAGAGATTGAGAGAGAAAGACAGAGAAAGACAGAGACAGAGAGATTGAGAGATTGAGAGGGGGGGGGGACTGAGAAAGAAAGAGAGATTGAGAGGGGGGAGACTGAGAGAGAGGGAGAGAGAGAGGGAGAGAGAGAGGGAGAGAGAGAGGGAGAGAAAGACAGAGAGAGAGACAGACAGACAGAGACAGAGAGAGACAGAGAGATTGAGAGAGAAAGAGAGAAAGAGACAGAGAGAGGGAGGAGAGAAAGATTGAGACACAGAGTAAGAGACAGACAGACAGACAGACAGACAGACAGAGAAAGACACACACACACACACACACACACACACACACACACAGAGGCAGACAGACAGACAAGATGAACATCACACACAAAAAAATGTATCAAACATCTTCAGAACACATTGATCGTGTGACTTTCTGTCTCATAATCACACACAAAGTTTTGACCAAACGGTCAGGTCACAATTTGCAGACCACCGTTTGCGGAGTACCCCGTTTAACATCACACCTCCACGTCCATGAAGTTTAAAACGTCACGTTGGAAGATCAGACGTCATAGGCCTATGCCTTCATTTCCTGTTTGAGAAGGTCTAACGTCACACTTGGCTTTGTCAGTGCTGTATCACATTATGATTAGCACTAGAATTGAAACATGACGTCATCTGCCTACGTTTGAAGGTCTAGCTAACGTCATACTTTTCCGTTGTCAATGCGATGCCACATTGTCAGTATATACATATATGACGTCATCAGTTTACGTTTGAAGGTTTAACGTAATATTTTGCGTTGTCAATGAGGTGTCACATTATTGCCAGTATGGGAACACGTGACGTCATATGCCTACGTTTGAAAGTCTAACGTCATACTTTGCGTTGTCAATGCGATGTCACATTATTAGTACATATATGACGTCGTCAGTTTACGTTCGAAGGTTTAACGCCATCCTTTGCGTTGTCAATGCGATGTCACATTATTAGCAGTATTGGAACGTACGACGTCATAAGTTGAATTCAAAGGTCTAACGTCATACTTTGCGTTCTCAATGCGATGTCATATCATTATTGCTGGTATTGGAGCATATGACGTCATCAGTTTCGTTTGAAGGTCTAACGTCATATTTTGCGTGTCAATGCCCTGTCACATTATTAGTAGTATTGGAACATGTGACGTCATCGGCGTACGTTTGGAAGTTTAACGTCGTACTTTGCGTTGTCAGTGCGATGTCACATTATTAGAAGTACTGGCACATGTGACGTCATAAATCTACGTGCAGAATGTCTCCTTCGCTGCTGACGACATAAATCCAGTTAGAATAATATTATGACGTATGCTGATTATCCACCGTCATGTTGGATGTTTCACCGTCACACAACGCGTATGAAGATCTGACGTCACACCTCGTCGTGGGAAGGCTGGCGTCACACATGATGTTTAAAAAACTGACGTCATACTTCGTTTTGAAGGCCTGACGTTCATATTCTGCATGACGTACACAGGCTGGTTGGCTGCTTTTTTTTTGCTTTTTTTTTTGGGGGGGGGGGGGTTTCGTTTGTTTTTGTTCTGTCTGTTTCCTTCCTTCTTTCTTTCTTTCTTTCTTTACTTCCTTCTTTCTTTCTTTCTTTCTTTCCTTTCTTTCTTTCTTTCTTTCTTTCTTTCTTTCCTTCTTTTCTTTCTTTCTTCTTCTTTTCTTTTCTTTTCTTTCCTCTCTTTCTTTCTTTCCTTCTTTCTTTACTTCCTCTTTCTTTACTTCCTTCTTTCTTTCTTTCTTTCTTTCCTCTTTCTTTCTTTCTTTCTTTCTCTTTCTTCTTCTTTCTTTCTTTCTTCTTCTTTCCTTCTTTCTTTCTTTTCTTTCTTTCTTTCCTTCTTTCTTTCTTTCTTTCTTTCTTTCTTTCCTCTTTCTTTCTTTCCTTCTTTCTTTCTTTCCTTCTTTCTTTCTTCTTCCTTCTTTCTTTCTTCTTTCTTTCTTTCTTTCTTCTTCCTTCTTTCTTTCTTTCTTCTTTTCTTTCTTCTTTCCTTCTTTTTCTTTCTTTCTTCTTTCTTTCTTTCTTTCTTTCTTTCTTTCTTTCTTTCTTTCTTTCTTTCTTTCTCTTCTTCTTTCTTTTCTTTCTTTCTTTCTTCTTCTTCTTTCTTCTTCTTTCTTCTTCTTTCTTTCTTTCTTTCTTTCCTTTCTTCTTTCTTTCATCTTCTTCTTTCTTTCTTTCTTCTTCTTTCTTTCTTCCCTTTCTTTCTTCTTCTTTCTTTCTTTTCTTTCTTTCTTCTTTCTTTCTTTCTTT
>JAPXFY010000019.1:6338507-6351007 GCA_030674185.1 Monoplex corrugatus
CGTTCTTTCTGCTGCGATCAGTGCATTAAAATATCATTTTAAATCGATTAATAATATTTTTTTTCAAGAAAATAATTTCTGTGGGGTATAGATTATAGTCTACAGAAATCAATTTTGAGAAAAAAATCAAAACACCCCAGATAGACCCTCAGTCACCGTTTCACTTTCTAGCGCTGTTCGACTGATTGCGATTTAAGACTGATTTCGTGGTGGGAGGTCACATTTGGTTTATAAACAGGGTGACTGATGGCTGGGTCTGAATGGGTCATGCAGCGCATGGATAGTCCTCCTTTGTTTGGTGGGATGGTTGTCGTGTGGGATTGACAGCTTTGGGGGTGATTGTCTGGAGACTGGTGAGGCATTGTTGTTCTGGGTCCCATCCTGCATCTTCGTGTGTTTCTTGATAACATCTCGACAGTTTCATATTGTTTGTACTTAATCTTATAATCACCTATATACTGATTCTGTTGGGTATAATTTGGATTTTACAACAACAACAATAACAGCAACGGCAACATCAACAGCATCAGCAACAGCATCAGAAATACCAACAATAACATCAACAATAACAGCAGCAACAGCAACAGCAGCAATATAACAACAGCAACATCAAAACCTCAACAACAACAATTACAACACCAACGATAAGAACAACAACATCATTAACAACAATGTCAACAACAATGACAGCAACATCAACAATAACAACAACAACTTCATCAACAACAAAAACAGAGAAATCAAACAGACAAACAAACAAACATACATACATACAAACATATGTACATGCATATATACATACATATATACACACATACATGTACACACACACATACATACATACACATGCATACATACATACATAGGTACGTACGTAGGTACATACAAACATACAGACTCACATGCACACCAGCTAACAAACAAACAAGCATATCTACATACGAACAACAGACAAACAGACAAACAAACACACAAACGTACATGCCTACAAGCAAACAGACGAACGTAAATAATAGCAGACGAACACACATGCATACAAACAAACAAACAAAGAAACATGTATGTATACGAACACACATACATACATACATATATACATAATACATACATACACACACACATACATATACATATACATATACATACATACATACATCATACATACGTACATACATACATACAAACATACACACATACATAATACATACACACATACATACATACAAACGCATACATGCATACACAAACAAACAAACAAACAAACATATAAACATACGAACAAACAAACCTACAAACAAACAAGCAAACAAACAAACGTTTATGCACACAAGCTAACAAACAGACATGCATGCATACACACACAAACAAATAAACATATGCACATAGAACAAATATATAAGCATGCAAACAAACAAACAAACAAACAAATATGCATACATGCATACACAGATACAAAAAAAACAAAATTGCACACATACTTACACACACACACAAACAAACATACATACAAACAAAAACAAATATGCAAACAAGCAAATATACACAAATACGAAAAAAACATACATACATACATACATACATACATACATGCACACATACATACATACATACATGCATACATACATACATACATACATATATACATGCGTACATACATGCATACATACATACATACATGCGTACATACATACATACATATATACATACATACATAATACACACAAACATACATACACACATACATACATACAAACATATATATATACACACATACACACATACATACATACATACATACATACATACATACATACATATATACATACATACATACATACATACATACATACATACATGCAAAAAACAACAACAATCAAACACATAAACACACACACAAACAACCAAACAAACCAAACCAAACCAAACCAAACCAAATCAAACCAAACCAAACCAAACCAAACCAAATCAAACCAAACCAAACCAAACCAAACCAAACCAAACCAAACCAAACCAAACCAAACCTAACCTGTTTTGAAGCCAGAATCCACACTGTCATGGGCGCTGTGATCACTGCCCTTACGACACACCCCAGGCTCCAGATCCCGGGTGTCCCCGACGTCCTTGGCGTCCACAGAAGCGCAGCCCGCCAGACTGTCCATGGACGAGTGAGATCCTTGCTGCACGCGCTCGTGCTCGTGCGAAATGTCCATGCTGCTCTCGGCCGTCTCTGTGCTCTTGAGAGCATCGGCGGCTCCCACCAACACGTTCTTCTTCTTCTGAGGCAGCTTGAGCTTGGCCTGCGCGTGCGAGTAGTAGAGCGTGAAGTTGTTGACGATGACAGGGACGGGGAGGGCCAGCATGAGCAGCCCGCACAGAGCGCATATGGCGCCCACGATGTAGCCCAGCGCCGTTCGTGGATACGTATCCCCGTAGCCCAGCGTGGTCATAGTCACCACGGCCCACCAGAAACCTATGGGGATGTTTTTGAAGTCGTTCTTCTCCCCTTCCTCCACCTGCTCCACGTAATAGATGAAACAAGCGAAAACCAGGACCCCGATCCCGAGGACCAGAATCATCAACAACAACTCTTTAGCGCTGGCTTTTAACGTGTGCCCGAGGATCTTTAACCCGGAAAAGTACCGCGTCAATCTCATAATACGAAAAATCCGAATGACCCTGAAAGCTTTGAGGACGTACAACCCGGCAGAGTCTTCCAAAGAAGAATCGACCAGAAGCACCAGCAAGATAACATACACAGGCAGAAGGGAGAGGACATCCACCAGGTGAGAAGATGCTTGCAATAGACCCTCTTATCGGGGCAGAAGATGGTCCTGGCGATCAGTTCCAGGGTGAAGTAGATGAGGCAGGTGTATTCCATTACGATCAGCCACAATTGGGGTTGGGTGGCCCGTTGGACATCACGTACTGTCATGGCGGCGCTCAAGGTTTCGTTGACGCCGGGCCGTTTGTCTCGGAAGATCACGTGAGATTCTGCCACGAAGATGGCGATGTAGAGAAGGACGAAGACTCCTGATAGGATGGCCACCACCTGTGTTCACACACACACCACAGACACACAGGCACACAGGCACACATACACACGTACACACACACATACACACACACACATACACACATACATACACACACACATACACACACACACACACACACACACACACACACACACAACACACGCACACACACACATACACACATACACACACACACACACACATACACACACGCAAAAGTAGGTATACAGTTATGAAAAAAGAAAACACGTACAATACTCATTGCATTTATTATACAAACAAATGAATATTGCATATACATGTAATAACAAGCACAGCCTTAATCCCTCAGATAATCAGATTGCTTGCCGTCGGTATTCACACACTCCTCTAATCGAGAGCAGAATTAAGCATTATAATAATGATGTGATACTTACTGTATAACCTACTTTTGCAGCCCCCTATATTATATTATATATATATATATATATATATATATATATATATATATATATATACATGTATATACATATATATATACATCTGTATATATTGTTATGCAGACAAACCAAAAAAACAAGACAAAAACCTAGAATGTTGAGCCCGGTACTTCGACCTTTGTATGACCTTCCTAAGGGGACTGTTTATTCAGGAATGAACACACACATCAAACATTTTTGAATGAAAACTGTTCACAGAGTAATCCAATTCTTTTTCATTCCAACCACACGAGAACTACACACACACACACACACACACACACACACACATATATATATATATATATATATATATATATATATACATACATACATATATACATACATAAATACACACACAGAGACACACAGACACACAGACACCCCCCACACACACACACACACACACACACCAAGAAAGTCTAAAAGCAGATATGTGAATAGACGTTAAAAGAAATAACGAACGAACACCAGGAAAGATAGCTTACATGGGATTTCAATCAAACAAACACGGTTGTAGGCACATATGCATACACGAGCACAAACAGCGAGATCAATGATACGTATGACAAAAGTGAGTTGTATGGATACGTCTAAATTATATGTATAAATTATGTATAGATATACATACATATATAGATATGCATATACATATCTATACATATGTATGCATATGTATACATATGTATGTGTATATGTATACATGCATATAGATAGATAGATAGATAGATAGGTAGGTAGGTAGATAGGAAGATAGATAGATAGATAGATAGATAGATAGATAGTAGATAGATAGACAGACAGACAGACAGATAGATAGATAGATAGATAGATAGATAGATACATAGATAGATAGATACATAGATAGATAGATAGATAGATAGATATCATTAATGGCGTCAGCACATATGGAATTCACTTCGAACACGGAGACATTATTTTGAGAAACTGAAGCTGAAGAAATCCTAACTAGCGTTTTAAGACATTATGTTGAGAAACTGAAACTGAAAAAAAAGTCCAAACTAAAAGTTTTGAGACGTTACCTCGAGAAACTGAAACTGAAAATTTCCTAACAAGAGTTTTGAGACATTTTCTTGTGAAACTGAAACTGAAAAAACATCCTAACTAGAATTTTGATACATTGCTTTGAAAAACTGAAACTGAAAAAATACTAACTAGAGTTTTGAGGCATTTGTGTTGAGAAACTGAAACTGAAAAAATTCTTACCTAAAGTTTTGAGACATTATTTTGAGAAACTGAATCTGAAAAAAATCCCTATCTAGAGTTTTGAGATATTATGTTGAGAAACTGAAACTGAAAAAAAAAAGTTCTTAACCAGAGTTGTAAGACATTACGTTGAGAAACTGAAACAGAAAAAGATTCCTTATTAGAGTTTTGAGACATCACCATGAGAAACTGAAACTGAAAAAAATCCTTACTGGAGTTTTGAGACATTATGTTGAGAAACTGAAACTGAAAAAATCATTACTAGAGCTTTGAGACATTGCATTATGTTGAGAAACTAAAACTGAAAAAAGTCCTTACTAGAGTTTTGAGACATAACGTTGAGAAACTGAAACTGAAAAAAATCGTAACTAGTGTTTTGAGACATAACCTTGAGAAACTGAAACTGAAAAAACAACAACTAAAGTTTAGAAACATTATCTCCAGAAATTGAAATTGAAAAACAAATCCTAACCAGAGTTTTGAGACATCACCATGAGAAACTGAAACTGAAAAAAATCCTTACTAGAGTTTTGAGACATTATGTTCACAAACTAAAACTGAAAAAAATCCTAACCAGAGTTTTGAGACATAACCTTGAGAAGTTGAAACTGGAAAAAATCCTAACTAGAATTTCATTCCCTGCATACCTTGAGCAATCCATCTGTTACGTTTACGTGAATGGCAGAAAAGTGTACGTACACTACTTCCACAAACAGGATGAACATCACCTGTCGGTATTAACGACTGTAGTCCTGTTGGGCTCAGACACTTCAAAAGACAGGTGGAAAGGTTGAGAAGACATAAAGCACCTGTAGGACGGAGGGAGAGAGAGAGAGAGGGGGGGGGAGAGAGAGAGAGATGCATACAGACAGAGAAAGAAAGAGAGACAGACAGATAGACAGCGCTAGGAGAAAGAGGAGAGAGAGAAAGAGAGAGAGACAGACAGACAGAGACAGAGAGAGGCAGAGATAGAGATACACACACAGAGAGAAAAAGAAGATAGATAGGCAGATACGAAAAGAGAAAGGAGAGAGTGAGAAGAGAAAGAGGGTAGAGAGAGAAAGAGAGAGAGAGAGAGAGAGAGAGAACGAAGAGAGAGAGAGAGAGAGCGACAGAGAGAGAGAGAAACAGAGACAGAGATACACAAACAGAAAAAGAGCGACAAAGAAAAGAGACAAAGACGGAAAGACAGACAGACAGACACAAAGAGTGGGAGAGATGAGACAGACGGACAGAAAATGATTGACAGAAAAAGAGACATAGAGTAACAGAGAAACAGAGAGAGAAAGAGACAGACAGACGGACAGACAGACAAAGAGAGAGGGAGGGAGGGAGAGAGAAAGGGAACGAGAGAACTAACAGAAGAGAGAGAGAACAGAGAGAGAGAACAGAGAGAGAGAACGAAGAGAGAGAACGAAGAGAGAGAACGAAGAGAGAAAGAGAGAGAGAGAGAACGAAGAGAGAGAACGAAGAGAGAAAGAGAGAGAGAGAGAACGAAGAGAGAGAGCGAAGAGAGAAAAAGAGAGAGAGAACAAAGAGAGAGAACGAAGAGAGAAAAAGAGAGAGAGAGAGAGAGAACAAAGAGAGAGAGAGAGAACGAAGAGAGAGAACGAAGAGAGAGAGCGAAGAGAGAAAGAGAGAGAGAGAGAGAGAACGAGAGAGAGAACGAAGAGAGAAAAAGAGAGAGAGAACAAAGAGAGAGAACGAAGAGAGAGAGAGAACGAAGAGAGAAAAAGAGAGAGAGAACAAAGAGAGAGAACGAAGAGAGAGAACGAAGAGAGAACGAAGAGAGAGAACGAAGAGAGAACAAGAGAGAGAACAAAGAGAGAGAGAGAGAACGAAGAGAGAGAACGAAGAGAGAACAAAGAGAGAGAACGAAGAGAGAGAGAGAACGAAGAGAGAGAACGAAGAGAGAACGAAGAGAGAGAACGAAGAGAGAGAGAGAACGAAGAGAGAGAACGAAGAGAGAACGAAGAGAGAGAACAAAGAGAGAGAACGAAGAGAGAGAGAGAACGAAGAGAGAGAACGAAGAGAGAGAACGAAGAGAGAAAAAGAGAGAGAGAACAAAGAGAGAGAACAAAGAGAGGAGAACAAAGAGAGAGAACAAAGAGAGAGAACGAAGAGAGAGAGAGAACGAAGAGAGAGAACGAAGAGAGAGAACAAAGAGAGAGAACAAAGAGAGAGAACGAAGAGAGAGAACGAAGAGAGAGAACAAAGAGAGAGAGAGAGAACGAAGAGAGAGAGAGAGAGAGAACGAAGAGAGAGAAAGAGAACGAAGAGAGAAAGAGAGAGAGAGAACGAAGAGAGAGAACAAAGAGAGAGAAAGAGAACGAAGAGAGAGAGAGAGAGAACGAAGAGAGAGAAAGAGAACGAAGAGAGAAAGAAGAGAGAGAGAGGAACGAAGAGAGAGAATGAAGAGAGAGAAAGAGAGAGAGAACGAAGAGAGAGAATGAAGAGAGAGAAAGAGAGAGAGAGAGAGAACGAAGAGAGAGAATGAAGAGAGAGAAAGAGAAGAGAGAGAGAGAACGAAGAGAGAGAACGAAGAGAGAGAAAGAGAGAGAGAACGAAGAGAGAGAATGAAGAGAGAGAAAGAAAGAGAGAGAGAGAACGAAGAGAGAGAGATGAAGAGAGAGAAAGAGAGAGAGAGAGAGAACGAAGAGAGAGAATGAAGAGAGAGAAAGAGAGAGAGAGAGAGAACGAAGAGAGAGAACGAAGAGAGAGAAAGAGAGAGAGAGAGAACGAAGAGAGAGAATGAAGAGAGAGAAAGAGAGAGAGAGAGAACGAAGAGAGAGAATGAAGAGAGAGAAAGAGAGAGAGAGAGAGAACGAAGAGAGAGAACGAAGAGAGAGAAAGAGAGAGAGAGAGAGAGAGAGAGAACGAAGAGAAGAGAACGAAGAGAGAGAACGAAGAGAGAAAGAGAGAGAGAGAGAGAACGAAGCGAGAGAAAGAGAGAGAGAGAACGAAGAGAGAGAGAGAGAGAGAGAGAGAGAGAGAACGAAGAGAGAGAAAACGAAGAGAGAAAGAGAGAACGAAGAGAGCGAAGAGAGACATACAGACACAGACACAGACAAAGACACAGAGAGAGCCAGACAGAGAAAGAGAGCCAGCCAGCCAGCCAGACAGACAGACAGACAGACAGAAAGCCAGAGAGACTCACAGAGAGCAAGCACGACTACACCCGGTACCAGGTATGTACATGTATACAATAACCTGGCTTTGATGGGTCATACCACAGACCTTTCCGCAGTCACACTGGCAGCAGATGTCTGCACAGATGTGGTCATTTTGCACGTGCAGGTGTACACTGACCTGGTTTGTAATGGACCCATGTACACATTGTGTGTACATGTAGCCAGGTGAAGATTTTACTACATTCCTCTGCCTTCAAAAACTGTGGCCAGTGAAGATTTTAAGCGGCAGTTGTGTTTGTGGGTTTAACCAAAGAGAATACTGCCTCATCATCATCATCATCAGTCCCGTAGTCTGGTTGACCGTTGGGGCACCACTGAAGATTTTGCAACCATCTTCCTCCACTCCTCACGGTCCTCGGCTTTCCGCAGAAGGATATTCCATTCAAGGCCAGTCCACTCTCTGATATTGTCTTCCATACTGCCTACCCTAACCCTAACCCTACCCTCTTTGGTTTAACCTAACCTTTTGACTCCCGCACCCTGTCCACCAGCCATCCTGCATTGTCAACCATGTTACGAAAAGCTAAAACCTTAACCCTTTCGACTTCCTGACCCTTTCCACCAGGTTCCTGAAAGAAGCTGGAGGATAGGGTGAGGGAGTCAAGCTGGTGAATAAGGTGAGGGAGTCAAGCTGGTGAATAGGGTGAGGGAGTCAAGCTGGTGGATAGGGTGAGGGAGTCAAGCTGGTGGATAAGGTAAGAGATCCAAGCTGGTGGATAGGGTGAGGGAGTCAAGCTGGTGGATAGGGTAAGAGATACAATCTGGTGGATAGGGTGAGGGAGTCAAGCTGGTGGATAGGGTAAGAGATCCAAGCTGGTGGATAGGGTGAGGGAGTCAAGCTGGTAGATAGGGTGAGGGAGAGTCATGCTGGTGGATAGGGTGAGGAAGTCAAAGGGTTAATTTTGTTACAGTTTTTGGTGATAGTCAAGGGGTTAAAAGCTATGATTAGACGGTGAAAACCTAAAATATGATTTCTGTCTTCCCTGTTCACTGTTCTTCCCAGCTGTGATTCCAAACCTATCCCTTAAAACTGCATCAAAGTGGCTGCCAACGTTCGAGCCAATACGAACCAAACAACACAAACATGCAAGCAGAACGCGTATTTGATATAACAGAACAAGACAGGCGCAAATTTTTGGGCAACTGGCCTTTGTCAAGCATATACAAAATGCAAAATATAATAAAAAATAAATGAAGAAATAAATCTTTTTTTTTTAATTCACAACATATCTCCCATTACTTCCTGTCGGGTGCTACAGAGAGACAGACAGGAAGATGGATCGAGTGAGAGAGAGAGACAGAGACAGAGAGAGAGAGAGAGAGAGAGGCAGGCAGACAGAGAGAGAGAGAGAGACAGAGAGAGACATATTGAGATAGAGATAGAGAGATAGGTAGACAGACAGATAGGTAGACAGACAGATAGATAGATATAGAGAGAGGAAGACAGACAGATAGATAGATAGATAGATAGATAGATAGATAGATAGATAGAAAGATAGATAGATAGATAGATAGACAGATAGGCAGATAGACAGATAGACGGATAGATAGATAGATAGACGGATAGACAGATAGATAGATTGATTGATAGATAGACAGATAGATAGATACATAGATACATAGATACATAGATACATAGATGGATAGATAGATAGATAGATAGATAGACTGATTGATTGATAGATAGTTTGATAGATAGATTGATAGATAGATAGATTGATAGACAGACAGACAGATAGATAGATAGATAGACAGACAGATACATAGATAGATAGATAGATAGATTGATAGATTGATAGATAGATGGATAGACAGATAGATAGATAGATTGATTGATTGATTGATTGATAGATTGATAGATTGATAGATAGACAGATAGATAGATAGACTGATAGATAGACAGATGGATAGACAGATAGATAGATAGATTGATTGATTGATTGATAGATAGACAGATAGATAGATAGATAGATAGATAGGTTGATTGATAGATAGATAGATAGATAGATAGACAGACAGATAGATAGATAGATAGATAGATAGATAGATAGATAGATAGATAGATAGATAGATAGATAGATAGATAGATACACAAGTCTATGTCTAAATTTTTGTTTTCTTCGTTTTCTTTTTTTTAATCTGACTGGGATCTGAACTCACGACCGCAAAGTCATTAGTCAGTTGCTCTAACCACTTCGCTACTGTGACTCGTAACTGTTCCAGGAGTGGAGAATGTAATACATTTAACCTGTGGGTGATATTGTGACGTAGCCAGGACATTATGTATGGCAAACTGATTGTGCATAGTTTGAAAAGTTTAATCTTTCCTGTGATAATTCACATGGAAGGCAGATCGCCAGGAGCGCTTCCTGAGCTAATGTGGTTCAGAAAGGCCTTTTTTTAAAAATAAATGTTGACTTTCTTTCTTTCTTTCTTCTTTCTTTCTTTCTGTTTGTCTTTCTGTCTTTCTGTCTTTCTTTCTTTCTTTCTTTCTTTCTTGATTCATTTATGAGTTTATTTATGCATTTGTTTATTTATCTATTCATTTGTTTATTCATTTATTTATTTATGTATTTATTTATGCATTTATTTATTTATTATGCATTTAATTATGCATTTATCAATGCATTTGATATTGATTTGTTTATTATCTGTTTCTTTTTTTCTTTCTTTCTTTCTTTCTTTATCTTTGTATGTATGTATGTATGTATGTATGTATGTATGTATGCATGTATGTATGTATGTATGTATGTATGTATGTATGTATGTATGTATGTGTGTATGTATGTATGTATGTATGTATGTATGTATGTATGTATGTATGCATGTATGTATGTATGTATGCATGCATGTATGTATGTATGTATGTATGTATCTATGTATGTATGTATGTATGCATGTATGTATGTATGTATGTATGTATGTATGTATGCATGTATGTATGTATGCATGTATGTATGTATGTATGTATGTATGTATGCATGTATGTATGTATGTATGTATGTATGTATGTATGCATGTATGTATGTATGTATGCATGTATGCATGTATGTATGTATGTATGTATGTATGTATGTATGTATGTATGTATGCATGTATGTATGTATGTATGTATGTATGTATTGTTTATTTCTTTGTTTGTTTCTTGATATATTTATTATTTATTTATTTAAATATTCATTTACTTATTCATCTGTGTTTTATTTTATTTATTCATGTGTTTATTTATGTATTTATTCATTTAGTTATTTATTTTAGTGAGAATGACTTGTCCTTATGTTTTGGGACTTTCATGTACGGGATGGTCTGATGTGGGTTTGGTTTTGACACGCCTGTGTTTGACAAACCTGAAGAGGCTCCTGAAATAACTGATAGAAGAGGAACCCAGCTAACTGACTTCCATCAAGATAGTGCCAACCAGGGATTTCAGTCCAGGAGGCGCTTAACGTTAATGTTCTCTCGGTCCTAATCAGCTTCCTATCATTCAGGTCGCAACACTCCATTACATCCACACACTTGTGTTTAACGCCCTATCCGTATATTCAGCCTTATCGGTACACCTAGCCCTATCGGTATACTTGGCCCTATCGGTACACTAAGCCCTATTGGTATGTTTAGTCCTATTGGTACACTAAGCCCTATTGGTATATTTAGTCCTACTGGTATACTTAGCCCTATCGGTATACTTAGCCCTATCGGTACACTAAGCCCTATTGGTATGTTTAGTCCTATTGGTATATTTAGTCCTACTGGTATACTTAGCCCTATTGGTATGTTTAGTCCTATTGGTATACTTATCCCTATTGGTATACTTAGCCATATCGGTACACTAAGCCCTATTGGTATGTTTAGTCCTATTGGTATACTTATCCCTATTGGTATACTTAGCCCTATCGGTACACTCAGCCCTATCGGTACACTCAGCCCTATCAGTATACTCAGCCCTATCAATATAGTTAGCCCTATCGGTACACTCAGCCCTATTGGTATACTCAGCCCTATCGGTATACTCAGCCCTATTGGTATACTCAGTCCTATCGGTATACTTAGCCCTATCAGTGTACTCAGCCCTATCAATATACTCAGCCCTATTGGTATACTTAGCCATATCGGTATACTTAGCCCTATCAGTATACTTAGCCCTATCAGTATACTTAGCCCTAGCGATATACTTAGCCATATCGGTATACTTAGCCCTATCAGTATACCTAGCCCTATCGGTATACTTAGTCATATCGGTACACTTAGCCCTATCGATATACTCAGCCCTATTGGCATACTTAGTCCTATTGATACACTTAGCCCTATCGGGATACTTAGCCCTATGGTATAGTCAGCCCTATCGATATATTTAGCTCTATCGGTATACTCAGCCTTATTGGTATACTTAGTCCTAGCGGTATATTCCGTTGAAAACAGCATACACAACAATATTTACGAAGTCTAAAGCTTTCAACATATTGCTTCTCAAGATTATAAATGTGTACACAATGAAATTTAAAAGGTCACGATTGATTTAGAAATGCACTTACTCAAAATTCTCTTGTACAATTTGACCTACCTATCTCGACCTTCTTTTGGTTTTGTCT
>JAPXFY010000019.1:6358507-6363507 GCA_030674185.1 Monoplex corrugatus
AGCACCGGGTAGACCCAGGGAGAGAATGCTGGACGGACTTGCAGAGTGGCTGGGGATGAAGAGGGTGGGGGAGCTGCTGGGTGCAATGAGAGATAGAGATGGTTGGAAGTCCATGGTCGCCAACGCCATGCGGCAGGGCACCTGATGATGATATTGATGATGTTAAAGATGTCAAACTCAAGTATGGAAAATAGGTTATTATTCCAATATAAACTATTGTAATTAAGACATTATAGTCAACTAGACTACTGAAAACTATAGACTCAAGGAGTACTATAAGAACGATGCATGGTGGATTTGTTAACCCTTTAACTCCCACACCCTGTTCATCGACTGCAAAAATTTAACCCTTTGACTCTCTTACCCTATCCACCAGCTTCCTGCATAGCGCAAGGGAGTCAAAAGGGTTAAGTTTCTGCTTTGCTAGCACGGTTGACAGTGCAGGACACTGGTGGACAGAGTTCGGGAGTCAAAGAGTTAAAACTTTGGGTGGCTTCCTCTTATAAATCAAGTGTGGAGGACAGGTTACTATTTCAATATATATCATTATATATCACACACAATGGTCAACAAGATTTTCGAAGGTTAAAGACTCCAAAGAGTGCTATAAGATCAATGCTCTCTCTTTCTCCTCTGTCAGTATGTGCATGCATGCGGGTGTGTGTGTGTGTGTGTATGTGTGTGTGTGTGTGTGTGTGTGTGTGTGTGTGTGTGTGTGTGTGTGTGTGTTTGTGTGTGTGTGTGCGTGTGCGCGTGCGCGCGCGCGTGTGTTTTAGAGACGGAGATAAAGAAAGAATGTGTTTATGAGTAACAGATAGAGTGTGCATTCGTGCGCGCGCGCGCGCGTGTGCGTGTGTGTAATAGAGAGGAAGAGAGAGGGAGAATGAGAGAGGAGAGAGAGAAAGGGGAGAGATATATATATTTATACAGAGAGACAGGCAGACATAGACAAAGAGACACAGAGAAAACGAAAGAGAGACAGACAGACAGAGAGACAGAGACAGAGAAGCAGAGAGACACAGGGAGAGTCACAGTTAAAAGAGAGAGAGACAGACAAACAAACAGACAGACAGACAGACAGCCAGCCAGCCAGCCAGACAGACAGCCAGACAGACAGAGAGTGTTTGTGCGTCTGCATATACACATACAAGTGAGTTCGCGTGCATGTGAACGATCCAAACCTTGAGTGTCAGCACGTGCATGCATATGTGTATCTCTGTATATGTAAATACTTGTAAACATTAGTGCTACGAGCACGTGTCAGTGCACGTGCTCGTGCGCACGTGCAACCAAGCCTACAGATAGTAGACTAGCGAGTACTTAAAAGAGACTTTTGCAGGTGACGAAATACAGACGGGGGGGCTTCTGTCAATGCCTTATCAAGACACTTAAATTTATCATATCGGCATATTTCGTTACTGGTACTCTTATGTTTGTTTAAAGCCCAGCTGTCTGCGTAGAGCCAGCCAAAACAAGTGTCACTGCCCGCGTTCAAGCAAACAGGAACCAGAAAAAAAAAAGAGAAAAAAAACACGAAAAAAATCAGAACGCATATTTGATACAATCAGAAAAGACAGGCGGAAATTTTCGGCCAACTGGCCTTTTCTGTTTTTTTGTTGTTGTTTTTTTCAAGCGGAGACGTAAGATCACAAATGTGACCCATTCTCACAAAAGGCACAATAAGTCTCAGTTTAGGCATTTTTGGGTTTTGGTATCACTATAAAGTTTAGAATCTCAGCTTTCAAATGGTACTAAAGTTGAGTTTCAGGCTACAAAAACAAAAACGTTATGGGCTTTCAAAGATGAGAGGGGTCAAGTCAGCCATTTTGAGAAAAACAGTGTTGAAGAGAACAGGTCTGAATTGAAAGGGTATGGTCAGAAACTCCTTAGCAACAAGCATTAAATATCAACCAAATCAGCTGAAATTCCATACTTCCCTTGTTTACTTGATTGTCCATCCATCCAAAACAACAAAGAGAAAAATAAATTTAAGAAAAGCGTACTTTAATCACCAAAATGTTACGGAACTTGTGAATATTTTGAAAGGAGATAGTAGCACTTACCACACATTAAAACACACAAAATGATACTGATCGATTGAATTTGACTTTATTGTGTTAGGGCATTGTGTAAAAGTGGTTATAGAGCATGAAATTGCAGAAAACTCAAAATTGACAAAATTGTCCCTGTTCAGAGTTTTCGGCCCACAGCAGCAAAAGGCCTCGCCCGACTTATTGTACCTTTTGTCAGAACGGGTCACAAATGAACAAACACAAAATACAAAAATCAGAAGAAGAAAAATGAAATTTCGCTGCTGCTTCGTCCAGTGTGAGAAAAGCTTTTCTCCCACTGGACGAAGCAGCAGGGAAGTTTCATTCTTTTTCTCTTAATTGTTGTGTTTTGTGTTTGTTTGTTTGTTTGTTTGTGATCTTAGTGTACGCTTGACAAAGGTCAGTTGGCCGAAAATGTGCTCTTGTCTTTTCTGGTTGTATTAAATTCGCGTTCTGATTTTTTCGTGTGTGTGTGTGTGTGTGTGTGTGTGTGCGTGCGTGTGTGCGTGCGTGCGTGCGTGCGTGCGTGCGTGCGTGCGTGTGTGTGTGTGTGCGTGCGTGCGTGCATGCGTGCTTGCGTGTGTGTGTGTGTGTGTATGTGTGTGCGTGCGTGCGTGCATGCGTGCTTGCGTGTTTTGTGTGTGTGTGTGTGTATGTGTGGTGCGTGCGTGCGTGCATGCGTGCTTGCGTGTGTGTGTGTGTGTGTGTGTGTGTGTATGTGTGTGTGTGTGTGTGTGTGTATGTGTGTGTGTGTGTGTGTGTGTGTGTGTGTGTGTGTGTGTGTATGTGTGTGTGTGTTGTGTTGTGTGTGTGTGTGTGTGTGTGTGTGTGTGTGTGTGTTGTGTGTTCTGGTTTCTGCGTAGAGCCATGTCAGGGATATAAGCGTTTCAAAATATACACAATACTTCAACAGAAAAAAAAAAGAACAAAAAAAAAAAAAAAAAGAAAAGAAAAGAAAGAAAAAAAAAAGAAAAGAAAAGAAAATTAAGTACATATATCAATATATTTGCACATATAATTTAAGGATATGCCCCTAGCGTTGACCATTCCGGTCAATTCATCACACAAGGGATTAAAAAAACATACCTGAATATAAATTTCAACATAACTAAGGACAACAAAGCACATATAAAAACGGGCATAAATTATCTAAAATTGCTTCCGGATATCTCATTTCCCTAGAGCCAAAAAAAAATGCACTTAATAAGTGTATCCAATTATCAACCCTAAGACAAAAAGTACGTAAGACTTTATCGAACACATACAGGTGAATGGACCAGCAAGGCAGAAAATAACAGGAAGAAATGACAGAAAGCAAAGGAATAAGGCATTTCAGATTTCAGATGATTTATTCAATAAAGGCCATGGCCCCTCATGAAGGGTGAAATAAACATACATCACTTAAATATACACTGTTTTATCATAAATATTACACAGAGCAAAGAAATCTGAAACATTCAATCAATTTGCACAAGAGCTCCTGAGTTTAAAGGCTTTATACAAATAAATGGCAAGCTGTTTAACATGATCTTCCTTGGCAGATGCCATAAGCAAGCTCAGTCTAAATAGTGAAGGCTGTTTATAATATTTTCTGGGGATCAGTTTATTTCTATGACTGCTTAGTACTGGACAACAAAACACGACATGAATTTCATTTTCTCTTGCTTTTCTACATAATGGATAGATAAGATCACGGTTATCATGTTGTCTATAACAAAGATTATGTTCATAGATCTGAGATACCCCTAATCGAAATCTTGTCATAATGTATCTTAGATGCTTATCCATTTTAATCGATAAGTAAGTGAGAATGCAGTGTGATGGATTAAATTGTCTACAAAACTCAAATCTATTACTGTTTTGAACATGAGCACTCCAATCTAATTTCCTCTTTTCTCTCACTCTCTTTGTTTCTGCCTTATTCCTTTTTTACTGTTGCGTAAAAGGAACAAGGCAGAAACAAAGAGAGTGAGAGAAAAGAGGAAATTTCTAGCACAGAATGTCCAGAAGGTGGGGATACTATTCATACTGAAAGAGCCCCCGACATCCCCACGGAGGGACCAGCTGACGAAACTCAGATGAAGCTTCTGTTATTGCCTTATCAAGACACATAAATTAAAACAAAATCATATCGGCATATTTCCTCAAAAACAGCATACACAGCAATATTTACAAATTCTAAACCTTAACTGGAGGCAGACACAAGTAGATCACTCATAAGGAAGATTAGGAAAAGACAGGCAACATTTATAAGCCATTTTATGAGGAAGGGGGATTTGGAGCACCTGGTCACAAAGGAAAAGCTGGAGGGAAAGAGAGCACCAGGTAGACCCAGGGAGAGAATGCTGGACGGACTTGCAGAGTGGCTGGGGATGAGGAGGGTGGGGGAGATGCTAGGGGCAACGAGAGATAGAGATGGTTGGAAGTCCATGATCGCCAACGCCATGCGGCAGGGCACCTGATGATGAGGATGATGAAAGCTTAACGTTTCAACATACTGCTTCGAAAGATTATAAATGTTTCCACAATGAAATATAAAAGGTGATGGTTATGTTATAAACGCACTTCTTATTAAATTAAAATCCAACATTGCACGGTACAAATTGGCTTCCCTATCTCCGCTTATTTTCGGTGTCGTCTGCTTTTACAGCGGACGGTGATACATTTTTTCTGCACCCCCAACAATGCCCTGCCGCATGGCGTTGGCGACCATGGACTTCCAACCATCTCTATCTCTCGTTGCCCCCAGCATCTCCCCCACCCTCCTCATCCCCAGCCACTCTGCAAGTCCGTCCAGCATTCTCTCCCTGGGTCTACCCGGTGCTCTCCTTCCCTCCAGCTTTCCCGTTGTGACCAGGTGCTCCAAATCCCCCTTCCTCATAAAATGGCCTATAAATGTTGCTTGTCTTTTCCTAATCTTCCTTATGAGTGATCTACTTGTGTCTGCCT
>JAPXFY010000019.1:6376007-6386007 GCA_030674185.1 Monoplex corrugatus
GATGTAAGATCACAAACAAACACCAAATACAAAATTAGGAGAAAAAGACTGAAACTTCCCTGCTGCTTCGTCCAGTGGGAGAAGAGGACTAAGTTTTTCTGGTTCCTCTTTGTTCGAACGCGGGCAGTCGCACTTGTTTTGGAATTCTTGTTCGCATTCTTCAAGCAAACAAACGAACAAAAAATTAAATAAACGGTAGATACATGTGCTCTTAATTCAAGAGGGGTCATGCCATTGTGTCCACATGTCAGTGTGAAGCTGTGACGGACCAAAAGCCCCCCCCCCCCCCCCCCGATCATCATCATCACGTGCCCTGCCGCTTGGCGTTGACGATCATGGCCCTCCATACGAATTTATCCCTATCGCCGCAAGCACATCTTCCACCCTGTCTATCCTCAGTCATTCTGCAAGTCTGTCCAATATTTTCTCCCTGGGTCTACCCGGTGTTTTCTTTCCCTCCAGCTTTCTTGTTGTTACCAGGTGCTCTAATTCACCTTTCCTCATAAAGCCCTCCTATGTCACCACAATTCAAACTGAGTGTGGACATAACGCTCACTGGGTCATCATAATCTGCTAATGCTTGGGTGTACTGTGGCACATTTTGGGTCACCACACCAGGTAGGGATAGAGATTAGCTTTACTTTCGTTGCATGTGTGCCACGCGAATATTGAGTCATCATGATCTTCTTGGAGTCTATTGGTCCAGTTTGGGCCACCATGACCCAATTTGGGTTACATATAATGCCTCGTTTGGGCTATTATGGGTGTTGCCCCTGTTCCAAGTTACCATGGTATTTGGACACAGTGACACGTGGATTAAATAGCACGTGGACACAATGGCACGTGGACACAATGGCACGTGGACACAATGGTACATGAACACAATGGTACATGAACATAATGGTACATGGACACAATGGTACATGGACACAATGGTACATGGACACAATGGTACATGGACACAATGATACATGGACACAATGATACATGGACACAATGGTACATGGACACAATGATACATGGACACAATGATACATGGACACAATGGTACATGGACACAATGATACATGGACACAATAATACATGGACACAATGGTACATGGACACAATGGTACATGGACACAATAACATGTGGACACAATAACATGTGGACACAATGATACGTGGACACAATAACATGTGGACACAATGATACATGGACACAATAATACATGGACACAATAATACATGGACACAATGGTACATGGACACAATGGTACATGGACACAATGACACATGGACACAATAACATGTGGACACAATGATACGTGGACACAATAACATCTGGACACAATGATACATGGACACAATGATACATGGACACAATAACATGTGGACACAATGATACATGGACACAATGATACATGGACACAATGATACATGGACACAATAACATGTGGACACAATGATACAGGGACACAATGATACATGGACACAATGATACATGGACACAATAACATGTGGACACAATGATACATGGACACAATGATACATGGACACAATGATACATGGACACAATAACATGTGGACACAATGGTACATGAACACAATGATACATGGACACAATGATACGTGGACACAATAACATGTGGACACAATGATACATGGACACAATGACATGTGGACACAATAACATGTGGACACAATGATACATGGACACAATGGTATGTGGACACAATAACATGTGGACACAATGATACATGGACACAATGACATGTGGACACAATAACATGTGGACACAATGATACATGGACACAATGGTATGTGGACACAATAACATGTGGACACAATGATACATGGACACAATGATACATGGACACAATAACATGTGGACACAATGATACATGGACACAATGATACATGGACACAATAACATGTGGACACAATGATACATGGACACAATGATACATGGACACAATGATACATGGACACAATGGTATGTGGACACAATGGTATGTGGACACAATAACATGTGGACACAATGATACATGGACACAATGGTATGTGGACACAATAATATGTGGACACAATAACATGTGGACACAATGATACATGGACACAATGACATGTGGACACAATAACATGTGGACACAATGATACATGGACACAATGACATGTGGACACAATGATACATGGACACAATAACATGTGGACACAATGATACATGGACACAATGACATGTGGACACAATGATACATGGACACAATAACATGTGGACACAATGATACATGGACACAATGACATGTGGACACAATGACATGTGGACACAATAACATGTGGACACAATGATACATGGACACAATAACATGTGGACACAATAACATGTGGACACAATGATACATGGACACAATGGTATGTGGACACAATAACATGTGGACACAATGATACATGGACACAATGACATGTGGACACAATAACATGTGGACACAATGATACATGGACACAATGATACATGGACACAATAACATGTGGACACAATGATACATGGACACAATGGTATGTGGACACAATGGTACATGGACACAATGGTATGTGGACACAATGGACACAATGGTACATGGACATAATGGTATGTGGACACAATGGTACATGGACACAATGATATGTGGACACAATGGACATAATGGTACATGGACATAATGGTATGTGGACACAATGGACACAATGGTACATGGACATAATGGTACATGGACACAATGGTATGTGGACACAATGGACACAATGGTACATGGACACAATGGTACATAGACACAATGGTATGTGGACACAATGGTACATAGACACAATGGTATGTGGACACAATGGTACATGGACACAATGGTATGTGGACACAATGGTACATAGACACAATGATACGTGGACACAATGGTATGTGGACACAATGGTACATAGACACAATGGTACGTGGACACAATGGTACATAGACACAATGGTATGTGGACACAATGGTACATAGACACAAATGGTATGTGGACACAATGGTACATGGACACAATGGTATGTGGACACAATGGTACATAGACACAATGATACGTGGACACAATGGTACATAGACACAATGATACATGGACACAATGGTATATGGACACAATGGTACATGGACACAATGGTATGTGGACACAATGGTACATGGACACAATGGTATGTGGACACAATGGTACATAGACACAATGATACGTGGACACAATGGTACATAGACACAATGGTACATGGACACAATGGTACATGGACACAATGGTACATGGACACAATGGTATGTGGACACAATGGTACATGGACACAATGGTACATAGACACAATGGTACATGGACACAATGGCATGTGGACACAATGGTACATGGACACAATGGTACATGGACACAATGGTATGTGGACACAATGGTACATGGTCACAATGGTACATGGTCACAATGGTATGTAGACACAATGGTACATGGTCACAATGGTATGTAGACACAATGGTACATGGACAAATTTGGTACATGGACACAATGGTACATGGTCACAATGGTATGTAGACACAATGGTACATGGACACAATGGTACATGGACACAATGGTACATGGTCACAATGGTATGTAGACACAATGGTACATGGACACAATGGTATATGGTCACAATGGTACATGGACACAATGGTATATGGTCACAATGGTATGTGGACACAATGGTACATGGTCACAATGGTATGTAGACACAATGGTACATGGACACAATGGTACATGGTCACAATGGTACATGGACACAATGGTATGTAGACACAATGGTACATGGACACGATGGTATGTAGACACAATTATACATGGACACAATGGTACATGGACACAATGGTACATGGTCACAATGGTACATGGACACAATGGTACATGGACACAATGGTACGTGGACACAATGATACATGGACACAATGATACATGGACACAATGATACATAGACACAATGATACATGGACACAATGATACATAGACACAGTGATACATGGACACAATGGTACATGGACACAATGATACATAGACACAATGATACATGGACACAATGGTACATGGACACAATGATACATGGACACAATGATACATGGACACAATGATACATGGACACAATGGTAAATGGACACAATGGTACATGGACACAATGGTACATGGACACAATGATACATGGACACAATGGTACATGGACACAATGGTACATGGACACAATGATACATGGACACAATGATACATGGACACAATGGTACATGGACACAATGACACATGGACACAATGGTACATGGACACATTGATACATGGACACAATGATACATGGACACAATGATACATGGACACAATGGTACATGGACACAATGGTACATGGACACAATGGTACATGGACACAATGATACATGGACACAATGATACATGGACACAATGATACATGGACACAATGATACATAGACACAATGGTACATGGACACAATGGTACGTGGACACAATTATACATGGACACAATTATACATGGACACTATGGTACATGGACACAATGATACATGGACACAATGATACATGGACACAATGATACATGGACACAATTATACATGGACACAATGACACATGGACACTATGGTACATGGACACAATGATACATGGACACAATGATACATGGACACTATGGTACATGGACACAATGATACATGGACACAATGATACATGGACACAATGGTACATGGACCTATACATGCTAGCCTCACTCCGAGTGGTTACAGGCTTGCTTCTTTCCATCGCTCATCTCGAGGTGGCGGTATCGCCATCCTCTACAACGACTCACTCCATTCCCGCCTATCTTTCTCGCAGTCTCTGCCTTTCTCCCATCCTTCTTTCGAGCACGTTGAAGTATCCTTCCAATCCACCCCTCACCCCATCACCTTCTCCTGTGTCTATCGACCTCCACCTAGCTCTGCCAACAAACTCACCACATCCACGTTTCTCTCTGACTTTGACCAACTGCTTGACCACTACTGCCTCTTACCTGGAAATCTCATCATTCTAGGTGACATCAATGTCCACTATGACAACACTCACCGTTATGACACAAGACATATCATCAACTCTCTGTCCAATCACAATATGACTCAACACATTTCTGAACCAACCCATCAAAAAGGTCACATTCTTGACTGGATCATTTCTCGTGATCACCACAATTCAGCTACTAACAACTGCTTAGTTCTTTCTACCCGTCTAACTTCAGCCCTTCCATCTGACCACTCTGCAATTCTCTGTTCTCTTGACATTTCTCCTCCTTCCCGTACCACGCGCACAGTGACTCGACGCAATCTCAAATCTATCGACCTCTCCACATTTTCATCTGATGCCTCCCGTCTCCTTTCTGAAAAGTCACATAACCTTGCCAATGAATTCTATACTACTCTCCACCATCTTCTGGACACTCATGCTCCAGCCACAACCCGTCTTTTACCTGACCGCCCCCCTACCCCCTGGCTCACTCATGAGATAGCCTGTGCAAAACGTGCCCGCCGCAGAGCAGAGCGCCGCTGGCGCAAATCCAAACTCACTGTACACAGGCAACTTTTCCAAGCCTCTAAAACAAAAGTATCCACCCTCATTGCATCTGCAAAAACAAGCTATTTCCAAACCAAAATCCTGAATGCCTCTTCTTCAAAAGAACTCTTTACAACCATGAATCATCTCCTTGGCACAAGAAAAGACTTACCTCTCCCAACAAGACATACAAATGAAGAACTCCCATCTGTATTCTCTAAGTATTTCACCACCAAAATACAAACTCTTCGTGACAGGCTTGACAGGACACCCTGTCAACCATGCCCACCTGACCCTTCCTTCTCTGGCACACCTCTCACTACTTTTACCCCAGTCTCACAAGAAGAAATTTTCAACACAATCAGATCCATGTCGTTCAAAACCTGCGAACTGGATCCTCTTCCAGGTTCTCTCTACTCCGATTGTCTCCCTACTCTCCTCCCATTCATCACTGACATCATCAACACTTCTTTTCAAACTGGAACTGTCCCAGATTCTTTCAAGTCTGCTATTGTTCACCCTCTCCTCAAGAAACACAATTTAGACCCAAATGAACTGAAAAATTACAGGCCTATCTCTAATCTCTCTTTCTTGTCAAAACTCCTTGAAAAGGTCGTCCTCAACCAGCTGAACTCTCACCTGTCTGCCAACAATCTCCTCAATCCTTTCCAGTCAGACTACCGCCAGTGCCATAGCACTGAAACTGCCCTACTACACATTCTCAACAATCTCCTCCTTGCAACTGATACTGGCAAAGTCTCTCTCCTCACACTCCTTGATCTGTCTGCAGCCTTCGATACCATTGACCATGGTATTCTCCTTTCTAGACTTCATCATACTTTTGGCATCTCTGACATTGCTCTCTCCTTTTTCACTTCGTATTTATCAAACAGAAAACAAACTGTTCTCATCAATGGCACTTACTCTCAACCTGCATACCTGACCTGTGGTGTTCCACAAGGATCTGTCCTTGGCCCTGTTCTTTTCACTCTTTATAACTCCCCCCTGTCCACCATCATCAACTCCCACTCTATAAAACACCACTTCTATGCTGATGACACCCAACTTCAAGACAGTGACTCACCTGATAATATACAGCGCCTGTTGACTCGCACCACTGAGTGTTACTCGGACATTAAAAACTGGATGACACACAATAGACTTCAGCTTAATGACGACAAGACAGAAGCTATCCTCATTGGCACCCGTCAGAAACTTTCTCAGCTGCCTCCTCTTTCTCTCCCATTATGTAACACATCAGTCCCAATTTCTGATTCAGCTAAAAACCTTGGTGTCTGCATTGACTCTACCCTGTCCATGAACAACTTTGTTTCTCAAACTGCCAGATCTTGCTACTATCATCTCCATCGTATAAGCCTGATCAGGAAGTATCTCTCTGTCGAAACAACTGCAAAACTCGTTCTCTCCTTCATAATGTCTCGCATTGACTATTGCAATTCACTCCTGTCTGGTCTTCCTGCCTCCACCATTCACATCCTACAGCGCATTCAAAACAATGCTGTACGCCTTGTACTCAAAAAGAAAAAAGCTGACCACATATCTCCTCTCCTGGCACAACTTCACTGGCTCCCTGTATCAAAGCGCATACAGTACAAACTAGACACCATGTGCTACAAAAGCCTCAATAACGCAGCCCCCGATTACCTGTCAAGCCTACTTGAGATCTATGTTCCCTCACGTACCCTCCGCTCTGCCTCCGATCCTCTGACTTTTCGCTTTCCACGCACTAAGCTCAATACCTATGGTCCACGAGCCTTCTCTGTTTCTGGTCCACTCTCCTGGAACAAACTTCCTCTCTCAGTCCGTCAGCAACCTACTTTTGCCTCCTTCAAGTCCGCTCTCAAAACTCACCTTTTCTCCTCTGCATAAAATCCTAACTTCACTCAACCCCCCTCTGTAGCCTGTCTCCGCTCGGAGGGGAATCACTTTGTTTTAATATATAATTGTATATGATGTGCTCTCTGTGGTTTTCCATTGGTTTTATTCTTGCTTTTATTGCTTTTATTCTTTTCTCCCCATTTGTGGCCATGCATGTGTGTGTGTGTGTGTGTGTGTGTGTGTGTGTGTGTGTGTGTGTGTGTGTGTGTGTGTGTGTGTGTGTGTGTGCGTGCGTGCGTGTGTGCGTGTGTGTCTTTTCGGCGCTTGGATTTGATTTTGTCGAGATTTGCGCTATATAAATATTGTAATTATTATGTATGCATGTGCGTACGTATGTATGTATGTATGTATGTATGTATACGCTTAGATTTATGTATGTATGTATGTATGCATGTATACGCTCAGCTTATATTTATGTATGTAAGTATGTAAGCATGTATGTATGCATGTATACGCTCATATGTATGTAGGTATGTAAGCATGTATACGCTCAGCGCTTAGATTTGATTTTATCAAGATTTTGCGCTATATAAATAAAATATATTATTAAAATATATTATAATGGTACGTGGACACAATGATACATGGACACAATGACACATGGACACTATGGTACATGGACACAATGATACATGGACACAATGACACATGGGCATAATGGCTCATAGACACAATGGCACGTGGACACAATGGCATGTAGCCGTTCAAATCAATGATCAAATCAACCCAATTGAAAATCTCTTAAAAGAAGGAGGCTTAAAAAGCAACATCACTCGTATGTCTTCTCATCTTCTCCAAGTGCCTGCTACATCCACACACAGCATCAGCAGTGTGTCTGGGAGGGGGAGAGGGGGGATTGAGTGGGAGGGGTGTAATTAGAGCAAGGTAAACAGCCGAACGTCCTGTTTCTGACCAGTTTATTTTGTTAAGCGAGTGTTTTAATAGACGGCGGTGGGGAGGGTGGGGAGTTGGAGAGAAGAGGAGGGTGGGGGGAAGAAAACTAGTTCGCACGTGCACTCACTGCTCTCAGTTTGGACGAGGTGGCAACACTCCACAAGTATCGAAGGCTGTGGGGAACACTTAGTGAATCTCGTTAATTTATTCAGTCTCTGGAAGCTCCAAGACCTTGCCAGCGCTTGGGGCTTACGTGTTGTATTGGCCTATGGCTTATGCTCACGACTGTTTGTGACCTGCCAGCACGAAATCAGTCTTAACTAGCATTTTGGATATTTTGAGATATACATATCACTGGAAAGTGTACATTCTGCTGATTATTTTGGTACTTGAATAAAGCTTGTACTAAAAAAAATGTAGGAGTCATGCATGTTTAAAGTCATTCAGTTGTATGACGGCCATTTTGAGAAAACGGCCTCTTAAGTTTTTTATGTACTCTCCTACACATTTTCCTTAAATTTCTTTATTTGGTGGCTTTGACCCAGTTTGTTTCTAATTTTAGCTGTCATTATCTGAAAGGTGTACCAAAGAGCTTTCTGTCAGTATATTACATGTGGGGGTAGTGTACAGGTTACGGTTTGTAATAAGAGACAAAAATAGGTACTTTTTGTTGGAAACTGCGTTCTTTCTGCTGCGATCAGTGCATTAAAATACCATTTTAAATTGATTTAATAATATTTTTTCAGGAAGAAAATTTCTGTGGGGGATAGATTATAGTCTACAGGAATCAATTTTGAGAAAAAGTCAAAACACCCCAGACAGACCCTCACGTCACCTTTTCAGCTCCTAGTGCTATTCGACTGACTGCGAGTTAAGACTGATTTCGTGGTGGGAGGTCACATTTTTGGAACTCCTCTCTGTCACATGGCATTAGTGGTGTCAGTCTGTATGGAATTTAGTTCCGAGTGCAGAGATGCTGTCTTAGGAAACTAAACGTGTTATGTTCGTTTTCGCTTAGTAGTGTTTCTGCGCTGTTTGGCCTGTGTAATTAGTCTTATGGGCGATCAGATTTCTTCACCACTCATTCTACGTTGTTGTTCTTTCTCGTAAACCGCTCCCACTTTCTGTTTTGTTGTCATTATTATGTGTCTGTGTCTGTCTCTGTCTGTCTCTGTCTCTGTCTGTCTGTCTGTCTGTCTGTGCCTCTGTCTCTCTGTCTCTCTGTCTCTGTCTCTCTCTCTCTCCATCTGTCTGTCTGTCTGTCTCTGTCTCTGTCTCTCTCTGTCTCCATCTGTCTGTCTCTGTCTCTCTCTATCTCTCTCTGTCTCAATCTCTCTATCTCTCTCTGTCTCTGTCTCTCTCTGTCTCTGTCTCTGTCTCTTTCTCTCTGTCTCATCATCAGCATCAGCATCATCATTGATGTTATTAACATTATCTTTATTTATATATTTACTTATTAATTTATCTAGATCTACTTGCTCATCTGTCTATTTACCTATCTGTCTATCTATCTATCTATCTATCTATCTGTCTCTCTATCTATCTATCTACCTATCTGTCTATCTATCTATCTGTCTCTCTATCTATCTATCTATCTATCTGTCTATTTATCTATCTATCTATCTGTCTATCTG
>JAPXFY010000019.1:6396007-6401007 GCA_030674185.1 Monoplex corrugatus
ATCTAATCCTATACTGACACCACCAGAACAACAATGATGTTATGATGGGACAGTGAGAAGGCCATTTTTAATGGAGGGGACTTATCTAATCCTATACTGACACCACCAGAACAACAATGATGTTAAGATGGGACAGTGAGAAGGCCAGTTTTAATGGAGGGGACTTATCTAATCCTATACTGACACCACCAGAACAACAATGATGTTGGGTTTGTGGAGCAGAGAAACAACCTCTCTGTGAACGGAATGGGTCAGTAATGACTGCATGGCTGCTTATTGTACATCTTTGTGCAGACAACAATCATCTTAACCCTTTGACTCCAGTACCCTGTCCACCAGCATCCTGCATTGTCAACCATGATAGCGAAGCAAGAAACTTAACCCTTTGACTCCCTCACCCTACCACCAGTTTTCTTCGGGAAGCTGGTGGATAGGGTAAGGGTGTCAAAGGGTTAACTTTTTGCACTTGGTGAATAGGGTGCTGGAGTCAAAGGGTTAAGCTGGGACAGTGGTAAGGCCGGTTTTAACGTAGCGCATTCCGGGATTCGAACCCATGTCCATTAACATGTGAATCTGACGCTCAACCAACTGAGTTATTGAGGCTTGCATGGCATTTTCATTCATCATCATCATCATCATCATCATCATCATCATCATCATCATCATCATCATCATCATTCCATCAGGTGCCCTACCGCATGGCGTTGGCGATCATGGACTTCCATCTGTCTCTATCTCTTGTTGCCCCAAGCATCTTCTCCACCCTCCTCGTCTTCAGCTACTCCGCAAGTCCGTCTAACATTTTCTCCCTGGGTCTACCCGGTGCTCTCTTTCCCTCCAGCTTTCCCGTTGTGACTAGGTGCTCCAAACCCCCCTTCCTCATAAAATGGCCTATAAATGTTGCCTGTCTTTTCCTAATCTTCCTTATGAATGATCTACTTGTGTCTGCCTCCATCAAGACTGTCTCGTTTGTTTTCTTTGCTGTCCATGGAACTCTCAACATTCTCCTTAGAAACCACATCTCAGCTGCCTCAATCTTGTTCTTGCTTTGCTTGTTGACTGTCCACGCCTCACATCCGTACAACAGTATTGGTTCTATATAACATTCAAGAACTCTCTTCCTGATGTTAATTGATAGGCATTTGTTGGTAAGAATGATTTCCATCTTCTTGAACGGTGTTTTGGCTTGGCCGATTCTGCCAGCTATTTCAGATGTGCATCTGCCGTCTGCCGTTTCATTACAGAGCATAATATATGGAACCCTACACAGTCTACCAAGCTTTTCTGAGCAAAGTACCACAATAGGTTTATGTGCAGGCTTAAGGCTTGTGCTATGATCACCATACACATGGCACCTGTGACGTTAGTGCATATGGAATTCATTCCGAGCGCGGAGACGTCATCTTGAGAAACTGAAACTGAAACTGAAACTGAAACTGAAACTGAAACTCTGACTTAGACTCAATCGGGGTTTTATTTGTTGTTGTTGTTGTTTTTTTTATTAATGAGAATCGAAACAGAGCTGTAACTGTTGTCATTTTTGTTCTTTGGCGCGATATATCAAGGGGGGGGAGGTCATTTTTTTTGTTCTTTGGCACCATATATTCAGGGGGAGGGGTTCTTGTTTTTGTTTTTTGGCTGCATGTATTCAGGGGTGTATGCTACTTTTTTGTTTGTTTGTTCTTAGACTCCGTATATTCAGTGGGGGGGGGGGGGGGGGGCGTAACTGTTTTTTTTCTTTGGCTTCATATATTCAGGGGCGTGTGTCATTTTTTGTTGTTGTTCTTTGGCACCATATGCTCTGGCGCGTGTTGTAATGTTTTGTTCTTTAGCTCCATATACTGTACGGTGTTTTGTCATTTTGTTGTTCTTTGGTTTCACATACTCTGGCGTCATCCCCGTCCTCACAGAAACCTGGATTAGCTCCCTTAAAACTGGAAGACACTGAACAAACTACCGTGCTGAGACAGTAGCATTCATGCAGGCGGCCTCCTTGATTCAGACTACAGACTGTGACTGCAGACAAGTTGTCTTCTTGTCTGATGCCCTCTCCGTGCTGCAGGCATGCCAGAACAACACGCTCCCTCTCCTGTCTAGAGCTCTGCACCAGGTTGCCACAACCAGAACAACAGTTCTGCAGTGGATTCCAGCCCACTGCGGTGTCTCCAGGAATGAGCGAGCTGATATCCTTGCTAAGGAGGGAGCCAGAGAAGAACAACCTAACAACAGCGTCAGCTACAGTGAGAAGAGGAGCATCATCAGGGCGCTTTCCATGCCGAGACGACACAGGGATGACTACCACCTGTTGCCTAGAGAGCAGCAAGTTGCCTGGTGAGGTTGCGCACTGGTCACAATAGGCTGAACAGCCACATGTACCGCAAACTGAACCTGGCGCCCTCCCCAACCTGTCCTGCGGTCAAGAAGACCAAACCACGGAGCATATACTCCGAAGATGTCCCCTTCACCAGGTGGCAAGACAGGACGTGTGGCCGACAGACACTCCGCTGACAACCAAACTCCATGGCTGCAGACAGGAGCTGGAAAAGACGGCTGCATTCATCGCCCGGACTCAGATGATTGTGTAGCAGCGTACACCAAGAAGAAGAAGAAGAAGGTCCCTCAAAAGCATTTTAAAAGGTGAGAGAGTATGACATGAAAACCTTTTATTTCTGATTGTGTTCCACTCTCCTCTCATATCTGCACTTTTCCTCCACCACCACCCCCACCACCCCCTCCCCATGCCACCTCATGGGCAGTGACATACCGAGTCTGGAGGATTGTCTGATATTCTGGTGAGTGGATCGTTTGCTTCTGAGGGGCATATCATGTCCAAATGTATTTCTGGCATCGCCATGCTGTGCATATCGAAAGCTAATGCATAACACAGTCAGGTGTTCTTGAAGTTCTGTGATACAGCTCTTTGCTATCACTTAAATTCTTCCATTCGCTCTACTCCCTCAAAATGTGAAACAATAAAGAAAAAAGGTTTCAGTTTTGTTTTCAATTTCAGTTTCTCAAGATAGTCTCCATTCTCGGAAACAATTCCATATACACTAGCGTCACTGGTGCCATGTGGTGAAGGAGATCCAGAATGAGCATGGCTCAAGCCTTTAAGCCTGCACATAACCTATGTGTTGACAGCCACTGATGCCATGTAATGGAGAAAAATCGAAAACGATCATGCCACAAACCTTAAGTCTGCATATAAACCCTATGTATTGACAAGCCACTGATGCCATGTGATGGAGAAGATCCAGAATGAGCATGACTCAAGCCTTAAGCCTGCACATAAACCCTATGTGTTGACAAGCCACTGATGCCATGTAATGGAGAAAAATCGAAAACGATCATGCCACAAACCTTAAGTCTGCATATAAACCCATGAGCTGACAAGGTCCTGAGGTCCTATCTAGCCTACGTTCTTTATGTTTTTATCTTACACTAGAATTTAGTGCATCGACCAGGAAGCGAACCCGGGTTACCCGCGTCGCACGCGAGTATTCTCTGCCACTAGACCACCAATGCAAAAAAAAAAAAAAAAAAAAAAAACCAGAGAGAGAAAAAAGGAAAAGCAGACAATAAAACCAAAACAATAGAGAGACTGTAGTTTGTGACAAAGTTCTTTGCCGATGCATATATATCTTCCAACCTCTGGCATCATCTCCATGAAAAGAAGAGAAGACAGACAGAAAACAAAAGCTGGTTAGGAATGAATGACAGACAGACACACACGAAGACAGAAACTAAGAAAGAATAGAGACAGAGAAAGGAAATTCATGGATAGAAAGAAGGACAGACAGACAACAATAAGAAAAATAAATGACAGTGTGTTCTTGAACGGCAGAAAAGATGAGATCTTAAGATAGTTTTACACTGAAACTAGAGAGAGAGAGAGAGAGAGAAGAGGGAGGGAGAGAGAGAGAGGCAGACAGACAGACAAAGAGAGAGCGAAACAGACAGACAGACAGAGACAGAGAAACAGAGGGAGAGAAAAAAGAGAGACAGAGAAAGACAGAGAGGGACAGAAAGAGAAATGCAGACAGACAGAGAGACAGAGAAACAGAGAGGGAGAGAAGAGAGACAGAGACAGAGAGAGAAGGACAGAGAAAGAGAGAGAGAAAGAAAAATAGAGAGAGAAGCAGAAAGACAGACAGACAGAGACAGAGAAACAGAGAGGAAAAGAAAAGAGACAGACAGATAGAAAGAGAGAACAAGAGAGACAGAGAGAAACAGGGAGAGAGAAAGATACAGAGAGAGAGAGAGAGGCAGACATACAGACAGGCACAGAGACAGAGAAACAGAGAGGTATAGAAGAGAGAGAAACAAAGACAGCGACAGACAGAGAGAGAGACAGAGAGAGACAGAGAGACAGAGACAGACAGCGTGGGCATCAGGCAGAACGGATCAGCAAAGTGTTTAACCGTAGTCCAACCCCGTCGGGGAGATAAGAGGAACGGCTAGAGTTATTTCCCACTGATCTTATCGCCCCTGTAAACAAGATCGAAAGAGTGGAAACTTCTTTCAGGGTCGCAGCAAACTAACAAATGCTAAAAACAGATTGTCGGCCTTGTCTGTCTCAAAGAAGATCATTGAGTATCTCCTTCCTTCTGTCAACAAAAGTAAAAGCGTGAAAATGTTCTAGATTTTCGTCAAATGTTACGCTTCGTAACATAACACTTCAGAAATAGCCAGCAGAATCAGCCAAGCCAAAACAGCTTTCAAGAAGATGAAAAGCATTCTTATCAACAAATTCCTATCAATCAACATCAGAAAGAGAGTCCTTGAATGTTATATAGAACCAATACTGTTATATGGTTGTGAGGCGTGGACAGTCAACAAGCAAAGCCAGAACAAGATTGAGGCAGCCGAGATGTGGTTTCTAAGAAGAATGTTGAGAGTTCCATGGACAGCAAAGAAAACAAACGAGACAATCTTGATGGAGGCAGACACAAGAAGATCATTCATAAGGAAGATTAGGAAAATACAGGCAACATTTATAG
>JAPXFY010000019.1:6406007-6413507 GCA_030674185.1 Monoplex corrugatus
GAAGAAGAAGAAGAAGAAGAAGAAGAAGAAGAAGAAGAAGAAGAAGAGGAAGAAGAAGAAGAAGAAGAACAAGAACAAGAACAAGAACAAGAACAAGAACAAGAACAAGAAGAAGAAGAAGAACAAGAACAAGAACAAGAACAAGAAGAACAAGAACAAGAACAAGAAGAAGAAGAAGAAGAAGAACAAGAACAAGAACAACAAGAACAAGAACAAGAAGAAGAAGAAGAAGAAGAACAAGAACAAGAACAAGAACAAGAAGTAGAAGAAGAAAAAGAAGAACAAGAACAAGAACAAGAAAAGGAGAAGAAAGAAGAAGAAGAAAAAGAAGAAGAAAAAGAAGAAGAAAAAGAAGAAGAAGGCGAAGGAGAAGAAGAAGAAGAAAAACACCAGGCTGAAGAAGAAAAAAAAACAGAAATGAAATAAGACATTCATAATGTTGACAAGTTGCAAGCTTGATCTATTTCCCATGTACGTTACAATAATTATTACATCTAAAACAGGTGCCACCACCCGCGTTCAAGCAAATAGGAACCAGAAAAAAAAAAAAACACGAAAATTGAATGAGAACGCATATTTGAAATAAGTGGAACAGAGTGTGTCTGATTTCATTGCTTGTTAACTTACAGCTTATATCATGAATTTCTCAACCAGTCGCCATGATATAGTGGTTAGATCAACAGATCACGACTTGGAGGGTTGTGGGTTTGAATCCTAATCAGTCCCTTCAGGTGTCTGTGTCTCTCGGGCCTGGTTGACGCCAGGATATATTATGATAGTAAGCGTAGAGTACAACCCTGTCAGGCAGTCTCAATTCTAGACGGAACTCCATAACATCATTTTCATCATCTTCATCGCCATCTTCAACATCACATTGTAAACCCTGTTTCAGCTTCTGTGGCTATTAAAAGGTAGCGAAGAAAACGGTACACAAATTAAAAAAAAATTAAGAATTTCTCAATACACGCATCGTGTTACAATTTAAGCAGTATCTAAAAATAAAGTCGGTCCAGTAATATGTAAGCTGCACATACACATATACGTCTTAAAGATCAATGAAGAAGATCAGAAAAAGATAAGCAACATTTATAAGACATGTTATGAGACAAGAGAAATTAGAGCACCTAGTCCCAACAGGAAAACTGGAGGGAAAAAAGAGCACCAGGCAAGACTCAGGGAGAAAATATTGGACGGACTTGCAGGGTGGCTGAGGACAGAGAGGGTGGAAGATGTACTTGCAGCGACAAGGGATAGATTCGTATGGAGGGCCATGATCGCCAACGCCATGTGGCAGGACACATGGTGAAGACATACAGGTGTCGATTTGTGTGTCTTCACGGTTGAACGGTATAAAAGAAATACTGATTAGCTCTAAGTAAAAACGTATCCGTTTACGAATGAAAACAACGTATCCTTACAACGTCTCCTTACAACTGAGACAGGGTTGCTGTTGGCGGGAAGCGCGTGCACCTGGCTGCTCTGCACGATCATCAACCTTGACCTTCCGGGTTCTGGTTTCACAGTTGGACGCCCGGCGAAACAAGGTATATACCGTTCATTTGGATTTGTTTAATTAACTGCTCCTCTTTTATGAACACTCAAGTCACAGACGCGCTCGCGCGGCGCGCGCGCACACACACACACAAAACCACACACACACACACACACACCTACACACACACAAAACTTATGCATACATGCATGCACACACATGCCATATACTCCAATGTCCTTCTCATACACACACATATACACATACACACTGCCCCTTCTCCGCACACACACACACACACACACACACACACAACACACACAAACACACACAAACACGCACACACACACACACACACACACACACACACACACACACACACACACACACACATGCAGACATATACACATACACCGTTCACTCATAATAAATAATCGCTTTTAAACGTTTAAAATAGGAACTTAGGTTGAACTTGACACTACTAATGTATAAAACTAAGAGGAAGAAGAAGAAGAAGAAGAAGAAGAAGAAGAAGAAGAAGAAGAAGAAGAAGAAGAAGATAGATGATGATGATGATGATGATGATGATGATGATGATGAACAAAAACAAGAACAAGAACAAGAAGACAGGATATGATGGTAATGATGAGGAGGAAGAGGAGGAGGAGGGTGATCAGGATGATGATGATAATGATGATGATCATCATCATCACCATCATCATGGTTATAATCATCGTCTTTAATAATAACAATAATATACAATATTTTATATAGCGCAAAATCTTGATAAAATCAAATCTAAGCGCTAAAACAGGCACACACGCACGCACGCACACACACGCACGCACGCACGCACGCACGCACGCACCACACACACACACACACACACACACACACACGCACACGCACACGCACACGCACACAGCTATAAATGGGGAGAAAGAATAAAAGCAATGGAAAATTATAGAGAGCATATTATATACAATTATATATTACAATGTGATTCCCCTCCGAGTGGAGACAGGCTGCAGAGGGGATTGAGTGAGGTTAGGATTTTATGCAGAGGAAAAAAGGTGAGTTTTGAGAGCGGACTTGAAGGAGACAAAAGTAGGTTGCCGACGGACTGAGAGAGGAAGTTTGTTCCAGGAAAGTGGACCAGAAACAGAGAAGGCTTGTGGACCATAGGTATTGAGCTTAGTGCGTGGAAAGCGAAAAGTCAGAGGATCGAAGGCAGAGCGGAGGGTAGGTGAGGGAACATAGATCTCAAGTAGGCTTGACAGGTAATCGGGGGCTGCGTTATTGAGGCTTTTGTAGCACATGGTGTCTAGTTTGTACTGTATGCGCTTTGATACAGGGAGCCAGTGAAGTTGTGCCAGGAGAGGAGATATGTGGTCAGCTTTTTTCTTTTTGAGTACAAGGCGTGCAGCATTGTTTTGAATGCGCTGCAGGATGTGAATGGTGGAGGCAGGAAGACCAGACAGGAGTGAATTGCAATAGTCAATGCGAGACATTATGAAGAAGAGAACGAGTTTTGCAGTTGTTTCGACAGAGAGATACTTCCTGATCAGGCTTATACGATGGAGGTGATAGTAGCAAGATCTGGCAGTTTGAGAAACAAAGTTGTTCATGGGGAGGGTAGAGTCAATGCAGACACCAAGGTTTTTAGCTGAATCAGAAATTGGTACTGGTGTGTTACATAATGGGAGAGAAAGAGGAGGCAGCAGAGAAAGTTTCTGATGGGTGCCAATGAGGATAGCTTCTGTCTTGTCATCATTACCAGAACCATTAAGAGCATAAAAACATAGCAGCGATAGCAGCAACAATTTTTTCTTTGTCTAAAAATCGAAAATTTTTATCTTTCAACAGTGAAAGGGGAACAGTGTTTGGTAAGAACGCTTTTCATGTTCTTAAATGTCCATCAATATTGAGCCTATCTATTTGGTTGATTAATTCTTCGTGTCTTACCCGATCAAAAGCCTTGGTATAATCAACAAAACAAATCTAAATCCTTCTTCACTGATCTTTCTTTGAGAGTTCTTAGGATGTATATGCAACAAACAAAGTCAGAACAAGATTGAGGCAGCCGTGATGTGGTTTCTAAGAAGAATGTTGAGAGTTCCATGGACAGCAAAGAAAACAAACGAGACAGTCTTGATGGAGGCAGACACAAGTAGATCATTTATAAGGAAGATAAGGAAAAGACAGGCAACATTTATAGGCCATTTTATGAGGAAGGGGGATTTGGAGCACCTGGTCACAACGGGAAAGCTGGAGGGAAAGAGAGCACCGGGTAGACCCAGGGAGAAAATACTGGACGGACTTGCAGAGTGGCTGGGGACGAGAAGGGTGGGGGAGATGCTAGGGGTAACGAAAGATAGAGACAGATGGAAGTCCATGATCGCCAACGCCATGCGGCAGGGCACCTGATGATGATGATGATGATATGCATCAACAATTTCTTTCCTTAATAATAGTTCTTAGGATGTATATGCATTAATAGTTCCTTTCCCTTCAACAAATCCACATTGTTCTTCTGCTATTTCTGTTTTGATTCTGTTACTTGTCCTAATCATGACTGTTCTTAATGGAATGTTTGTCACATGGCTCATCAAGCAGCAGCAATAACGGCAACAAGTTTCCTTCATCTGAAGATCAAAATTGTTTATATATCAGAAGTGAAAAGGCAATGGTATTTGACCAATAGTTGTAAACATTCTTAAGGCAATGGTATTTGACCAATAGTTGTCAACATTCCTAAGGCATGTCATTTGACCAATAGTTTGTAACTTCTTAAGGTTAGTATTTTACCAATAGTTGTGACATTCTTCGAACATCGCGAAATCAAATATCATACAAACGTTAGTACAGCTACCTGTCTCATTCAATGGGCCGAATCAATCCTAGAATCTCTCTCTTCTCTCTTGTCTCTCTCTTCTCATCTCTCTCTCTCCTCTCTCTCTCTCTCTTCTCTCTGTCTCCTCTCTGTCTCTCTTCTCTCTCTCCTCTGTCTCTATCTTGTCTCTCTCTCTCTTGCTCTCTCTGTCTCTATCTTTGTCTCTCTCTCTCTATCTTTGTCTCTCTCTCTCTTTGTCCTCTCTCTCTCTCTTGCTCTCTCTGTCTCTATCTTTGTCTCTCTCTGTCTCTATCTTTGCCCTTCTTCTTCTTCTCCCTGTCTCTATCTTTGTCTCTCTCTCTGTCTCTCTGTCTCTCTTTGTCTCTCTCTGTCCTCTCTTTCCTCTCTCTGTCTTCTCTGTCTCTTCTTGTCTCTCTCTGTCTCTATCTTTGTCTCTCTCTGTCTCTCTCATCTTTGTCTCTCTTCTCTATCTTTGTCTCTCTCTGTCTCTCATCTTTCCTCCTCTCTGTCTCTCTCTGTCTCTATCTTTGTCTCTCTCTGCTCTCTCTGTCTCTATCTTTCCTCTCTCTCTCTCTCTGTCTCTGTCTCTCTGTCTCTATCTTTGTCTCTCTCTTTCTCTCTCTTGTCTCTCTTGCTCTCTCTGCTCTCTGCTCTGCTCTCTCTTTGTCTCCTCTCTGTCTCTATCTTTGTCTCTCTCTCTCTCTCTCTCTGTCTCTATCTTTGTCTCTCTCTGTCTCTCTGTCTCTCTCTGTCTCTATCTTTGTCTCTCTCTTTGTCTCTCTCTCTCATCTCTGTCTCATTTGTCCTCTCTGCTCTCTTGCTCTCTCTGTCTCTACTTTGTCCTCTCTCGTCTCTTTCTCTCTCTCCTATCTTTGTCTCTTCTTCTCTCTTTCTGTCTCTATTTTTCTATCTTTGTCTCTCTCTGTCTCTATCTTTGTCTCTCTCTCTTCTTTGTCTCTCTCTGTCTCTATCTTTGTCTCTCTCTTCTCTCTCTCTCTTCTGTCCCGTCCTCCCTCGTCTCTTCTCTTTGTCTCTCTCTCTCTGTCTCTATCTTTGTCTCTCTCTGTCTCTATCTTTGTCTCTCTCTCTTGCTCCTCTTCATCTCTCTCTGCTCTTTGTCTCTATCTTTGTCTCTCTCTCTTGTCTCTCTCTGTCTCTCTTGCCTCCTGTCTCTATCTTTGTCTCTCTCTGTCTCTATCTTTGTCTCTCTCTCTTGCTCTTCTCTGTCTCTATCTTTGTCTCTCTCTGCTCTATCTTTGCTCTCTCGCTTCTTGCTCTCTCCTCTATCTTTGTCTCTCTCTGTCTCTATCTTTGTCTCTCTCTCTCTCTCTGTCTCTCTCTGTCTCTATCTTTGTCTCTCTCTCTCTCTCTCTCTCTGTCTCTATCTTTGTCTCTCTCGTCTCTATCTTTGTCTCTCTCTGTCTCTATCTTTGTCTCTCGTCTCCTCTCTCTCTGTCTCTATCTTTGTCTCTCTCTGTCTCTATCTTTGTCTCTATCTCTTGCTCTCTCTCTGTCTCTATCTTTGTCTCTCTCTGTCTCTATCTTTGTCTCTCTCTGTCTCTATCTTTGTCTCTCTCTGTCTCTATCTTCTCCTCTGTCTATCTTTGTCTCTCTCTGTCTCTATCTTTGTCTCTCTCTGTCTCTATCTTTGTCTCTCTCTGTCTCTATCTTTGTCTCTCTCTCTTGCTCTCTCTCTGTCTCTCTCTGTCTCTATCTTTGTCTCTCTCTCTTGCTCTCTCTCTGTCTCTATCTTTGTCCTCTCTCTGTCTCTATCTTTGTCTCTCTCTCTTGCTCTCTCTCTGTCTCTATCTTTGTCTCTCTCTCTTGCTCTCTCTCTGTCTCTATCTTTGTCTCTCTCTGTCTCTATCTTTGTCTCTCTCTCTCTTGCTCTCTCTCTGTCTCTATCTTTGTCTCTCTCTGTCTCTATCTTTGTCTCTCTCTCTTGCTCTCTCTCTGTCTCTATCTTTGTCTCTCTCTGTCTCTATCTTTGTCTCTCTCTGTCTCTATCTTTGTCTCTCTCTGTCTCTATCTTCTTGTCTCTCTCTCTCTGCTCTCTCTCTCTCTGTCCTCTATCTTTGTCTCTCTCTGTCTCTATCTTTGTTCTCTCTCTCTCTGTCTCTATCTTTGTCCTCTCTCTTCTCTCTCTTTGTCTCTCTCTCTCTTTGCTCTCTCTCTGTCTCTATCTTTGTCTCTCTCTGTCTCTATCTTTGTCTCTCTCTCTTGCTCTCTCTCTGTCTCTATCTTTGTCTCTCTCTGTCTCTATCTTTGTCTCTCTCTCTTGCTCCTCTCTGTCTCTATCTTTGTCTCTCTCTGTCTCTATCTTTGTCTCTCTCTGTCTCTATCTTTGTCTCTCTCTGCTCTCTTTCTCTCTCTGTCTCTATCTTTGTCTCTCTCTGTCTCTATCTTTGTCTCTCTCTCTCTCTCTCTCTATCTTTGTCTCTCTCTGTCTCTATCTTTGTCTCTCTCTGTCTCTCTCTCTCTCTCTCTGTCTCTATCTTTGTCTCTCTCTTCTCCTCTCTCTGTCTCTATCTTTGTCTCTCTCTGTCTCTATCTTTGTCTCTCTCTCTCTCTCTCTTGTCTAGTCTCTGTCTCTATCTCTATCTCTGTCTCTGTCTCTGTCTCTCTCTGTCTCTGTCTCTGTCTCTGTCTATATCTGTCTCTGTCTCTCTCTGTCTCTCTCTTTTTCTGTCTCTCTGTCTATGTCTGTCTGTCTCTGTCTGTCTCTGTCTCTCTCTCTCTGTCTCTCTCTGTCTCTCTCTCTCTCCCTCTCTCGCTCTCTCTGTCTCTCTCTTTGTCTGTCTGTCTCTCTGTCTCTGTGTCTATCTCTATCTCTGTCTCTCTGTCTATGCCTGTCTGTCTCTGTCTCTGTCTGTCTGTCTGTCTGTATGTCTCTCTCTCTGTCTGTCTCTGTCATCATGTGCCCTGCCGCATGGCGTTGGCGATCATGGCCCTCCACATGTAGCTATCCCTTGTTGCCGCAAGGGCATCTTCCACCCTCTCTGTCCTCAGCCACCCTACAAGTCCGTCCAGTATTTTCTCTCTGTCTCTGTCTCTCTTTCTCTCTGTCTCTGTCTCGTCTCTCTCTCTCTGTCTCTGTCTCTGTCTCTCTCTCTACCTCTCTCTCTCTCTGTCTCTGTCTCTCTCTCTGTCTCTG
>JAPXFY010000019.1:6418507-6423507 GCA_030674185.1 Monoplex corrugatus
TCTCGCTGTTCTCAGCTTAATCTTGACTAAATTGGTAATAATAAAATGGCTTGATTTGAGAAGACCGTTGTCCGGGTTTTTCCACCCCCAGATCTTATCTATTGCAACAAACAGCAATGCCAATTTGCAGGTTCACTGCGAATTTGATAAAACACCCAAGATATTCTTTTTAGCGTCGATTGGCTGCGCTAAGTCGGGCTACAGGATGCATAAACATAGAAGATGTTAATGTGAGAACGGGAGTTAATCCTTTGACTCCTGCACCCTGTTCACCAGCATCATGCATTGCCAACAATGCCAGCAAAGCAACAATTTAACCCTTTGATTCCCCCATCCCTATCCCACCAACTTCCTGCACGAAACTGGTGGACTGGTGAGGGAGTCAAAGGTTGTTTTTTTTGGGGGGTTTGCCGTTGGTGGATAGGGTGAGGGAGTCAAAGGGTTAAAACAATCTTTGAAGCAGATAAATAGCTAAAACAAACATACAGATACTTAGATAAATAAATGTTTAGATAGACAGATAGGCAAGATAAACAGACTGATAGATTTAAGAAAGAAAGAAATGACAGCTGGATATGATTACGTTTCCAACAAGCCAGCTTCACACGATGGAATTTGTCTGTTGTGGAATTACATTATTTACAACACGAAGCTCCTCTTCCTGTCGCTGTCTCTGTCTCTGTCTCTCTGTCTCTCTGTCTCTCTGTCCTCTTCTGTCTCTTCTGTCTTTCTGTCTGTCTGTCTGTCTCCTCTCTCTCTCTTACTCTCTCTCTGTCTGTCTACTCTGTTTGTCTGTCTGTCTGTCTCTCTCTCCTCTACTCTCTTTCTCTGTGTTGTTATGCTGTGTGTGTCACTGTCTCTCCATCTTGTCACTGTCTCTCTCTTCTCTCTGTTTCTTGCTCTCTCTCTTTGACTGTCTGTCTCTCGTCTCTGTCTCTCTCTCTGTCTCTCTCGTTCTGTCCTGTCTGTCTCTCTCTCTCTTCTCTCAGTCTGTCCTTGTTTCTCTGTATCAATACACGTTTTACATACATTTTTGTGTGATTGATTTTTTTGTTTTGTTTGTTTTGTTTTGTTTTGTTTTGTTTTGTTTTGTTTGTGTTGTTTGATTGTTTGTTTGTTGTTCGTATCGTTGAATGTTTTTTTTTTTCTATGTAGCCATTTCGCCAAGCAAAGGAAGGGAGAAGAAGGAATGTCCATATGCTGTTCTGACTATTACAGATACAGACAAGTGTTAACCAAACGCTAATCAGTGTCATATATAATTATAAATGACCACTCTGTCCAAGTTATCACACAGGGATTCAAAAATTGGCGAGAGAGGAGAGAGAGAAAGAGAGAACTACGCACACACACACACACGCACGCTACACAAGCACACACCACACACAACACCAACATAACACACACAGCACGTACGCCCCACAACACATACACACACGTTGTTTTGCTATAAAATAATAAAATATATAATATACAATATATGTTATTGTATATAATTTATAAATATTCATATATAATAACATATTGTTACCGCTAGTAATTAGGTAGACTAGAATGATCAAAATGCCAAAGATCAATTTTAGGTAATTTACGCTGTTTTCATATTGTTTCAATGTCCATTAGTATGCTCAATTGTATTCAGTTTGTTTTTAAATCCCTGGATAATTTGACGGGGGTCAACGCCAGGGCATCTCTAACTATATGCGCGAATGCATTATTTATATGTCACTTCATTTTCTTTTTCCTTTTTTTTTTTACCTGTTGAAAAGTATGTACGTTTTGAAACGGTCTAGCCCTGATATGACTCTACGCATTGGCTTGGGCTTTGAACAAACCACAGCAACAAAACAGGTGCCAGATTTGTTCTTTGCCTCAACAAAACCAGGGTACACCTCGTCCTTAACACATCTGCGATAATCCACAAACGTTCCACTGAGAGAGGATTACACGAAAACTGTTTGTTATACTTTGTCACTCATCTCACACGTAGCACCTCCTCACCCCTCCCACCTTTCCTCTCTTTTACTTCATCCACCACACCACCAACTAAGGCAGCCGCATGCTTATTGAGGATGTATCACAGACTCTGGCTGGTAGACTGTCGTCTTCGAAGAAGCTTATCCCTGTCTGCAGATATTTCTCACATAATCATGCTGTGCATAGCGAGAGCTAATGCAGCTTTTCTTCTTCACCCTCTCTCTCTCTCTGTTTCTCTCTCTGTCTTTCTGTCTCTGTCTCTCTGTCTCTCTCTCTCTCTCTCTCTCTCTCTTATAAATATATATATCTGTCTCTCTGTCTCTGTCTGTCTCTCTGTCTCTGTCTCTGTCTGTCTCTCTGTCTCTGTCTTTGTCTGCCTCGCTGTTTCTGTTTCTGTTTCTGTCTCTCTCTGTCTCTCTGTCTCTGTCTCTGTCTGTCTGTCTGTCTCTGTCTCTCTCTCTCTTTCTCTGTCTCTCTGTCTGTCTGTCTGTCTCTTTCTCTCTCTCTCTCTCTCTGTTGCTCTGTCTCTGTCTTTCTGTCTCTCTGTCTGTCTGTCTCTCTCTCTCTCAGTCTCTGTCTCTCTGTCTCTGTCTCTCTCTGTCTCTCTGTCTCTGTCTCTCTGTCTGTCTGTCTCTCTCTCTCTCTCTCTCTCTCTCTAAAACAATAACGCAACCATAGTGTTCTTACAGTTTAGTGATACAATGCTCAGCCAAAGTAAACGTTCTTACTCTTTCACTCCTGCAACCCTCCCTCCCCGTCTTTCAAGAAAGCAAAAATAATTTTAAAAAGTGAATAAATAAATAAAGGAAAAGAAATATACAAAGAAACAGATACACAAACAAACAGGCAAGTACGCAGATGTTAGATTGCAGTTTAGTGACACTGAGTTGTGGTATTGTAAAGATAGCTTGACATGGACCTCATGATGGGAATCACTAGAAAAAAGAGAATATTAAGATGGCTTGACAATGACCTTAAGGTGGGAATCACTAGAAAAGAAAACGGGAATGCTCAGATGCTTTACGATAATCACATAGTAGGAATCATCAAGAAAAAAGGAATGCCAAGATGGCTTGGCAATAATCGTAAAGTGGGAATCATCATCATCATCATCATCATTAAGTGCCTTGCCACAATCATGGCCTTCCATCTGTTTCTATCCCTTGTTGCCTCGAGGCCTCTTCCACCCTCTTTGTCTTCAGTCACTCTGCAAGTCCGTCCAATATTTTCTCCCTGGGTCTACCTGGTGCTCTCTTTCCCTCCAGCTTTCCTGTTGTGACCAGGTGCTCCAATTCCCCTTTCCTCATAAAATGTCCTATAAATGTTGCCTGTCCTAATCTTCCTTTAGGATGATCTTTCTGTGTCTGCCTCCATCAAGACTGTCTCGTTTGTTTTCTTTGCTGTCCATGGAGCTCTCAACATTCTTCTTAGAAACCACATCCCGGCTGCCTCAATCTTGTTTTGGCTTTGTTTGTTGGCTGTCCACGCCTCAAAACCGTATAACATTATCGGTTCTATTTAACATTCAAGAATCTCTTTCCTGATGTTAATTGATAAGCATACTCACCCTCTCTGTCCACATTCAAACGCTCCCTCAAAACTTACCTGTTTCCCAAAACTGGTAATCTCTGCCCCCTTCCCCCCATGTAATGTAATGGTGACATTATAGTGTCTTAGTGTCAATGTGTCATTGTATTTGCATGTCATGCTGTGTGTGTGTTTGTGTGTGTGTGTGTGTGTTTGTGTGTGTGTGGGTGCTTCTGTGGGTGTGTGTGCTTGTGATTCTGGTTATATGTTTTGCCATTGTAAACGCCTAGGGCATTAATTTGATTAGGCGTACTAAATGTTCATAATAATAATAATAATAATTTGTTGGAAAGAATGCTTTTCATCTTCTTGAATGTTGTTTTGGCTTGGCCGATTCTGCCGGCTATTTCAGATGTGCATCTGCCGTCTGGTGAAATGATCGTTCCTAGGTATTTAAACTTATCAACCTGTCTCAAGGTTGTGGGAATCACCGAAATAAGAAAACAAATCTAAGACCGCTGTACATTGCCTTAAAAATGGGAATCACAGGGAAAAAAATGGAATGTTAAGATGACTTGACAATGAAAACAAAGAGGGAATCATCAGGAAAAGGGAATGTTCACATGACATCACAATGATCACATGGTGGGAATCATCAGAAAAAAGGAATTTTAAAATGGTTTCACGTTGACCACATGGTGAAAATCAAAAAAACAAAAACAAAAACAAAAAAAAGGAAATGTTAAGATGGCTTTATAATAAAAACATTACATGAATCACCAAGAAAAAATAATGACTTTCACGATAGTCCTACAACAGGATAAAAATAGATCTGTGGCCAGCAGACGGAAGGGTCAGGAAGTATTTCAAGTTGGTCATCCCCATCGCCCACCGGTCATTATGATAAGGGGAACATGCAGGGTTCTCTCCCGCTGATATTATCTCTCCTGTCAATCAGACTGTAAGTGTGGAAATTTCTGCTTTCAGAGTCTGGGAAACTAACAAGGAGTAGTACTGAAGAAATGGTTGGCCTTTCTTCTGTCAGCAAGATCAACGGGTGTAATTTTTTTCTTCTTCTATTTCTTTTTCAGAGCCTCAGAGAACTGAACGCAATTGTGAACAAAGATTGAACACGCTACGTTTGCTCTTCGACCGCTGCACAAACATTTTTAAATTGACATAATTAGATAAACAATTTTTTAAATCTTTGCTGGGCAGTTAGAAATAGCCAGCAGAATCGGCCGAGCTAAAAGAGCATTCAAGAAAATGAAAAGCGTTCTTACCAACAAAAGCCTTTCAATTAACATCAGGAAAAACAGTTGTTCAGTGTTGTATAGAACCGATATTGTTGTACGGATGTGAAGCATGGACAGTCAACAAGCAAAGTCAGAACAAGGTTGAGACAGCTGATATGTGGTTTCTAAGAAAAATGTTGAGAGTTCCATGGACAGCAAAGAAAACGGACGAGACAGTCTTCAAGTAGACAGACACAAAAA
>JAPXFY010000019.1:6428507-6441007 GCA_030674185.1 Monoplex corrugatus
ACATGGTCTGTGTGTAAGGTATGCCAACTGACATGGTCTGTGTGTGTAAGGTATGCCAACTGACATGGTCTGTGTGAGTAAGGTATGCCAACTGACATGGTCTGTGAGTAAGGTATGCCAACTGACATGGTCTGTGTGTAAGGTATGCCAACTGACATGGTCTGTGTGTGTAAGGTATGCCAACTGACATGGTCTGTGTGAGTAAGGTATGCCAACTGACATGGTCTGTGTGTGTAAGGTATGCCAACTGACATGGTCTGTGTGAGTAAGGTATGCCAACTGACATGGTCTGTGTGAGTAAGGTATGCCAACTGACATGGTCTGTGTGTAAGGTATGCCAACTGACATGGTCTGTGTGTAAGGTATGCCAACTGATATGGTCAGTGTGTAAGGTATGCCAACTGACATGGTCAGTGTGTGTAAGGTATACCAACTGACATGGTCAGTGTGGTGTAAGGTATGCCAACTGACATGGTCAGTGTGTAAGGTATGCCAACTGACATGGTCAGTGTGTGTAAGGTATACCAACTGACATGGTCAGTGTGTGTAAGGTATACCAACTGACATGGTCAGTGTGTGTAAGGTATACCAACTGACATGGTCAGTGTGTGTAAGGTATACCAACTGACATGGTCAGTGTGTAAGGTATGCCAACTGACATGGTCTGTGAGTAAGGTATGCCAACTGACATGGTCTGTGTGTGTAAGGTATGCCAACTGACATGGTCTGTGAGTAAGGTATGCCAACTGATATGGTCAGTGTGTAAGGTATGCCAACTGACATGGTCATGCAAAACTCCTGAAGTATTTTCTTGACTTGTTTCTTGTTACAACGTAAGTTTATTTCTTCATGAAAAACGTTACATAATCACAACACACGTATATTCACACTTTCAATTTTATTTCTAATGATAACTGATATTTCTGTAGTATTTTCCACCAACACATTCAAAATGAGAGTTCTTGAATGTTATATAGAACCGATACTGTTATACGGTTGTGAGGCATGGACAGTCAACACGCAAAGCCTGAACAATATTGAGGCAGCTGAAATGTGGTTTGTAAGAAGAATGTGGAGAGTTCCATGGACAGCAAAGAAAACAAACGAGACAATCTTGATTTAGGCAGACACAATAAGATCATTGATAAAGAAGATAAGGAAAAGACAAGCAACTTTCTAGGACATTTTTTAAGGCAAGAGAAATTAGAGCACCTAGTCACCACAGGAAAGCTGGAGGGGGAAAGAACACCAGGTAGACCCAGGGATAAAATATTGGACGGACTTGCAATGTGGCTGAGGACAAAGAGGGTGGAAGATGCACTTGCAGCGATAAGGGATGGGATTCGTATGGAGGACCATGATCGCCAACGTCATGCGGCAGGACACATGATGATGATGATAATGATGATGATGATGATGATGATGATGATGATGATGATGATGACCACACACATCAACACACAAACTAACAACCACACAGGCTCTTGGTGGACTACATTTACTCATGGTTGGATCAGTCATCTGGAAAAAAATTAATATTACGTAACTTTTCAACCATGTCCAGATTTCACAGGGCACATTTTTTAACTACTCACCGCACATGTGTTGTGTGTATGCTAGTGAATACAAGATGTCAAACGAAATCCAAAACAAATGTGACTGCCCGCGTTCAAGCAAACAGGAACCAGAAAAAAAAAACACACAAAAAAAACAAATACTAACGCGTATTTAATACAACAAGACAAGACAGGCGCACATTTTCGGCCAACTGGCCTTTATCAAGCGAACGATCACAAACAAACAAATACCAGATACAAAAATTAAGTATTCCTTGTCTCACACTGGACGGAGCAGCAGGGAATTTTCAGTCTTTTTCTCCTAATTTTTGTATCTGGTATTTGTTTGTGATCTTACGCTTGACAAAGGCCAGTTGGCTGAAAATTTGCGCCTGTCTTGTCTTGTTGTATTAAATACGCGTTCTTATTCTTTTTTTTGTGTTGTTTTTTTTTTTTGTTTGGTTGGTTTTTTTGTTTTTGTTTTTTGTTGTTGTTTTTTTTTGTTTGGTTCCAAGATGTCAAACAGTAATCAAGTGGAAAAGCGAAACAACAATGCATATGAAAACGATAATATGCTGTATTTTCTTTGACAGAAAAGTACAAAGCGCTGTGGATTCCAAGTTCACAAGAATGGCAAGCATGATGCTTTTAAATCCAGTTTAAAAAGCCATCTCTTTTCCCAACAATGAATTCTACAACTACTTCTTTTCGTCAGTTTGTATATGTCCTTTTATTTGTTTTATTTCATTTCATTATTTTATTTATTTTATTGTATTGTAACCAGAAGAACAAGAAAACCAATGCAAGCGCGTATTCAACAAAACAAGACAAGACAAGCGCAAATTTTCGGCCAACCGGCCTTTGTCAAGCGCGAATGCACAGTCACAAACAGACCACAAACACCAAACAATGGATAATAAAAAGAGGACTAAAAACTTCCTGCCGCCTCGTCCAGTGGATGAACACATGGACATTCCATCTGGTCCCTTTTTATCCACTGGACGAGGTTCCTGTTTGCTTGGGCGCGGCAGTCGCACTTGTTTTGGATCTTATTTTACTTTATTTTATTTTATTTTGTTTTATTCATTTCATTTCATTTTTTTTATTTATTTATTTTTTTTTTTTTATCATATTTTTCAATATCGAATATCATAAGGTAGTCTTTGTCGATTGTATGTGTAGCTGGTGCATAAGAGCGTTTTGATTTAATTAACTGTCAGGATTTGGCGCCGTATAAATACTGTAATTATTTGTTTGATAGGATGGAGTTACCTAACCTTTCTGTCGGCCTCGTTGTAGGGGTTGTGTAAATTTTCCTCTTGCGCCGATATCCCATGCATTAAGTTTGATGAGACTTATACGTGCTTACTGTCAGTCAATCGTTTGTTTGGCTGGCTTTTTGTTGTTGTTGTATTTTGTTGTTTGATTTGTTATGTTTTGTTTATTTTGTTTGTTGGTTGGTTGATTTGTTTTGTTTGATTTGATTTTTTTTGTTTGTTGTTTTTGTTTTTGGTTTTTAGAGGTATTGTTTTGTTTTTGTGTTTTAGGTGTTTGTTTTGTTTGTTTGTTTGTGTTTGTTGTTGTTGTTGTTTTTCGTATTCTGACTTCCACTCTGTTTTCATCCTTGAACAGTCCTCTGGAAGATTGATTTACCACATTTCTATGGCACACTGATTTGACAAGGCCGTTGGATACTGTTGCATGGCTGTACCAATGTAGTTTCTTTTTTTCTTTCTTTTTTTTTTTCAAATGAAGTCAACTGTTCTCATCAGATCAGTTAGGTAGAACCTAAAGGCTAGGCAAGTGAGTATGGTTTATATATCGACTTTGGTGTATGTGTGTGTGTGGCCTTTGTTATCTGTGTGTGTGGCCTTTGTTATCTATGTGTGTGGCCTTTGTTATCTGTGTGTGGCCTTTGTTATCTATGTGTGTGGCCTTTGTTATCTGTGTGTGGCCTTTGTTATCTATGTGTGTGGCCTTGTTATCTGTGTGTGGCCTTTGGTGTATGTGTGTGTGGCCTTGTTATCTAAGTGTGGCCTTTGTTATCTATCTGTGTGTGTGGCTTTTGTTATCTATGTGTGTGGCCTTTGTTATCTGTGTGTGGCCTTTGTTATCTATGTGTGTGGCCTTTGTTATCTGTGGTGTGGCCTTTGGTGTATGTTGTGTGTGGCCTTTGTTATCTAAGTGTGGCCTTTGTTATCTGTGTGTGTGGCTTTTGTTATCTATGTGTGTGGCCTTTGTTATCTATGTGTGTGGGCCTTTGTTGTCTATATGTGTGGCCTTTGTTATCCATGTGTGTGGCCTTTGTTGTCCATGTGTGTGGCCTTTGTTGTCCATGTGTGTGGCCTTTGTTGTCCATGTGTGTGGCCTTTGTTGTCCATGTGTGTGGCCTTTGTTGTCCATGTGTGTGGCCTTTGTTGTCCATGTGTGTGGCCTTTGTTGTCCATGTGTGTGGCCTTTGTTGTCCATGTGTGTGGCCTTTGTTGTCCATGTGTGTGGCCTTTGTTGTCCATGTTGTGTGGACCTTTGTTGTCCATGTGTGTGGCCTTTGTTTCCATGTGTGTGACCTTTGTTGTCCATGTGTGTGGCCTTTGTTGTCCATGTGTGTGGCCTTTGTTTCTATTGTGTGGCCTTTGTTATCCATGTGTGTGGCCTTTGTTGTCTATATGTGTGGCCTTTGTTATCCATGTGTGTGGCCTTTGTTGTCCATGTGTGTGGCTTTTGTTGTCCATGTGTGTGGCCTTTGTTGTCCATGTGTGTGGCCTTTGTTATCCATGTGTGTGGCCTTTGTTGTCCATGTGTGTGGCCTTTGTTGTCTATATGTGTGGCCTTTGTTATCCATGTGTGTGGCCTTTGTTGTCCATGTGTGTGGCCTTTGTTGTCCATGTGTGTGGCCTTTGTTGTCCATGTGTGTGGCCTTTGTTGTCTATATGTGTGGCCTTTGTTATCCATGTGTGTGGCCTTTGTTGTCCATGTGTGTGGCCTTTGTTGTCCATGTGTGTGGCCTTTGTTGTCCATGTGTGTGGCCTTTGTTGTCTATATGTGTGGCCTTTGTTGTCCATGTGTGTGGCCTTTGTTGTCTATATGTGTGGCCTTTGTTATCCATGTGTTGGCTTTTGTTGTCTATATGTGTGGACTTTGTTGTCCATGTGTGTGTGCCTTTGTTATCCTATGTGTGTGGCCTTTGTTATCTATGTGTGTGGCCTTTGTTGTCCATGTGTGTGGCCTTTGTTTCCATGTGTGTGGCCTTTGTTATCTATGTGTGGCTTTGTTGTCCATGTGTGTGACCTTTGTTGTCCATGTGTGTGGCCTTTGTTTCCATGTGTGTGACCTTTGTTATCTATGTGTGGCTTTGTTGTCCATGTGTGTGACCTTTGTTTCCATGTGTGTGGCCTTTGTTATCTATGTGTGTGGCCTTTGTTATCTATGTGTGTGACCTTTGTTATCTATATGTGTGACCTTTGTTATCTATAGTGTGTGGCCTTTGTTATCCATGTGTGTGGCCTTTGTTGTCCATGTGTGTGGCCTTTGTTGTCCATGTGTTGTGTCCTTTGTTATCTATGTGTGTGGCCTTTGTTATCTATGTGTGTGGCCTTTGTTATCTATGTGTGTGACCTTTGTTATCTATATGTGTGGCCTTTGTTATCCATGTGTGGCCTTTGTTATCCATGTGTGTGGCCTTTGTTATCCATGTGTGGCCTTTGTTCTCTATGTGTGTGGCCTTTGTTATCTATGTGTGTGTGGCCTTTGTTATCTATGTATGGCCTTTGTTATTTATATGTGGTCTTTGTTATCTATGTGTGTGGCCTTTGTTATCTATGTGTGGTCTTTGTTATCTGTGTGTGTGTGGCCTTTGTTATCTATATGTGTGACCTTTGTTATCTATGTGTGTTGCCTTTGTTATATATGGTGTTGCCTTTGTTATCTATGTGTGTGACCTTTGTTATCTATGTGTGACCTTTGTTATCTATGTGTGTTGCCTTTGTTATATATGGGTGTGACCTTTGTTATCTATGTGTGTGGCCTTTGTTGTCTGTGTGTGGCCTTTGTTATCTATGTGTATGACCTTTGTTATCTATGTGTGTGGCCTTTGTTATCTATGTGTGTGGCCTTTGTTATCTATGTGTGTTGCCTTTGTTATCTATGTGTGTGACCTTTGTTATCTATGTGTGTGACCTTTGTTATCTATGTGTGTGGCCTTTGTTGTCTGTGTGTGGCCTGAAGAATGAAGCATCCAGCTATGAATGTGAGAAACATGAATTTAACAGCCGGTAAGACAGAGGGTTTTTTTTTTGGACTGTAAATGTTGCCTGTCTTTTCCTAATCTTCCTTATGAATGATCTACTTGTGTCTGCCTCCATCAAGACTGTCTCGTTTGTTTTCTTTGCTGTCCATGGAACTCTCAACATTCTTCTGAGAAACCACATCTCGGCTGCCTCAATCTTGTTCTGGCTTTGCTTGTTGACTGTCCACGCCTCACATTCGTACAACAGTATTGGTTCTATATAACATTCAAGAACTCTCTTTCTGATGTCAACTGATAGGCATTTGTTGGTAAGAATGCTTGTCATCTGCTTGAATGCTGTTTTGGTTTGGCCGATTCTGCCAGCTATTTCTGATGTGCATCTGCCGTCTGATGAAATGATCGTTCCCAGATATTTAAACTTATTAACCTGTGTCAAGGTTGTGCCATTTGCTGTTATTTTGCATGAGGGGATTTCATGTTTTTTACTGATCACCATGACTTCAGTCTTTCCTGCTGTTTAGTTCCAATCCCTTACCTTTGCTTTCTATTTCTAGTATATTCACAAGGTTTTGTAGGTCCCTTTCATTTTCAGTTAAGAAATGAAAATTAGGTTGATGTAGCCATGTAACAAGATCGAATTGCCTTACTAAAGTCAGTCCTATAGAGAACTGTGGAGGGAGGCAGACGAATGCGAGTCAGGAAATTCGATGGACTGAAAACACTGCATAATAGACAGAGAAACAAATTTGCAAAGACCCAGGCATTGGCACACAACTGACAGAACTGGAAGAACGTGATGAACACTCCTTTAGTACAGCGCCTCAATGACTCTTCAAGGAGTTATGGGAAAAGAAGAAAACGATACGGAATTATCTACGCGTTGTCTCGCCTTCTTCAGCAACCTGAAACTGCCGACAGACAACGTTGTCAGTTCTCCCAGATACAGAAGCAGACTCCAGCCCATTTATTTGTCGTGAAAACTCAGACAGGGTTTTAAGTATTGTCTGGTTTTGTTCTTCAACCGTTCATGGTCAGGGTCACCTAGTCCTTATCCACATCTGTGCATTAGATCTCACAAAAGCCTTCAATGGATAAGAGGCTTATCGTTCAGGTATATCGTTACTTTCTATATTTGTTCTCGACTACTTTCACACGTTCCCCTGCTCCCTATACGCTCTATCCCCCACCCCACCCTCTCATCCCCCATAGGCAGCCATACATCGTGTCTGGGAAAGAATGTATCTCCAGATTATACTGAGCTGACTGGTGTGTTGCAAGGAGCTTACTATGTCTGAAGGTGTTGTTTTTTTTCTTTTCTTTTCACGTGGCCATGCTGTTCGTAGTGACGGTTAATGCATCTTTCCCCTTCTCTCTCTCTCTTCTGTCTCTCTCTCTCTGTCTCTCTCTCTCTCTCTCTCTCTCTCTCTCTCTCTCGCTCTCTCTCTTATTTATCTTTTTTTTTGTAATGCAATCTTTCAATTGAAGCAGTGTTGTAACCATACTTATCTGGATTTGAATTTTCTTTTTTCTTTGAATTTTCTTTTTTCTTTAAATCCTCGGAAATAAACTTTTAATAAATGAAGACAAACATTCGTATTATCCGATTTTAATAAATAAAAACCCTTTATTCATGTCGGGCTGGTTCAAAAATTGCTATAACATATCATTATCATGTGCCCTGCCGCATGGCGTTGGCGATCATGGCCCTCCATATGAAACTATCTTTTGTTGCTGCAAATATATCTCCCACCTTTCTGTCTTTATCCACTCCGCAAGTCCGTCCAATATTTTCTCCCTGGGTCTATCTGTTGTTCTTTTCCCCCCAGCTTTCCTGTTGTGACTAGGTGCTCTAATCTATCTAGCCCCATAAAGTGTCCTGTAACTTATATTCAGGCCAAATCATCATCATCATCACCAGGTCCCTAGCGGCATGGCGTTGGCGATTATGGACTTCCATCTGTCTCTATCTCTCGTTGCCCCTAGCATCTCTTCCACTTTCCTTGTCCCAGCCACTCTGCAAGTCCGTCTAGTATCTTCTCCCTGGGTCTACCCGGTGTTCTCTTTCCCTCCAGCTTTCCCGTTGTGACCAGGTGCTCTAATTCCCCTTTCCTCATAAAATGGCCTATAAATATTGCCTGTCTTTTCCTAATCTTCCTTATGAATGATCCACTAGTGTCTGCCTCCATCAAGACTGTCTCGTTTGTTTTCTTTGCTGTCCATGGAACTCCCAACATTCTTCTTAGAAACCACATCTCGGCTGCCTCAATGTTGTTCTGGCTTTGCGTGTTGACTGTCCACGCCTCACAACCGTACACCAGTATTGGTTCTATATAACATTCAAGAACTCTCTTCCTGATGTTAATTTATAGGCATTTGTTGGTAAGAATGTTTTTTCATCTTTTTGAGTGCTGGTTTGGCATGGCCGATTCTGCTGGCTATTTCTGATGTGCATCTGCCGTCTGGCGAAATGATCGTTCAGGCCAAATACTGGTGTAAATAACGCAAAGGAAAGAAAGAGCGAAAGAGAGAAGAAGAAGAATACAGAATACAGACCACACACATAGTTTTAATTGGCGGTTTGTCTGGCCAGCAGACTGCCACTCACTGTAATAATGAAGAATATGTCTGCTTCTCTCCCTTTGATTTTATCTCCCCTGTCAGCAAGATTGAAAGTGTGGAAATTTCCGTTTTTCAGAAAACAGAGTCCAGCCAGCTCTCTGTCTGTCTGTCTGTCTGTCTGTCTGTCCGTTTGTCTGTCCATTTGTCTGTGTGTCTGTGTGTGTGTGTGTGTGTCTGGCTGTCTTCCGTCCGTCTGTCTGTATGTCTGCCTGCCTGTCTGTCTGTCCGTCCGTCCGTCTGTCTGTCTGCTTGTCTCTCTCTCTCTCTCTCTCTCTCCATCTCTCTCTCTCTTATCTGCCTGTCTGCCTGTCTGTCTGTTTCTCTCTCTCTCTCTCTCGCTCTCTCTGTCTGCTGTCTGTCTGTCTCTCTCTCTCTCTCGCTCTCTCTCGCTCTGTCTCTCTCTCTCGCTCTCTCTCTCTCTCTCGCTCGCTCGCTCTCTGTCTCTCTCTCTCTCTTTCTCTGTCTCTGTCTGTCTGCCTGTCTGTCTGTCTGTCTGTCTGTCTGTCTCTCTCTCTCTCTCTCTCTCTCTCTCTCTCTCTCTGTATATAAAAAAGAGATCTCTTAAATCATTTTAATCGTTTTCAGTCTTTGGGGTATTTTGTTTTCAAGGGAGAGAATGTATACAGCCGAAGGTTGCTACGTCATTGAGAGCAAACAGAAAGGGAAACAACCTGTGTGAACAAACTGTGTTGGCAACGAATTTTTAGCTGTTTATGAAATACGTTTTTTGTTTGTTTGCTTGATTCTACAGATGAACTACAAGTCATGTGTAACGGGTTGCTGGTACACTCAGAACACTCAAGTCACAGGAACCAGAAAAAAAACAAGAAAAAAGAATAAGAACGCGTATTTAATACAACCAGACAAGACAGGCGCAAATTTTCTGTCAACGGGCCCTTTGTCAAACGTAAACAAACACCAGTCACAAAAATTTAGGAGAAAAAGACTGAAACTTCCCTGCTGCTCCGTCTAGTGTGAGAAAAGGAATAAACTGACTAACATCTGGTTGTATTAATATACGTTCTTTTCTTTTTTTCGTGTTTTTTTTTCTGTTCCTGTTTTGCTTGAATCGGGGGTCACTTGTTTTGGTTTTGTTTCTCAAGTAATCAACACGACTTTTCTTACTGTGTGCCTTTAATTGAAAGTACCATAATTGTTTGGATTCAGCGTCATTTATATAGGCACACACCTTTGACATGTGAGTCCATGAACAGAAGAAAACACGAGAAGTTTGAAGGAGCAGACCAAAGATACATTAATAATGAAGAAGATTAGGTAAAAGCAAGAACATTAAGGCCATTTTATGAGGCAAGAGAAAAGAAGACCCAGTCAAAAGGAGAAGCTGGAGGGAAAGAAACATCAGTAGACCAGGGAGAAAACATCGGACGGGTTTTGCTGAGAGTGCAGAGGACAGAGAGGGTGGGAGATGTACTTGCAGCGACAAGGGATAGATTCGTATGGAGGGCCATGATCGCGAACGCCAAGCGGCAGGGCGCATGATAATGATGACATACCCAAAATTTGGGGAAAATCTTGAAAATTGTTTAGTAGACAATGTCAACATTAAGGTGAACGAGACGAACATAAATTGATACGCAGTGGCATCCTAAAGTTTATTTTCTCATATGCTCAGTGAGTTGATAAAGTTTGGCTCAACGCTAAAACTCAGTCCTAGGATAAAGCAAACTGTCAAGTGTGTGACATTTGTTTCCTCTGAATTTCTTGTAATTATTTTTTTCAGATGTATGTAATTTGATTGTTAAACTTTAGCTTTCATTTCCTGATTAAGTGCGGTATTTTTCATCGAGGCAAATCTTTAAGAACCTATTTGCAATTTAATTACATAAGCTGGGAAATTTTCCAACAGTTCTAATATGAAGTCATTAACTGCATTCGCTAAAAAGATGCTTTGCTCTATAAAAATGACGGATTTTGTTTGTCTGTTTGTTTTATTTGTTTGTTTGTTGGTTAGTTGGTTGGTTGGTTGGTTGGTTGGTTGGTTGGTTGGTTGGTTGGTTGGTTGTTCGTTTGTTCGTCCGTTTGTTTGTGTGTTTGTTTGTGTTTTGTTTGTCGTTTGTTTGTTTGCTTGCTTGCTTGTTTGTTTGTTTGTTTGATTCTGTTTGTTCCTTTGTTTGTGTGTGTGTGTGTGTGTGTGTGTGTGTGTGTGTGTGTGTGTGTGTGTGTGTATGTGTGTGTGTGTGTGTGTGTGTGTGTGTGTGTGTGTGTGTGTGTGTGTATGTGTGTGTGTGTGTGTGTGTGTGTGTTTAGTTTCTTTCTTTTCAACATTTTTATTCATTTTATATATATATGTATATACACAATATATGTATATACACAAACACATTGACAAACAAATGCAAACCCCATTATTTTAGTCCACGAAGACAAGCATAGCAATCATATCACACAGAAATAATCGTTCCACTAATATTTCCCTGATCACCTCAGTATAATCCAACTGTACAGTGACTAATTGTTTAACATTGTACACACTTCCAAAATACAGGGGGGTGCAAAAGTAGGTATACAGTAAGTATCACATCATTATTATAATGCTTAATTCATTAAAATTATTAGCACATTAAGTTAGTTGGCCTTATTTTCGATACTTTCAGTGTCATTAATCATATTTTATCGTAACTAATAATATGCATGTACTTTTATCATAACTTTCAATTTGTTTTATTTTTTGCAGGTAAAGCGGCAATTCAATTTAGATCTAAGCGGCAATTTAATTTAGATCTAAGTGTGCATGAGTGTACGCTCTCGATTAGAGGAGTGTGTGAATACCGACGGCAAGCAGTTTGAGTATCTGAGGGATTAAGGCTGTGCTTGTTATTACATGTATATGCATATTTATTTGTTTGTATAATAAATGCAATGAGTATTGTACGTGTTTTCTTTTTTCATAATTGTATACCTACTTTTGCACCCCCCCTGTATATCTTCAATGCTGTCCCTCTCCCTTCTACAAGATTTTGTTTGTTTCTTTGTTTGTGTGAATGTTTATTTGTTTGTTTCTGGAATAAAAAAAAAAAAGAAAGATGTTTACAATGGCATGACCGTCTTTCAATAATCTTTATCAGCATGATGGATGTGGCCATGGGACGCTACATGAGTGGAATTGGCGAAGTGCCAACTGTTACGGATGTTTTTGTGATTTACTGTGGGTTGTGGTGTGTGAGTGTAAATTAATGAATATCTTGTTACACATTTTAAATTGGATTTTGGATTTTATCATTTCAGCATTAATCAACGTATGTCTGTGTTTGTTTGTTTCTCTCTTTCTGTCTGTCTGTCTGTCTTTCTTTCCTTTCAGCATCAATCAACATAAACCCATGTTTGGTTTTTTCTTTCTGTCATTTTTCTGACTTTTTTTCATTTCTTTCCCATTTTCTTTCTTCTTCTATCTTTCTTTCTTTCTTTCTTTTCTTTCTTTCTTTCTGTCTTTCATCTTTCTGTCTGTCCTTCTATGTTTCTGTCTTTCTTTCTTTCTTTCCTTCTTCCCTTCTGTCTTTCTTTCATTCTTTCTTTCTGTCTGTCTGTCTGTCTGTCTTTCTTTCTGTCTTTCTGTCTGTCTATCTGTCTTTCTTTCTTTCGATCTTTCTTTCTGTCTGTCTTTCTGTCTGTCTGTCTTTCTGTCTGTTTTTCTTTCTTTTTTGTGTCTTTCTGTCTGTCTGTCTTTCTGTCTGTCTGTCTGTTTTTCTTTCTTTTTGTGTCTTTCTGTCTGTCTGTCTTTCTGTCTGTCTGTCTTTCTGTCTGATTTTCTTTCTTTTTTCTGTCTTTCTGTCTGTCTGCCTTTCTGTCTGTCTTTCTGTCTGTCTGTCTGTCTTTCTTTCTCCCTTTCTTTCTTTCGTTCTTTCTTTCTTTCTTTCTGTCTATCTTTCTTTCTCTCTTTCTTTCATTCTTTCTGTCTGTCTGTCTATCTTTCTTTCTTCCTTTCGTTCTTTCTTTCTTTCTGTCTGTCTGTCTGTCTTTCTTTCTTTCTGCTTTCTGTCTGTCTTTCTGTTTGTCTTTCTGTCTATCTTTCTGTCTGTCTTTCTGTTTGTCTTTCTTTTTTTCTTTCTGTCTTTGTTTGT
>JAPXFY010000019.1:6448507-6451007 GCA_030674185.1 Monoplex corrugatus
GAGTAGAGAGAACCTGGAAGAGGATCCAGTTCGCAGGTTTTGAACGACATGGATCTGATTGTGTTGAAAATTTCTTCTTGTGAGACTGGGGTAAAAGTAGTAGCAATAGCAGAGAGCAATAGTAGTAGTAGTAGCAGTAGAGGCAACAGCAGCAGCAGTAATTGTAGTAGTAGTAGTAGTAGTAGTAGTAGCAGTAGCAGAGAGCAATAGTAGTAGTAGTAGCAGTAGCAGCAACAGCAGCAGCAGTAATTGTAGTAGTAGTAGTAGTAGTAGTAGTAGTAGTAGTAGTAGCAATAGCAGAGAGCAATAGTAGTAGTAGTAGCAGTAGCAGCAACAGCAGCAGCAGTAATTGTAGTAGTAGTAGTAGTAGTAGTAGTAGTAGCAATAGCAGAGAGCAATAGTAGTAGTAGTAGCAGTAGAGGCAACAGCAGCAGCAGTAATTGTAGTAGTAGTAGTAGTAGTAGTAGTAGTAGCAATAGCAGAGAGCAATAGTAGTAGTAGTAGCAGTAGCAGCAACAGCAGCAGCAGTAATTGTAGTAGTAATAGTAGAAGTAGCAGAGAGCAATAGTAGTAGTAGTAGTAGTAGTAGCAGCAACAGCAGCAGCAGTAATTGTAGTAGTAGTAGTAGTAGTAGTAGTAGTAGCAATAGCAGAGAGAGATAGTAGTAGTAGTAGCAGTAGCAGCAACAGCAGCAGCAGTAATTGTAGTAGTAGTAGTAGCAATAGCAGAGAGCAATAGTAGTAGTAGTAGCAGTAGCAGCAACAGCAGCAGCAGTAATTGTAGTAATAGTAGTAGTAGTAGTAGCAGTAACAGAGAGCAATAGTAGTAGTAGTAGCAGTAGCAGCAACAGCAGCAGCAGTAATTGTAGTAGTAGTAGTAGTAGTAGTAGCAGAGAGCAATAGTAGTAGTAGTAGCAGTAGCAGCAACAGCAGCAGCAGTAATTGTTGTAGTAGTAGTAGTAGTAGTAGCAGAGAGCAATAGTAGTAGCAGTAGCAGCAACAGCAGCAGCAGCTGCAGTAGTAGTAGTAGTACTAGTTGTTGTTGTTTTAGTTTTAGTAATAGTAGAAGTAGTAGTAGTAGTAGTTGCTGTTGTTGTTGTTGTAGTAGTAGTAGCAGCAGTAGCAGTAGTAGTAGTTGTAGTAGTAGTTGTTGTAGTAGTAGTTGTTGTTGTTGTTGTAATAGTAGCAGTAATAATAGTAGTAGTCATAAATGGGAGGACGAGGAATGACAATAGTACTTGTAGTAATAGTAACAGTAGGAGTAGAAGTGATAATGGTACTTATGTAGTAGTAGGATGAGGAGGAGGAGGAGAAGGAGGAGGAGGAGGAGGAGGAGAAGGAGGAGGAATAGTGGTGGTAGTCAACCTAGTGTTTCATAGACTCCTTCTTCCCCCTGCCCCCCCCCCCCCCTCCATCCATATTTCAAAACCTTACTAGCACATAGGATATTAGCACCAGCTCAAGGAGTCTGCCAGATAATTGCTGGTAGATCTGGCTGGAGCGCAAATGGAATTATCCAAGCCCGATGAATCTCTCTCTCCAACAAACTCCAAACACCAAATTCTTGCTGCGCCACTACTACAACTGTAGCTCTCCATAAACTTAGCGCTCAAGCTTGGGGGATGAAGTACAGACTTAATAACCCTTTCACCGCTCTCCTACCATTAGCTGCAAAACCTTAATTTTTACCTGTCACTACTGCCAATCCTACACTGCGAAGTAGAATAGTGAGAGCAACGCTAACTTATCGCGTGTCCGGATTAGAGAACCTATCTCATCGCCTTGCTCTGGTCCTGCTCTTCCTTTTTTTCTCTTCTCTTTTTCCTTCTCTTTTCGTTCTTCTCTATTCTTTTCTTCTTCATTCTCTTCTTTGCTTCTTCCTTCTTCTTTGCTTTTATTTCTCTCTTCTTCTTTTCTCTTCTCTTCATTTTCTGTTCAGACTTTGCTTCATTCTCTTCTACTTCTTCTCTTTCTTTTTTCTCTTCTTGTTTCTCTTTCTTCTTTTCTTCTTCTCTGTTCTTCTTCTGCTTCTTCTTCTTCTTTCTTCTTCTTCTTCTTTTTCTTCTTCTTCTTCTTTTCTTCTTCTTTCTTCTCTTCTCTTCTTCTTCTTCTTCTTCTTCTTCTTCTTCTTCTTCTTCTTCTTCTTCTTTCTTCTTCCCCTTCCTCTTCTCTTTCTTCTCTTCTCTTCTTTCTCTTCTTTCTTCTCTTCTTCCTTCTGCTTCTTCTCTTCTTCTTCTTCTTCTTCTTCTTCCTTCCTGCTTCTTCTTCTTCTTCTTCTTCTTTCTCTTCTTCTTCCTTCTTCTTCTTCTTCTTCTCTCCTCTCTTCTCTTCTCTCTTTCTTCTTCTTCTGCTTCTTCTTCTCTCTTCTTTTCTCTTCTTCTTCTTCTTCTTCTTCTTCTTCTTCCTTCTTCTTCTTCTTCTTCTTCTTCTTCTTCTTCTCTTCTTTCTTCTTCTTCTTCTCTTTTCTTCTTTTCTTTCTTCTTCTTCTTCTTCTTTTCTTT
>JAPXFY010000019.1:6453507-6458507 GCA_030674185.1 Monoplex corrugatus
TTGGTTTTGGTTTTGGTTTTGGTTTGGTTTGGTTTTGGTTTGGTTTGGTTTGGTGTTTGGTTTGGTTTGGTTTGGTTGGTTTTGGTTTTGGTTTTGGTTTGGTTTGGTTTGGTTTTGGTTTTGGTTTTGGTTTGGTTTGGTTTGGTTTGGTTTGGTTTGGTTTGGTTTGGTTTGGTTTTGGTTTGGTTTGGTTTTGGTTTGGTTTGGTTTTGGTTTGGTTTGGTTTGGTTTTGGTTTTGGTTTTGGTTTTGGTTTTGGTTTGGTTTTGGTTTGGTTTGGTTTGGTTTGGTTTTGGTTTCGTTTCGTTTCGTTTCGTTTCGGTTTTTGTTTTTTGTTTTTTTGTTTTTGTTTGTTTTTGTTTTTTTCGTTTCGTTTTGTTTGGAAAAGACAAGCACTACTTTTAAGACATTTTATGAGGCAAGATAAATTTGAGCACCTAGTCACAATAGGAAAACTGGAGGGGAAAGAGCACCAGTAAACTCAGGGAGAAAATATTGAATGGATTTGCAGGGTGGATGAAAACAGAAAGGGTGAGAGATGTACTTGGTTTGGTTTGGTTTGGTTTGGTTGGTTTGGTTTGGTTTTGGTTTTGGTTTTGGTTGTTTGGTTTGGTTTTGGTTTGGTTTGGTTTGGTTTGGTTTGGTTTGGTTTGGTTTGGTTTGGTTTTGGTTTTGGTTTGGTTTTGGTTTGGTTTGGTTTTGGTTTTGGTTTGGTTTGGTTTGGTTTGGTTTGGTTTGGTTTGGTTTGGTTTGGTTTGGTTTGGTTTGGTTTGGTTGGTTTGGTTTGGTTTGGTTTGGTTTGGTTTGGTTTTGGTTTGGTTTGGTTTGGTTTTGGTTTTGGTTTTGGTTTTGGTTTGGTTTGGTTTTGGTTTGGTTTGGTTTGGTTTTGGTTTCGTTTCGTTTCGTTTCGTTTCGGTTTTTGTTTTTTGTTTTTTTGTTTTTGTTTGTTTTTGTTTTTTTCGTTTCGTTTTGTTTGGAAAAGACAAGCACTACTTTTAAGACATTTTATGAGGCAAGATAAATTTGAGCACCTAGTCACAATAGGAAAACTGGAGGGGAAAGAGCACCAGTAAACTCAGGGAGAAAATATTGAATGGATTTGCAGGGTGGATGAAAACAGAAAGGGTGAGAGATGTACTTGGTTTGGTTTGGTTTGGTTTGGTTTGGTTTTGGTTTTGGTTTGTTTTGGTTTGGTTTGGTTTGGTTTGGTTTGTTTGGATTTCGTTTCGTTTCGTTTCGTTTCGTTTGATTGTTTTTTAATAAGGTCATCGCACTGAGGGAGGTTACCTTTTTGCTCACCTATTTTTTCGCCCCATTTTCTACGCCACCTTAATGGCCACAGAAGCTGGGGCAGTTTGTTTTACAATGCGATGATGATGATGTCGAAAAGAATGATAATCATGATGCTATGGAGTTCCATCTAGGATTCAGACTGCGTGACAGGGCTGTACTCTACACTTACTATCATAACATATCCCGGCGTCAACAAGGCCCGAGAAATACAGACTCCTGCGGTGCTGGTCAGAAGATTTGAGCAACACCCTAAATGACACATCCGTGAAGTGGATGAGACTCGACTGTGTGGTCCCAGTCTTCCCAATGAGCCCACAACACGCTCAACTCTGGGTAGGAGTCGGTTAGAGCCGAAAAATCCCACAATGGTTTTTAAGGGATTGATGGTTGCTTTGTTGTTGTTGTTGTTTTTGTTTTTGGTTTGTTCGTTTTTTTTACACTTAGAAATGAAAGTGTCAGTTGGCGAATATTGATCATTCGTTTTTCATCCTTGGCTGTGACAGATCATCGGGATTGTAAAGCTTGAGAACACGGCCACTATCCAGTAACTACTACAGTTATTGCTAATTATTTCTCCATAGCAAATGCTGAAATTAAGCCTTTATAAACAATCACTGAATCATAGTAATGAAAATATCTCTTAGGAACTTTTTTAAGTTTAACCCTTTGACTCCTGCATCCTATCCATCAACTGCAAAAAAAAACTTAACCTTTTGACTCTCTCACCCTATCCACCAGCTTCTTGCAGGAAGCTGGTGGATAGGGTGAGAAAGTTAAAGGGTTAAGTTTTTGCTTTGCTAGCATGGTTGACAGTACAGGAGGATGCTGGTGGACAGGCTCCGGAAGTCAAAGCTAAATTACAAAAACCAAATAGCAATTTCAAAAAATCTGGGAAAAAAAAATGATTTGATTCATATAAATGAGTATTTCACCATGGTGCTAAAGAATTTTCAGCGAAAAGTTTATATTGGAAGCTGTAGAAACAAACAGCCCACCATAGCGACGAAAGCGTCACGTTTATCAAAAGCTGACTTGTTGGACTGGTCATTATTGACGTCACACGTCCGGTGTGGATTTCCCCCACACACACATTTACATGTTAACCCTTTGACTCCCCTACTCTGCCCACTAACTACAAAAACTTAACCTTTTGACTCCCTCATCCTATCCACCAGCTTCCGTACCCACAGTACCTTACCACCCCAACCCTCAGGTCACTAGATGGTCTTCGTCGACCCGAGGGACGAACAAAAACAAGTGTATATGAAGTTCTGAGATGGAAAGAGGATGGGCCTAAATACATTGTGCAACATATTTCTTTTGACCCTTTGACTCTTGCACCCTGTTCACCAACGGCAAAACCTTAACCCTTTCACTCCCTTATCCTATTCACCAGCTTCTTGCAGGAAACTGGTGGATAGGGTGAAAGAGTCAAAGGGTTAAGTTTTTGCTTTGCTAGCATGGTTGACAATACAGGAAGATGCTGGTGGACAGGCTCCTGGAGTCAATGAGTTAAATCACATGAACCAAATAGCAATAGAAAAAAAAAAGTTTCATTCATACAAATGAGTGTTTCACCATGGTGATAAAGAATTTTCAGCGAAAAGTTTATATTGGAAGCTCTAGAAACAAACAGCCCACCATAGCGACGAAAGTGTCACCATACTTTCCAACATCCTCTTTCTCAGTACTACACGAAGCCACAGTTATCAAAAGCTGACCTGTTGGAGTGGTCATTATTGACGTCAGACGTCCGGTGTGGATTTCCCACACACACACATTTACATTTTAACCATTTCACTCCTGCACCCTGTTCCACCAGCTGCAAAACCTTAACCCTTTTACTCCCTCAGGAAGTTGGTGGATAGGATGAGGGAGTCAAAGGGTTATGTTTTTTACTTTGCTAACATGGTTACCAATACAGGATGCTGGTGGACAGGGTAAGACAGTCAAAGGGTTAAGGTAAACGAGATTATTCTTGTCATGGGGCACCAACAGGAATCAGAAGGAAAAAAAAAACACGGAAAAAGAATTAGAACACGTATTCAATACAACCAGACATATTAACCCTTTGACGACTCCTGCACCCTGTCCACCAAGGGCAAAACGTTAACCCAGTCTGGTTGTATCAAATACGCGTTCTGGTTCTTTTTTTCGTGTGTTTTTTTTTTCTGGGTCCTGTTTGCATGAACGCTGGGAGTCACACTTGTTTTGGATGGGGTGCCGACGTGTGGAAAGTGCCGTGTCTTCTGTGTAGCTTGACCTCAAACAAAACTACAGACTAAATTATTGTCCACATATGTGTTCTCCCCACCGTCCTACCTCCTTTTGAGTAAGGTTGACAGATTTTTCAAAAACAGTGTAATTGTTGTTGTTGTTGTTGTTGATGGTGTTGTTGTTGTTGTTGTTGTTGTTGTTGTTGTTGATGGTGTTGTTATGTTGTTGTTGTTGTTGTTGTTGATGATGGTGTTGTTGTTGTTGATGGTGTTGTTGTTGTTATTGATGGTGTTGTTGTTGTTGTTGTTGATGATGTTGTTGTTGATGATGTTGTTGTTGTTGATGATGGTGTAGCTGTTGTTGTTGATGATGGTGTTGTTGTTGTTGTTGATGGTGTTGTTGTTGTTGATGATGGTGTTGTTGTTGTTTATGATGCATATATGGTGTTGTTGTTGTTGATGATGATGTTGTTGTTGTTGATGATGTTGTTGTTGTTGATGATGATGTTGTTGTTGTTGTCGTTGTTGTTGTTGTTGATGATGTTCTTGTTGTTGTTGTCGTTGTTGTTGTTGTTGTTGATGGTAGTGTTGTTGTTGTTGATAGTGTTGTTGTTGTTGTTGTTGATGGTGTTGTTGATGTTGTTGTTGATGTTGTTGTTGTTGATGTTGGGTAAAGCCCAGCCAGCTACACAGATTCTTGTCAAGGCTATAACCTGTCTCAAAATGTGTACAATATCTTATTGAACACACACACACGCACGCACGCGCGCACGCATCACACACACACATACACACACACACACACACACACACACACACACACACACACACACACAAACACACTGTTTCGAACAGAAAATAAAGTACACATATCAATGCATTTCCGCACATGATCTAAGGATATGCCCTGGCGTTGACCATTCCATCCAATTTATCACCTGAGGGGGGGGGGGTGGAGCGTAGGGGGAGTGTAAAAAAACTGAATACAAATGTGAACATACTAAGGACACTAAACCATGAATAAAAACTTGCTTTTTTTCCCTAAAATTGCTTTTGCTCATCACATTTCCTTAGAGCCAAAAGTGCACTTAATACATATATCCAATCATCAATCCTAAGAAAAAGTACGTAAAACTTTATCTTACACATACAGGTGAATGGACCAGCAAGGCAGACAATGATAGGAAGAGATGACAAAGCAAAGGAGGAAGGCAGAAACAAAGAGAGTAACAGAAAAGAGGAAATGTCTAGAATTTCTGGAAGGTGAGGGACTCTATTTATACTGAAAGAGCCCCCAGGGGAGGTAACAGTGACATATCAAACTGCTCACGATCATTTGCGTAATAGAGAACATGAAATGCAGTAAATGATAATTTTGTTAAAAAACAAACAAAACAAAAGAAGCACACAGATAGGCAGGTAGAAAGACAGAGAATATTTATATGCGTAATAGAGAACATCAATGTAGTAAACGTGACCTCCCACCACGAAA
>JAPXFY010000019.1:6478507-6488507 GCA_030674185.1 Monoplex corrugatus
CTCACTCACTCACTCACTCACACACACAAACCCCCTCCACACACACCACATACACACACCACCAACACCCCCCCCCCACACACACACACACACACACACACATACCAAAGACGTTAAATCAAAGAACGAACGAACAAACACCCACCAACTCACACGGATACACTTACACACACACACTCACACACTCACATACCCCCCTCACCCCCATCCCACCCCACCTCCACCCCCCCCCCCCCCACACACACACCTGTACGATAATAGTTGAGGATCATGTTGAAGACACCAGGATGCCGGTCAAAGAAGTACTCTCCGCTGGTGGGGTCATAGTCGGGGTTATGACCTTGAACAGCCTCGGTCAGCCAGGACAGCCGGGTGTCGGGTATGGACCTCAGGGTGGATTTGAACGTCTCGTACCTGACACCCCCACGTTGATGATCACCCGTTTGTGGGCAGAGGAGGTGGAGGTGGACCTCCCGGGGGCCAGGGAGAACTTCCCGTGGGCTATGGAATGGCTACGAGGGATACTGTTGCTGGTCTCCATTGGGTTTGTGTGTGTGGTGTGGGGGGGTGTTGTGTGTGTGTGTGTGGGGGGGGTGTTGGGGTTGTTGTGGGGGGGTTGGGTTGGTGTGTGTGTGGGGGGGATTGTTGTGTGTGTGTGGGTTGGTGTGTGTGTGGGGGGTTGGTGTGTGTGGGGGGATTGTTGTGTGTGTGTGTGTGTGTGTGTGTGTGTGTGTGTGTGTGTGTGTGTGTGTGTGGTGTGTGTGTTGTGTTGTGATGTATGTGTGTGTTGTGGTGTGCGTGTGTGCGTGTGTTGCTTCTTCCTTTTATTTTGTTTGTTTGTTTGTTTTCTGTGTTGTTTATTTTGTTTTGTTTTATTTGTTTTGTTGTTGTTGTTTGTTTGTTTGTTTGTTTGTTTGTTTGTTAATTCTTTTCGAAAAAAAATCGAGAAAAATATGTTTTCTCTATCTATCTGTCTGAAACCAAAATCTTTGAGCACGATTTTTTAGCACTTTATGGGTTAATCTTCACCAGAATCAGATCAATTCTTTGGGTTATTGAGGACTAGCGAAAGTGTAAGTTTGGAAGGTAAGTCACCTAGGTCAAGGTCACTCGGGCCAACAACAACAAAAAAGAAAGCTTAAATTCAGTACCTTTTTGTAAGATATGTGAACAGAACTTTCTCGGAAACTTCTGACAGCTTTTATATTCTGTTTACACTGTTATGACAATCAAGTATTGCGTCTTTTCATATTAGGTTTATATTTTTATCTTAATACTTCTTCAAGGTCACAGTGGCCTTGAGAAATACAAATCTGGATTCTCAGTGATAATTCTTTATGGTTTAAAAAAAGGGGGGAGGGGAGAATTTTAGAATGGTTTGACGGTTTTGTGTCTCGTTTTTTGTGAAAAGGATGAGTCATAATCTTCTTCCTCAATCTGCCTGTCTGCTACAGTTACCTGGGTCTTGGGTTCACCAATCCCTTTAGTGAAATTTGTTGTGTTTAGATATATCCATCACTTCTAGTTTGTTTGTTTGTTTGTTTGTTTGTTGTTTGTTTTTCTAGTCCCTGAAGAGACGCCATCATCATCATCATCATCGCCATGGTCTGTCTGCCTACATGTCAGTTTAAATTGCTTTTTGGGGTTTTCCGAATATCCAGGTGTTTGTGCTGATGTTTTCGGTTAAGTGGAAGCAGCTTTGAAAAAAACAACATACGCTCGGAAATGAGGTGTGAAGTACAGACACTTAGAAAAAAAAATTAAAAAAAAAACACAGCAGAACAGTTTGAAAAAAAATTTAAAAATGAAAACACACAACAGAACAGTTGAAAAAAAAGAAAAAAAAAAGAAAAACACACAGCAGAACAGTTTGAAAAAAAATTTTAAAAATAAAAACACACAACAGAACAGTTTCTCAAAGAACGGCCCGAGGCTTCAGATCACTTGATGGAGACGAGAAGTACGATCCACTTTTTTTTTACTTTATACAACACGAGGGATGGTCTGTTCTTCTTTCACCAGTTAAGAGCAAAATGTTGAGCACAGTCGCTTCCATGGTATACGTACACCACCCCCACACGTTAACGATCACTTCAAACTAAGTACACAAGACGCACAGTCATTTCCGGGGTTCACAACTTTCACAGAAAGTACGGGCACTCCAAGCAACCTGCAAAAAAGTAGCAATTACTATCGAGCTGTATACAGCAAAGACGTAAAAGCGTGAAGTTACGTTCACGTTCCGTACGCACAGGTTATACACGACCAACACACCACTTCCAGTTCACATACACAAGAACTGCATTCGCTTTCCCATAACGGACGAGAAGTACTTCTTCCAAGTTTTAGCTTCCAGGTACACAACTCTTCCTCAAGGACCACCAAAAAAAAAATACAGCACTGTTGCCCACTTACTTCACTCGAGTTTACTCCCTTACCACACTGCCAGGTACTTCCGCTACTGTGGATGGAATCGACTTCTGATCAGTCTGGCATCTTTACTCACCCCTCCATCTGCCAAGGTTTTACTCTTTGACTATTCTTACTGACGCTGCTTCAACAGTCGTTGCTTAGATTTTTTTTTTGATTGCTGGTCCTAGTAATGACTTGAAGATTACTCATGTCCATATTCCCACTGAACGAAATTCTGTTCGTGATTCGAGTTTATGTGAAAACAGATCGTCTGTTGAGTAATCACAGACTGTGATTTAATTGTTTTGTCAAGAGCAGGTGTGACATAAAGATGTAACACTTCTTGCAAGATAAAGATGTAACATTTCTTTGTGTTACTTGGAAGATAAATATGTAACACTTCTTTTAAGATAAAGATGTAACACTTCTTGCAAGACAAAGATGTAACACTTCTTTGTGTTACTTGGAAGATAAAAATATAACACTTCTTGCAAGATAAAGATGTAACACTTCTTGTAAGATAAAGATGTAACACTTCTTGTAAGATAAAGATGTAACACTTCTTGCAAGATAAAGATGTAACACTTCTTGCAAGATAAAGATGTAACACTTCTTGCAAGATAAAGATGTAACACTTCTTGCAAGATAAAGATGTAACACTTCTTGTAAGGTAAAGATGTAACACTTCTTGCAAGATAAAGATGTAACACTTCTTGAAAGATAAAGATGTAAAACTTCTCGCAAGATAAAGATGTAACACTTCTTGCAAGATAAAGATGTAACACTTCTTGCAAGATAAGGATGTAACACTTCTTGGAAAATAAGTAACACTGCTCAAAAGATACGTGTATTCTACAAAAAAAAGGGTTACAGTGGTAAATAGTTGTAACAGAGAGAACACTCTTAGCTGAATTGTTTGTCTCAATGTTTTAAGATAATGTCAGGTAACCGAACAGTGTGTCATTTTGTGAACTGATGAAGCCGGCACTTATCAAAACAAAATGGTCATTCGCCATGGGAGTCTCCCACTTTCAATGTTTGTCAAGGGAAAAATTTGAACGAGTCACATTCTTGTTGTTTTTGCTGCTGCTGCTGCAACTGTTCCTGCTGCTGCTGCTGCTGCTGCTGTTGTTGTTGTTGTTGTTGTTGTTGTTTCAACATGTACAGGCCACTGTTTTGTCTGGAGGAAACAAAAATATTTCTCAAACGAGCCAGCTGATGGAATAACTTGCACCTAACTGGGTGATGAAATCAGTAATTCTGCACAAAGATAAAAGAATTGTGTTTTCTGTGACGACACAGACGTTTTGTGTTTTCAAAGTGATAAGAGTTGCTCCAGAAATGTCTGTCACTCTGTACAGAGTGATGTCCCTTCACAAGCGAACATTACCAGAGCTGTGCTTTGCTCCAGTGACCATTATTCGATTTCCAATCAATTTTGCACAAAAAAGTGAAACAAATAAGCCGTCGTTGTTTCATTTGTTGTTGTTGTTGTTTTTTGTCCTTATCGTTTAAATTGATTGCAGACTATTTTCAAATAGACTTGAAACAACGAACATTTACAATGTGTTCTTTTTAACTCAATTACATACAATCTATACATGAACAGGGGGGTGCAAAAGTAGGTATACAGTAAGTATCACATCATTATTATAATGCTTAATTCATTAAAATTATTAGCACATTAAGTTAATTGGCCTTATTTTCGATATTTTCAGTGTCATTAATCATATTTTACCGTAACTAATAATATGCATGTACTTTTATTCTAACTTTTAATTTTTTTTTTTTTTGCAGGTTAAAGCGGCAATTTTCTGTAGATCTAAGAGGCAATTTAATTTAATCATGGCTGGTAATTTGACAGACGAGGAGCGCAAATGGATTTTAAAACAATACTGGAAGATAGATGGACTTCTTTTTGGGGGGATATGTAAAGGAAAGGGTTTTCGCACGCAAGCCGCGCACTGTTAACGACATGATTCAGTTCATCTTGCAGGCTTGTCAAAAAATTGATGCTGATGAAAGATCTTTGTGCTAAAGTGAGCATGAGTGTCCGCTCTCGATTAGAGGAGTGTGTGAATACCGACGGCAAGCAGTTTGAGTATCTGAGGGATTAAGGCTGTGCTTGTTATTACATGTATATGCAATATTCATTTGTTCGTATAATAAATGCAATGAGTATTGTACGTGTTTTCTTTTTTCATAACTGTATACCTACTTTTGCACCCTCCACCCACCCCCACCTCTGTATTTTGCTGTTATTGAAGGAAAATGGTCACTGCAGACCTAGACAGCTGGTGACAGATTCAAGAGATCCTGGTGTAAAGAAGGTGAAACAGTTCAAATCTAAGAACCAAGTTAATTTGATATAAAACGGATATAATCCAAACAAACGGCTATAATGAGACCTTGACATAATCAATAAAGATTGTGTTGCCTTCATTACGATTCAGATTAAGTTATGGAATCAAATATACAACTTAACTGGATACCTAATAAGTTATAAGTAAAAGTCAGATATACAACTGTACTGGATATTAATACGTATGTAAGTAAAAGTTCAGATATACAACTGTAATCGATCTACTTAATAAGTTATAAGTAAAAGTCAGATATACAACTTAACTGGATACCTAATAAGTTATAAGTAAAAGTCAGATATACTACTGTAATGGATACTTAATACGTTATAAGTAAAAGTCAGATATACAACTGTACTGGATCCCTAATACGTTATAAGTAAAAGTCAGATATACAACTGTACTGGATACCTAATAAGTTATAAGTAAAAGTCAGATATACAACTGTACTGGATACTTAATACGTTATAAGTAAAAGTCAGATATACAACTGTACTGGATACCTAATAAGTTATAAGTAAAAGTCAGATATACAACTGTACTGGATACTTAATAAGTTTATAAGTAAAAGTCAAATATACGACTGATTGGATACTTAATAAGTTATAAGTAAAAGTCAATATACAACTGTACTGGATACTTAATAAGTTATAAGTAAAAGTCAAATATACAACTGTATTGGATACTTAATAAGTTTATAAGTAAAAGTCAAACTGATTATAGCAAACAATGTACTGGATACTTAATAAGTTATAAGTAAAAGTCAAATATACAACTGTACTGGATACTTAATAAGTTATAAGTAAAAGTCAAATATACAACTGTATGGATACTTAATAAGTTATAAGTAAAAGTCAAATATACAACTGTACTGGATACTCAATAAGTTATAAGTAAAAGTCAAATATACAACTTACTGGATACTTAATAAGTTATAAGTAAAAGTCAAATATACAACTGTACTGGATACTTAATAAGTTATAAGTAAAAGTCAAATATACAACTGTACTGGATACTTAATAAGTTATAAGTAAAAGTCAAATATACAACTGTACTGGATACTTAATAAGTTATAAGTAAAAGTCAAATATACAACTGTACTGGATACTTAATAAGTTATAAGTAAAAGTCAAATATACAACTGTACTGGATACTTAATAAGTTATAAGTAAAAGTCAAATATACAACTGTACTGATAACCTTAATACAGTTATAAGTAAAAGTCAAATATACAAACTGTACTGGATACTTAATACGTTATAAGTAAAAGTCAATATACAACTGTACTGGATACTTACTATAAGTTCAGATAAAACTGACTTTAAAGAAAGTAAACAAATATACAACTGTATTGGATACTTAATAAGTTATAAGTAAAAGTCAAATATACAACTGTACTGGATACTCAATACGTTATAAGTAAAAGTCAAATATACAACTGTACTGGATACTTAATAAGTTATAAGTAAAAGTCAAATATACAACTGTACTGGATACTTAATAAGTTATAAGTAAAAGTCAGATATACAACTAAACTGGATACCTAATAAGTTATAAGTAAAAGTCAAACACACAACTAAACTAGATACTTAATAAGTTATAAGTAAAAGTCAAACATACAACTGTACTGGATACTTAATAAGTTATAAGTAAAAGTCAAACATACAACTGTACTGGACACTTAATAAGTTAAAAGTTAAAGTCAAATATACAACTGTACTGGATACTTAATAAGTTATAAGTAAAGTTCAATTATACAACTGTACTGGATACTTGAGTTATAAGTAAAGTTCAATTATACAACTGTACTGGATACTTAATAAGTTATAGATAAAAGTCAAATATACAGTTGAACTGGACACTTAATAAAGATCTCAAAAATAGATAATCTTGACTTTTATAAACAACAACAACAACAGCAACAACAACAACTACCAGACGCACCAAAACACACTTATAATCAAAATAAGATCACGTGGTAATCCAGTAAAACCTTGACAAAATCAACAAATATTGTGTTGTCTTAATTACGATTCAGACAAAGTTATGAGAAAGATTCAAATCTACAACTAAACTGGATACTTAATAAAGTTCTGAGAGAAATACTCCTGACTTTTATAAACAACAACAACAATAACAACAACAACCAGATGCACCAAAACACACTTATAATCAAAACAATATTACGTGGTAACCCAGTCAACGTCTTGTATTCCAGATCTTCAGAACTAGTAAACAATAGAGCGATGTCATTGTGTCGAGATTTACGTTAGAAAAAAAGCAGGCAACGTTATCAGCGAGCTAGAACAAAATTAGAAAAGAAAAGGTCAAAAACATTCCATACATCACAGACTGTCTCTGAGCAATCAATACCGAGAGTTTGGACTTTGTTCAAGAGGGATTCATCGCTCTCGGACAATTCCGTATGCGCTCCCCCAAATCTACCAGCAATTATCTGGCAGACTCCCTAAGCCTGCGCAAAACCCTATGTGCTGGCAAGGTCTTGAAATGTGGAGGGGTGGTGGTGGTCGTCGTATTTGTGAAAGACTAAGCTGACAACACCAGAATGATGGAATCATTAAGATGTGCAGTCAATAAAACGTGTATGGTATTCTTTTTTAAATGTCTCTTTCTCCCCTACCTCTCTGTCTCTGTCTTCGACTCTGTCTCTGTCTCTGTCGCTGTCTGTCTGTCTGTCTGTCTCTGTCTCTCTGTCTCTGTCTCTCTCTCTCTCTATCTGTCTGCCTGCATGTGTGTCTGTCTGTCTGTCTTCTCTCTCTCTCTCTCTATCTTCTGCATGTCTGTCTGTCTGTCTGTCTGTCTCTCTCTGCTCTGTCTCTTCTCTCTCTTCTCTCTTCTCTTCTTCTGTCTCTGCTCTCTTCTTCTCTCTCTCTCTCTCTTCTTCTTCTTCTTTCTTTCTCTGTCTCTGTCTCTGTCTGTCTGTCTGTCTGTCTGTCTTCTCTCTCTCTCTCTCTCTCTCTCTCTCTCTCTCTCTCTCTCTCTTCTTGCCAGTATACACCTGTCATACTTACGTTGGTGTGGTAGAATAATCCAACCAGACGCTTATTCTTTAAGTTAAAGCAAAATAAAAGTGTGACTAGTCAACACACGTTTGCGATAGGTCTACTCAGGAGATTAACAGAATATTTCAAAAACAAACACAAGATAAGTCCAGATACCAGAAAACACTTGTCATACTTACGTTGGTGGGGGTTGGGGAGGAGGATGGAAAATAATCTAAACAAACGCTTTTTCTCTAAGTTAGAGCAAAATAAGATTTTAACTGATCAACACTCGTTTGTCATAGATCTGTTCAGTAAATAAAAGAAACGTTCAACAACAACAACAACAACACACACACACACACACATACACACACACACACACACACACACACACACACACACACACACACACACACACACACACACACACACACACACACACATACACAAACACACATAAACACACATACACACACGCGCTCGCGCGCGCGAAATAATTCCATGTATTGGTAAACACTGTCATACATTCGTTGGAGAGGTAATCCGACGAAAACTAATTCTTTATGATTAAGTTAAAAACAAAATGAAAATAAAAATATAGAATCCTTTAAAAAACACACACACACACACACACACACACACACACACACACACACACACACACACACACACACACACACACACACACACACACACACACACCACACAACACACACACACACGCTCACACACACACACACACACAAAATAACTCCACGCACTGGTAAACACTCGTAATATCTTCGTTGGAAATAATAATTCGATAAATGCTTTTTCTTTATAATTCAGTAAAAAAAAACAAAATGAAACAAAAATTTGAGAAATGTTTTCAAAAACATACAAAATAACTCCACATACTGGTAAATACTCGTAATACTTTTCTTGGGAAGATAATCCTATGAATGCTTATTGTTTATAGTTGAGTCAAAAACATAATCACAATAACTTAGTCAACTCTTAAGCACGTTAGACAACTTTCAACTCTTTATCAAGTAAAACAAAAATTGAAAAATACATCTAAACCACAGTCTAGGTCTACACAACTAGCAACTCTTCATCAAGAAAAATAAAATTTGAAAAAATTCATCTAAACCACATACACAAGTTGCAACACTTCATCAAGCAAAATAAAATTTGAAAAATACATATAAACCACATACACAACTTGCAACACTTCGTCAAGTAAAATAAAATTTGAAAAATACATCTAAACCACATACACAACTTGCAACACTTCATGAAATAAAATAAAATTTGAAAAAAGATATCTAAACCATATACACAACTTGCAACACTTCATCAAGTAAAATAAAATTTGAAAAATACATCTAAACCACATACACAACTTGCAACACTTCGTCAAATAAAATAAAATTTGAAAAATATATCTAAACCACATGCACACAACTTGCAACACTTCGTGAAGTAAAATAAAATTTTAAAGATATATGTATATAAACTACGTACACACACACACAGAGGAATGACTCAGTCTTCTGGTAAACACAATGCCATACGGTCTTTGAGAGAGGATGGTATATACTCGACAGCTGTTTGTTTACGTTGCCATCCGATCCAGTTTCCGTTTGTCCAAGACAAAGCCAGAATGAATGGGTCCCACAGACTCACAGACATTGGGTATCGCACATTCTGACACAGCCAGTCTGGAAGATGTTTCTTCTCTCGGGCGAGTTCAGCTTCCATTTCATGTCTGCAGCCCGCACCACCACGCAGTGCCCTGGATAAGGAGAGAGAGAGAGAGAAACGAGAGAGAAAGAGAGAGAGATTGAGAGAGAGAGACAGACAGACAGACAGAGACACAGACACACAGACAGAGATAGAGAAAGAAACAGAGAGACAGACAGAGATAGAGACAGAGAGACAGACAGACAGAAAGACAGACAGACACAGAGAGAGACACAGACAGGCAGACAGGCAGAGATAGAAACAGAGAGACACAGAGACATAATCAGATAGAGTGAGACAGAGAGACAGACAGACAGAGAGAGACAGAGACAGGCAGACAGACAGAGATAGAAACAGAGAGACACAGAGAGAGAATCAGATAGAGAGAGAGACACAGACAAACAGAGATAGAGACAGACAGAAACAGAGAGAGAGAGACAAACAGACAGACAGACAAAGACAGACAGACAGACAGACAGACAGACAGAGTCAAACAGA
>JAPXFY010000019.1:6493507-6496007 GCA_030674185.1 Monoplex corrugatus
ACAAAACCTTGTGAATATAATAGAAATAGATAGCAAAAATAAAGGGTTGGAGCTGAATAGCAAGTAGACTGAAGCCATGGTAATCAGTAAAAAACATGAAATCCCCTCATGCAAAATAACAGAAAACAGCACAACTTTGAGACAGGTTGATAAGTTTAAATATCTGGGAACGATCATCTCACCAGACGGCAGATGCACATCAGCAATAGCCAGCAGAATCGGCTAAGCCAAAACAGCATTCAAGAAGATGAAAAACATTCTTACCAACAAATGCCTATCAATTAACATCGGGAAGAGAGTTCTTGAATGTTAAATAGAACCGATAATGTTATACGGTTGTGAGGCGTGGACAATCAACACGCAAAGCCAGAACAAGATTGAGGCAGCCGAGATGTGGTTTCTAAGAAGAATGTTGAGAGTTCCATGGACAGCAAAGAAAACAAACGAGACAGTCTTGATGGAGGCAGACACAAGTAGATCACTCATAAGGAAGATTAGGAAAAGACAGGCAACATTTATAGGCCATTTTATGAGGAAAGGGGAATTAGAGCACCTGGTCACAACAGGAAAGCTGGAGGGAAAGAGAACACCAGGTAGACCCAGGGAGAAAATATTGGACGGACTTGCAGGGTGGCTGAGGACAGAGAGGGTGGAAGATGTGCTTCCGGCAACAAGGGATAGATACATATGGAGGGCCATGATCGCCAACGCCATGCGGCAGGGCACATCATGATGATTTTTTTTTTTCAAATCATACATAACATAACAAAACCCAGGTCACTGGCCGAAAATGTGTGCCTGTCTTGTCTAATTGTATCAAATGCGCGTTTTGATTCTATTTTCGTGGTTTTTTGTTGTTGTTGTTGTTGTTGCTGTTGTTGTTGTTGTTGTTGTTGTTTTTCTGGTTCCTGTTTGTTTGATCGCTGGCGGTGGCACTTGTTTTGGATTGCAAAAAGAACATCAATGAAGAAGATTAGGAAAGACAAGCAACATTTATAGAACATTTTATGAGACAAGAGAAATTTGAGTACCTAGTCACAAACAGGAAAGTAGAGATAAAAAGAGCACCAGGTAGACCCAGGGAGAAAATAGACAGTTTTGCCGAGTGGAAGAGGTCAAAAGGTAGGAGATGACTTGCAGCGACAAAAGAACATTCTTATGGAAGGCATGATCGCCAAACGTATATAGATAGCACATGAGATGCGATAAACTTAAAAAGAAGGAAGGAAAGAAAGAAAGAAAGGAAAGAAGAAAGAAAGAAGAAAGAAAGAAAGAAAGAAAGAAAGAAAGAAGAAGAAGAAAGAAAGAAAGGAAAGAAAGAAAGAAAGAAAGAAAGGAAAGAAAGAAAGAAAGAAGAAAGAAAGAAAGAAAGAAAGAAAGAAAGAAGAAAAAGAAAGAAAGAAAGAAAGAAGGAAAGAAAGAAAGAAAGAAAGAAAGAAAGAAAGAAAGAAAGAAAGAAAGAAGAAGAAAGAAAGAAAGAAAGAAAGAAAGAAAGAAAGAAAGAAAGAAGAAAGAAAGAAAGAAAGAAAGAAAGAAAGAAAGAAAGAAAGAAAGAAAGAAAGAAGGAAAAGAAAGAAAGAAAGAAAGAAAGAAAGAAAGAAAGAAAGAAGGAAAGAAAGAAAGAGAAAGAAAGAAAGAAAGAAAGAAAGAAGAAAGAAAGAAAGAAAGAAAGAAGGAAAGAAAGAAAGAAAGAAAGAAAGAAGGAAAGAAAGAAAGAAGAAAGAAGAAAGAAAGAAAGAAAGAAGGAGAAAGAAAGAAAGAAAGAAGAAGAAGGAAAGAAAGAAAGAAAGAAGAAGAAAGAAAGAAAGAAGAAAAAAAGAAAGAAAAGAAAGAAAAAAAGAAAGAAAGAAAGAACGAAAAAAGAAAGAAATAAAAAAAGAAAGAAAGAAAGAAAGAAAGAAAGCAAGAAAGCTTAATCAAACTTCAAACTCAAAGACAGTGACTGTCAGCTTCTGAAAGGACCGTGCGGGAGACAACTCCATCAATGTTCGAGTGAGAGAGTTTATCAAGAGTACATTCCCTTGAACCACGAGTGCGATAGCCGACTTGGTTACGACGTGGGACTGAAAATCGGAAGACCTGAGGTCGACCCTACCTGGGAAACCCCTGATGGGCAAACTGTGGAAATTTTTCTTCCATTTCCTTGATCAGCATAATGTGCAGATCTGCTAGCTGGCTGAACGCTCTTCATACGAACCATAAAGGAAAAAGTATTATTAAAAAGCGCGAATTTGATTGATAAATAAATAGATAAATAAATAAATAATGAATAAATGAATGAATGAATGAATGAATGAATGAATGAATGAACAAATGAATTGATGGATGGATAAATGAATAAGTAAATGAATGAATGAATAAATGAATAAATGAATGAATGAATGAATGAATGAATGAATGAATGAATGAATGAATGAATGTCTTCATAAGTGCAGATCTACTAGCTGGCTGAGCGTCTTTCATGCTAAACCAGAAAGACACAAAAACAGAATTAAAAAGC
>JAPXFY010000019.1:6521007-6523507 GCA_030674185.1 Monoplex corrugatus
TTGGCCTAGTGCGTTCCTGGAGCCACATGTGTGAATTCTTAACAAGAAGGTTTACGGGGGCAGACCTACCCAGATTTGGGTACCAAGATTGTGATGTTCAGTGTTTCAGTTCTCATTAACCAATCACCATGATATTTGGCAAGAAGATACCTCAGACAGTATTCTTTGGATTGATTATCTTTGTTGGGGTCTGTGAGTTATGAAAAGTTGACAAAAATTAATTAATTAAAAAATGTTCTCGCGAAAATGAAAAAAATATAGTACATATTGTGACATTTATAACTACACATGTATTCATGTTAGGAATTTGATATTTAGTGAGCAAACACATCTGTATAGTATGTATGGCATGTAGTAAAATCTTAGCTCTACTATTATATTTTCTGTACAATTATCACACCAATTTTTAGAATAATTTTAATAAAAAAAAAATTATAATACTACTTTTGATGAAAATGTTTCTTTCAAACAGAACTGCAAGATTTTACTACCGGCTATAGGTACCTGTCCCTGCTATATGTGTGCCAAATATCAAGGAAATCGGATGAAAACTTTTGAACATATTATATCTGATGTATACAATCTCGCGAAAAATCGCAATTAATTAATTAATTTTTGTCAACTTTTCATAACTCACAGACCCCAACAAAGATATTCAATCCAAAGAATACTGTCTGAGGTATCTTCTTGCCAAATATCATGGTGATTGGTCAATTAGAACTGAAACACTGAACATCACAATATTGGTACCCAAATCTGGGTAGGTCTGCCCCTTTATGGAAGAAAAGCTCAAATCAGATCTGTTGCATGTATTTCATCACTGGCACCGGTGATCAGCCAGCGCGCAAAGCCATGGAAACACTAATACATTCCACTCGATACTTCATGTACATTCATTCCGGTTAGAAACATCACAAACTTGTTCATATACAATGAATTAAAAAAAAAAGTTCTTTATTGCACATTAGATTGAAATACGGCTGTCTAACGAAATGATGAAATGGCTGCAAATAATTTATTGGGGGTGAAGAAAAATGTATCACCGTTCACTTTAAAAGCAGACGAAACCAAAAGTAGGTCGGGATAGGGAGGCCAGACTATAGGAAGGAATTATCAAAAATGCATTTAAAACTTAATCGTGATTTTTTGCTTTTCATTATGTAAACATTAATAATCTTCCGAAGCAATAGGGTGAAACAGTTAGCTTTGGATTTCGTAACTATTATTGTGTATACTGTTTTCAGGGCTAAGAATACCGATAGGGCGTTAATAAGCTTGCTTGGAAATCCAAAACAAGCGTGACTGCCCGCGTCGTATTAGATCCGTGTTCTGAAGCTTACTTGGGCCTGTAAGTTGTGTTCTGTACTCATCATCATCATCATCATCATCATCATCATCATCAGGTGCCCTGCCGCATGGCGTTGGCGACCATGGACTTCCAACCATCTCTATCTCTCGTTGTCCCCAGCATCTCCCCCACCCTCCTCGTCCCCAGCCACTCTGCAAGTCCGTCCAGCATTCTCTCCCTGAGTCTACCTGGTGCTCTCTTTCCCTTCAGCTTTCCCGTTGTGACCAGGTGCTCCAAATCCCCCTTCCTCATAAAATGACCTATAAATGTTGCTTGTCTTTTCCTAATCTTCCTTATGAGTGATCTACTTGTGTCTGCCTCCATCAAGACTGTCTCGTTTGTTTTCTTTGCTGTCCATGGAACTCTCAACATTCTTCCTAGAAACCACATCTCGGCTGCCTCAGTATCAAACTGTACTGTATACTATGTATTTGACCCTAAAGATTTTTCAAATTGCGGAATTCATCGCACTTCCGCTATGACGTCACATTTCTCAAAAACACATTATGATGCCATTTTAGTCAGTTTCTTCCTGTTCTCACACTGGACGGAGCAGCAGGGAAGTTTCAGTCTTTTTCTCCTAATTTTTGTATCTGGTGTTTGTTTGTTTGCAATCTTACGCTTGACAAAGGCCAGTTGGCCGAAAATTCGCGCCTGTCTTGTCTTGTTGCATTAAATATGCGTTCTTAGTCTTTTTTCGCGTCCTGTTTGCTTGAACGCGGGTAGTCACACTTGTTTTAGATTTCTAAAGGTTTTTGTCATGAGGTCTTTAACCATTTGACTCCTGCACCCTGTCCACCAGCATCTTGCATTGTCACCCATGCTAGCATAACCAAAAACTTAACCTTTTGACTCCCTCACCCTGTCCACCAGCTTTCTGCAGGAAGCTGGTGGATATGGTGAGGGAGCCAAAAGGTTAAGTTTTTGCAGTGGGAGGATAGGGTGTGGGAGCCAAAGGGTTAAGTTTTTGCAGTTGGTGAATAGGGTGCGGGAGTCAAAGGGTTAAGTTTTTGCAGTTGGTGGATAGGATGCGGGAGCCAAAGGGTTAAGCTTTTGCACTTGGTGGATAGGGTGAGGGAGCCAAAGGGTTATGTTTTTGTAGTCTGTGGATAGAGTGAGGGAGTCAAAGGGTCAGGTTTTTGCAGTTGGTGG
>JAPXFY010000019.1:6538507-6540861 GCA_030674185.1 Monoplex corrugatus
TCTATCTATCTGTCTGTCTGTCTATCTATCTATCTATCTATCTGTCTGTCTGTCTGTCTGTCTGTCTCTCTGTCTGTCTATCGATCTATCCATCTATCTATCTATCTATCTGTCTATCTATATATCTATCTACCTATCTGTCTGTCTATCTGTCTCTCTCTCTCTGTCTATCTATCTATCTATCTGTCTATCTCTCTATCTATCTGTCTGTCTCTCTCTCTCTCTCTCTCTCTCTGTCTGTCTGTCTGTCTATCTATCTATCTATCTGTCTGTCTATCTATCTATCTATCTATCTATCTATCTATCTATCTGTCTGTCTGTTTATCTATCTATCTATCTATCTATCTATCCCCAGTTAGCGAGACACCCGTCCCATCATTGCAGTCACAAACAACATGACTATCCCCAGTTGGAAAGATATCAGTCCCGTTATTGCATTAAATACAACATGGCCAGAGACTTGTCTCATTATTGCACTAAAACGACATGACCAGTCCCAATCAGTAGGACACCAGTCCCATTATTGCACTACAAACAACATGACATGACTATCCCTAGTCAAGCAAGATTCCAGTCCCATTATTTGCACTAAATCCGACATGACCAACTTTGCTGTTATTATCTCTCTAGTCAGTATGATTTTTCCCCCACCGTTCCGATTTTTTTCCTTTGATGCCTGTCCGCACATTGTTTGACTACTCAAATACCTGGTAACGGTCATTTCATCAGACGACAGATGCACATCGGAAATAGCTGGCAGAATCGGCCAAGCCAGAACAGCATTCAAGAAGATGACAAGCATTCTTACCAACAAATGCCTATCAATTAACATCAGAAAGAGAGTCCTTGAATGTTATATAGAAGCGATAGTGTTATACGGATGCGAGGCGTGGACAGTCAGCAAGCAAAGCCAGAGCAAGATTGAGGCAGCCGAGATGTGGCTTCTATGAAGAATGTTGAGAGTTCCATGGACAGCAAAGAAAACAAACGAGACAGTCTTGATGGAGGCAGACACAAGTAGATCTCTCATAAGGAAGATTAGGAAAAGACAAGCAACATTTACAGGCCATATTATCAGAAAAGGGGGATTTGGAGCACCTGGTCATAACGGAAAGCTGGAGGGAAAGAGAGCACCAGGTAGACCCAGGGAGAGAATGCTGGACGGACTTGCAGAGTGGCTGGGGATGAGGAGGGTGGGGGGAGATGCTAGGGGCAACGAGAGATACAGATGGTTGGAAGTCCATGGTCGCCAACGCCATGCGGCAGGGCACCTGATGATGATGATGATGGAGGTAGTAAATTGCTGTACAATCTAAATATTCCATCCTCAATGGGCGTGCATGCTTCATATTCTTGTGTTTTCCTTTAGCTTCTTATTGATAGGCAGCAGAAGCAGTGTGTATTGATTGGGGAGCTTTCTGTGATATGAGACAAATTTATACTGAGTGGCTAGTTAGTCGTGTTCTGATTCAGTCCTTCAATTATGTATTTGTGACCTCCCATCACGAAATCAGTCTTAACTCGCAGTCAGTTGAACAGCACTAGGAGCTGTAAAGGTGACTGAGGGTCTGTCTGGGGTGTTTTGACTTTTTCTCAAAATTGATTTCTGTAGAATATAATCTATCCCCTACAGAAATTTTTTTCTTGAAAATAATATTATTAATCAATTTAAATCGGTATTTTAATGCACTGATCGCAGCATAAAGAACGCAATTTCCTACTGAAAGTACCTATTTTTATCTCTTATTATGAACCGTAACCTGTACAGTACCCCCACATGTAATATACTCATGGAAAGCTCTTTGGTGCACTTTTCAGATAATGACAGCGAAAATTAGAAACAAACTGGGTCAAAGCCACCAAATAAAGAAATTTAAGGAAAATGTGTAGGAGAGCACACAAAAACTTTAGAGGCCGTTTTCTCAAAATGGCCGTCATACAACTGAATGACTTTAAACATACATAACTTCTACATTTTTTTTTTTTTTAGTACAAGCTTTATTCAAGTACCAAAATAATCAGTAGAATGTACACTTTCCAGTGATATGTATATCTCAAAATGCCCAAAATGGTAGTTAAGACTGATTTCGTGGTGGGAGGTCACATATTGATTGTGTTTTTTTCTTTCCTTCCTTCCTGCCTGCCTGCCTGCCTGCCTGCCTGCCTTGTGGTGACGTTCAGTGACAACACTATGGCGGATGATGGTCAGCAGGGGAACGAGCCGAAGTCAAACATGAGCAACTGTGACAGGTAGGTTTGAAAGTTTGTATGTTTTTTTTCTCTTGTTGTTTGTTGTTGTTGTTGGTGGTGGTGGTGGTGGTGGTGGTTGTGGTGTTGTCTGTTTTGTCTGTTGT
>JAPXFY010000019.1:6540961-6550961 GCA_030674185.1 Monoplex corrugatus
GGAGAGGGAGAGAGAGAGGGGGGAGAGACAGAGACAGACAGAGAGAATCAGCGAGAGACTCAGAGAGAGAAACAAGGAGAGACAGAGACAGAGAGACAGAGACAGAGAGAATCAGTGACAGACTCATAGAGAGACAGACAGACAGACAGAGAGACAGAGAGAGAGACATGGAGACAGAGACAGAGATAGAAACAGAGACAGACAGAGAGAATCAGCAAGAGGCTCAGAGTGTGTGTGTGAGAGAGAGAGACAGACAGACAGACAGACAGAGACAGAGATACAGAGAGAGACAGAGACAGACAGACAGAGACACAGAGAGACACAGAGAGACAGAGACAGACAGAGACACAGAGAGACAGAGACGGAGAGAGACAGACAGAGAAACAGTGAGAGACAGACAGACAGAGATGGAAGGACAGAGACAGAGACAGACAGACATACAGAGACAGAGAGAGAGACAGATAGACAGAGGACAGAGAGACACACACACAGAGAGACAGACAGACAGAGACGGAAGGACAGAGACAGAGACAGACAGACATACAGACAGAGAGAGACAGATAGACAGAGACAGAGAGAGACATAGAGAGAGACAGACAGACAGAGACGGGGTCAGAAAAAACAGAAAAACAGACAAAAAGGGGACGGTAAGGATTTTGAGGGCGAGCCAGGCAAGAACATGGACGGATACGACTGAGAAAATCTATATTTTTTTTGTTTACCGTCCAAAAGATAAAGTGATTCTCTAAGCTCTCGCGTCGTGTTATTTTCTGCCAATCCAAGCACTGTTTTGTTTAATTCTATCACAATTCTGCACGGCCTCACTTAGGTACGCTCATTATATCTGAATGCAGTAGTCGATAGTGTTTTCTTTGCTGATGATGGTAGCGTCATAAATAAATAGTGTTCTAGAAAACTATTGGGGCAAAATTAGTGTAAACAAATGTTGTTATGGTGACATCTTTGATCGGTGACCTAGTTTTGTTTCCTCCCTCCCCCCCCCTCCTCCTCTGCCATCATTCTGTCTGTTACGTGCGCAAGTAACAGGTGAAACCCCTTAGGTTCAAGCCAGTGGTCTTACATTGATGTTTCTAAGTTTTCAACACTCTCTCTTTCTTTCTGTGTCTGTCTGCTTCTGTCTCTGTATCTCTCTTTTTCTCTCTCTTTCATTCTTTCTCTCTCTGTCCTGTCTCTCTTGTTCCTTTCTCTCTATCTCTCTCCCTCCCTCCCTCTCTTTCTCTGACTTTCTTTCTCTCTCTGTTTCTGTGTGTGTGTGTGTGTGTGTGTGTGTGTGTGTCTCTCTCTCTGTCTGTCTGTCTCCCTCTCTCTCTCTTTGTGTGTGTGTATGTGTCTCTGACTGTCTCTCTCTCTCTTTCTCTCTCTGTCTCTTTCCCTGTCTCTGTCTCTCTTTCTCCTCCCTCTCCATCCATCTCTCTCTCCGTTTCTCTGTTTTCTCTCTTTGTCTGTCTCTCTTTCTCTCTGTCTTGGATGACAGCTAGCCTACCACGAATAATTCTAAGTATGATCTGCAATATAAAGCTGTGAGATGACCATTGTACTTATACCTAAGCTGCACAAATTCAAAAAATAAAATCCTGATCGATAATTATCAAGCATATTAAAAATATGTGAATGCGTAGAGATGCATCAATGATATGAACAAAGATGACCACAATATTTGAAGTACACCAGTAGCCTACTTTCCATCAGCCTACATTTTTCATATGCCAGAAACGGTATTCAAGAAGATGACAGGCATTCTTACCAACAAATGCCTGTCAATTAACATCAGGAAGAGAGTTCTTGAATGTTATATAGAACCAATACTGTTGTATGGATGTGAGGCGTGGACAGTCAACAAACAAAGCCAGAACAAGATTGAGGCAGCCGAGATGTGGTTCCTAAGAAGAATGTTGAGAATTCCATGGACAGCAAAGAAAACAAACGAGATAGTCTTGATGGAGGCAGACACAAGTAGATCACTCATAAGGAAGATTAGGAAAAGACAGGTAGCATTTATAGGCCATTTTATGAGGAAGGGGGCTTTGGAGCACCTGGTCACAGCGGGAAAGCTGGAGGGAAAGAGAGCAACGGGTAGACCCAGGGAGAAAATGCTGGACGGACTTGCAGAGTGGCTGGGGACGGGGAGGGTGGGGGAGATGCTAGGGGCAACGAGAGATAGAGACAGATGGAAGTCCATGATCGCCAACGCCATGCGGCAAGGCAGATGAGAAACAATTGAATAGGATTTTTTTTTAAATATGAACCTGTTTGTGATAGGAACATTTACACAGAACCCAGTGTGTTAATCATACTGTTGTTGTTATTGTTGTTGTTTTCCATGTCACTGCATATTTTTATGTTACATGTATCCAGATTACTCAGTCATATAATCCATATTCAGATATGACAACTGATGAAACGTTGAACCTCACTTCAATAAAATAAAAATCCGTATTAACCCTTTGACTCTCGCACACTATCCAACAACTGCAAAAACTTAACCCTTTGACTCCCTCACTCTATCCACCAGCAACCTGCAGGAAGCCAGTGGATAGAATGAGGGAGTTAAAGGGTTAAGTTTTTGCTTTGCTAATATGGTTGACAATGCAGGATGCTGGTGGACAGGGCGCAAGAATCAAAGGGTTAAAATCGTTTGGAATTTGAGCTCCTCCTTTCCCTTCTCTGAAAACCATACCTGTCTGTACTGTACTCTTTCAATGTTAGTTTATCATTAGAGCAAAAATGGATAGTGAAAACTTTAGAATGATCATTTTATAAATATTTGCTGAAAGACTGCCTGAGGATCGTCATTAATACCTCGACAAATATCTATCAAGCATCGTTGTCCAATTAACCCTTTGCTGGAATTATCAAATCGATGTGAAAAGATGTTCGTGTAAGTGAGGAACTGTGACCAAGAGGACGGTTGATTTGCTGATAATTGCTATGCTACTTCATCCAAAACAAGTGTAACTGCTTGCGTTCAAGCAAACAGGAACCAGAAAAACACAAGGAAAAGAAATAAGAACGCGTATTTAATACAAGACAAGACAAGACAGGCGCCAATTTTTGGCCAACTGGCCTTTGTCAAGCGTTAAGATCACAGACAAACACACACCAGATACAAAAATAAGGAATTTGTTTTCATCTGGTGTGTGTTTTGTTTGTTTGTTCATTTGTGACCTTACGCTTGACAATGGGCAGTTGGCCGAAATTTGCGCCTGTCTTGTCTTGTTGTATTTAAATATGCGTTCTTATTCTTTTTTCGTGTTTTTACTGGTTCATGCAACTTCATGTTCATAGTCATTCATATTCTTATTTGTTTCTTTTTGTCACAATAGCTGTACCATATGAAACTCGGGTTGTTCTCCCTGTTGAGAGCATGTCGCCGCTATGCAGCGCCACATTGTAAGTTCTGGTGGATTTTTCAGTCCTGAGAACCTTTTTGTTTAAATGAAATGTCTGTTTATCTGTCTTTGTCTCTCTCAGTCTCTCTGTCTTTGTGTCTGTCTCTGTCTCTCTCTGTTTCCCTCTCTCTCTTTTCTCTCTCTTTCTCCATCTCTCTCTTCCTCCCCCCCCCCCCCCCTCTCCTCTCTCTCTCTCTCTCTGTCTCTCTCTCTCTCCGAATATCTAACAAGTAAAAAATTGCAAAAATGCAAATGAATAAAAGAAGACCATCAGTTTTGTTTTGGTTTTCTTTACCAGAGATGTTGTCACAGATAATGACACACAACAGCCTTCATGCTGACATCTATCCTCTCTGTGTGTCCAGTCATTCGTGTAATGTGCATCTCACCTTCTTCCGTCTGAACGATCTGGCTAATAGTGGATGGCCAAGATTGCGTCAGACACTGAGAAGGGAAAGAGAAAGAAGAAAGGGATGAATATGGGAAGGAAGAGCGAGGAAGACTCAAACAGATTTGAAGACTCAAATTTTCGTTCGTTTGGTCATTAGCCTTTGTAAGAGGTTGAACACACAGCAGTACTTCAATTAATTAAAATAAGAAAGTATCATTCGTGAATTTTAATTCTTCGTTTTTGGTATTTAACTGAAAGTGATAATTCGCTGATCAAAACACAAAATTCGAGGGTTGGCAGCCAGAACCCAGTATCTCACTGTTTTGTCAGTTTTCACTTTTTTATACTCAACTGTTGCTTCTGATGTGATCTTTTACTTGGTGGACTTTGTTTTTGTCGTGATATTGATTTTTGATCGGTTATCAATAAAACCAAAAAACATTATCTCAAAATGTAGATATAGCCTCTCCCCGAAAACCCAGTTTAAATCATCTCCTGTAAGCTATCAGAAAATGGAGATACTTGGTTCTGGTTGTCAACCCTCGAAAAACTCCTATTGCAAAGCAGTTATGTGTTCGTTATTATTTGCTAACAAGAACAGTACACCATTAAACGCATTTGGGAATCTGTAAGATTTGACTGGGATAAACTTTGGAGGACGATGAGGCAACCAAAGACTGAAAGAAAGAGGATGAAGAGAAGGAGAAATGAACAACACTTTCTTTTCCAATATCATAGATATTAACACATAGTCCAACTTGCTTATATACCATTTCTGTACCAAAACAACCAAATAGGATCCAGCAAAACAGAAGTAATATTCGAATAAAGAAAGATGGCGAGCATGATCAAAAAGGAGGTTGAGTGAGAAAGAAAGAGAACAAATAATATGAGGCAGTGATGCAGACTTAGAAATGGAGAGATATAGAATGTAAGATAAAGAAAGTGGGTGATAAATACAGATAGTGAATGCTCACAAAGAGCAGAGAGATTGACACACTTACACACACACACACACACACACACACACTCACACACACACACACACACACACACACACACACACACACACACACACACACACACACACACACTTACACAAATACATAGAAGGAGAAAATTAGGAAAGGGACGAGAGAGAGAGACAGAGACAGAGAGAGAGAAACAGAGAGAAAGAAACTGAGAGAAAGAGAGAAACAGAGAGAGAAAGAAAGAAACAGAGAGAGAGAGACAGAGAAACAGAGAGAAAGAAACTGAGAGAAAGAAAGAAACAGAGAAAGAGAGACCGACAGAGAGAGAGAGACAAAGAGAGAGAAACAGAGAAACAGAGAGAGAGAGAAACATAGAGAGAAACAGACAGACAGACAGATAGACAAACTCACAGAAAAAGTGACATTGCTCGTAAGCACCCGAACCAATAACACTCAATGCTAAGGTCACACTGACACACAGAAACTGACAATCTGCCGGCCAGCCATGATGGCTATGATAGTGACAGAACTGTGGAGATGTTGACATTTTGTTTATCTGTATGTCCAGTCATCCATGTAACATGCATATTTCCTCTCCTATCTCAACGACCTGCATGATAATGTGTTGGTGTAGATTACGTCAGTCAATGAGAAAGACAGACACAGAGAGAGAGAGAGTTAGAGAGACAGAGACAGAGAGGAAAGAGAGAGAGGAGAGAGACAACGAGAGAGAGGAGAGAGAGAGGGTGAGAGATAGGAGAGAAAGACAGAGACAGACAGAGAGACAGAAACAGACACAGAGAGAGACGGAGAGGGACAGGGAAATGGACAGAGATAGAGATACAGAGACAGACAGATAGATAGATAGATAGATAGACAGATAGATAGACAGATAGATAGATGGATGGATGGATGGATGGATAGATAGATAGATAGATGGATGGATAGATAGAGAGACAGAGAGACAGACAGTTAGACAGATAGATAGATAGATAGATAGATAGACAGATAGACAGATAGATAGATAGATAGACAGATACATAGATAGATAGATAGATAGATAGATGGATGGATGGATAAGTGGATAGATAGACAGACAGACAGACAGATAGATAGATAGATAGATACATAGATACATAGATAGATAGATAGATAGATAGACAGGTAGGTAGGTAGGTAGGTAGGTAGGTAATTAGGTAGGTACATATACATAGATACATACTTGCATACATACATATACACATACATACATACATACATACATACACACACACATATATATATATACATGAATAATACACACATAGACAGACAGACAGACAGGAGGACAGGCAGGCAGGCAGGCAGAGATTGAGGCAGAGCCAAAGACAGAGGCACAGACAGAGAAAGAGTGAAGAGATAGACAGAGAGACACATAGACAGACACCATCATCATCATCAGGTGCCCTGACGCATGGCGTTGGCGACCATGGACTTCCATCCATCTCTATCTCTCGTTGCCCCTAGCATCTCCCCCACCCTCCTCATCCCCAGCCACTCTGCAAGTCCGTCCAGCATTGTCTCCCTGGGTCTATCTGGTGCTCTCTTTCCCTCTAGCTTTCCCGTTGTGACCAGGTGCTCCAAATCCCCCTTCCTCATAAAATGGCCTATAAACGTTGCCTGTCTTTTCCTAATCTTCCTCATGAGTGATCTACTTGTGTCTGCCTCCATCAAGACTGTCTCGTTTGTTTTCTTTGCTGTCCATGGAACTCTCAACATTCTTCTTAGAAACCACATCTCGGCTGCCTCAATCTTGCTCTGGCTTTCCTTGCTGACTGTCCACGCCTCGCATCCTTACAACAGCATTGGTTCTATAGAACATTCAAGGACTCTCTTTCTGATGTTAATTGATAGGCATTTGTTGGTAAGAATGCTTGTTATCTTCTTGAATGCTGTTTTGGCTTGGCCGATTCTGCCAGCTATTTCCAATGTGCATTGCCGTCTGATGAAATGACCGTTCCCAGGTATTTGAACTTATTAATCTGTGTCAAGTTGTGCCATTTGCTGTTATTTTGCATGAGGGGATTTCATGTTTTTTACTGATCACCATGACTTCAATCTTCCTGCTGTTTAGTTCCAACCCCTTACCTTTGCTTTCTATTTCTAGTATCTTCACAAGGTTTTGTAGGTCCCTTTCATTTTCTGCAATTAGCACGGTGTCATCTGCGTACCGATTTGTTTATCATTTTCCCTCCAACCTTTAATTCAGGGTCTTCTTCTAGGTTTCTCATGATGTTTTCGCTGTATAGTGAAAACAGATCTGGTGACAAAACACAACCCTGTCTGACTCCTCTTTTGATGTTTTGGAAAGAGCTTATATTGTTTTCTATTCTCATTGCAGCTGTTTGTTCCCAGTACATATTCCTGATTATTCGTAGATCTTTTCCATCAACATTGAGTCTCTCCAGTTGGTTGATCCATTCTTCATCTCGTACCCGATCAAAAGCCTTGGTATAGTCAACAAAGCATAAATACAAATCCTTATTCATCTCAATTGACCTCTCTATGATAGTTCTTAGGATGTATATGGCATTAATAGTTCCTTTCCCTTCCACAAATCCACACTGTTCTTCTGCTATTTCTCTTTTGATTCTATTCCTTGTCCTCATCATGATTATTCTTAACAGGATTTTTGTGACATGACTCATCAAACTGATTGTGCGATGGAGTTCGCATTCTATAGCCCCTGTCTTCTTTGGAAGTGCAATGAAAATTGATTTTGACATATCTTTGGGGATTTTTCCAGTGTCATAAATTTCATTTAGGAGGACTGTTATTTTTTCTATGTCAAATTTCTCCAGGGCTTCAATCATCTCTGTAGTAATGTTGTCTGGTCCTGGGGCTTTTCCTGGTTTCATCTTTTTCAGTGCTGCTCTAACTTCATCTTTCATTATGGGTGGTCCTTCAAAGTTCTTTTTTATAATGTGTTCTTCGTTTCCGTCATCCTCAAAAAGGTCTTTAATGTACTCTCCCATCTCTCCAGTATTTTATCTTTTTCCATGATAAGCGTGCCATCTTTCGATTTTAAGCAACTAGTTGATGTGCATGCATTTTTCCTGTGGACAATTTCTTCAATTCGTCTGTACATACCCTGAGGATCCATTTTGTGTCGTTATTCTATCTCTTTGCATTTTGTGTTCAGCCAAGCTTCCTTAGCTTCATTGCACCTATACATGATTTCTTTGTTCACCTTCCTGTATATCTCCTCGTTTCTCTTTGCCCTCCTCCTTTCCTCCATCAAGCCCAAAATTTCATTAATCATCCAGCTCTTTTTTGCTTTTCTATCTGCCTTAGGGATTTCTTCACAAGCTTCATTTATCGAATTTCTCAACTTTGTCCATTGTTCCTCACTGTCACCAACGTCTTCCAGAGCACTGAATTTGTTTTGAACATGTACATTAAACTTTTTACGTATCATTTCATCTGTCTTTAAGAGTTCAAGGTTTAGTTTGATGTTACTTTATAGACAGACATACAACGTTGAAATAGAGAGTGAAAGAAAAAGAGATAAATAGATTTCAGCATGAAGGGAGGGAGACATGGAAAGAAAGGAGAGAAATTGGAGAAGACAGGAACAGTGAAGGAGAAAACAAGAGACCCAGAGAAAAAGAACAAGAGATAAGAGATTCTGATTCAGATTCAGACAATTTATTCACAAAGGCCACCATGGCTTTCAGACGAGGGATAACAAAACATCGAAATAACACATTCATACAGATGATCATCAGGTTGCAACAGAACATTTTCATATTTTAAAACGTCATGTGCGGTAAATGAAATAGCAAATATTCACACAGTGTCTCCATTCTTTGATGAGATCAATAAAGAATCTATGAGAGAGACAGACAGATAGACAAGCAGACAGAGACATAAAGAGACAGAGACAGAGAGAGAGACAGACAGATGGAGACAGCCAGAGAGAAAGAGGGAGAAAGAGACACATACAGACAAAGAAACAGAGAGACAGAGTGAGAAAGACAGACAGACAGAAGAGACAGACAGTGACACAGAGAGAGATTCAGACAGACAGATGGAGACAGCCAAAGAGAAAGAGGGAGAACAGACACAGACAGACAAAGAAACAGACAGACAGAGTGAGAGACAGACAGACAGAAAAACAGAAGACAGACAGACAGAGACAGAGAGAGACAGACAGACAGACAGAGAGTGACAGAGAGAGACAGACAGACAGATGGAGACAGCCAGAGAGAAAGAGATACAGACAGACAAAGAAACAGAGAAACAGAGAGACAGACAGACAGATAAACAGAAGACAGACAGACACACAGAGACACAGAGAGACAAACAGACAGAGAGTGACAAGAGAGACAGACAGACAGATGGAGATGGCCAGAGAGAAAGATACACACACAGACAGACAAAGAGACAGAGTGACAGAGAGAGAGAGGGAGAGAGAGAGAGTCTGACACAAGGCAAGAGACAGGAGAGAGATTCAGACAGGCACAAAGAAAGAAAGAATGAGACAGAGAGCAAGAGACCCACGCACATACACAATAGACAAAGAGACAAAGACACAGAGAGAGAGAGAGCTCTACAGACAAAGAGACAGACACAGGCAGAATGCTGATGTCTTCATACGTCGTAGTTCATTTGTATTGGTGTAGATTGTCCATGAATATTATTACGTATTTGTAATAGTGTAGACCCTCCATAGACAAAGGCTAGGTGTAAAAATACATTAACCCTTTGACTCCAGCAACCTGTCCGCCAGCATCCTGTATTGTCAACCATCCCAACAAAGCAAAAACCTAACCCTTTGGCTCCCTCACCCTATCCGCCAGCTTCCTGCAGGAAGCTGGTGGATAGGGTGATGGAGTCAAAGGGTTAGGTTTTTGCAGTTGGTGGATAGGATGTGGGAGGGAAAGGGTTAAATGCTCTTTTGCTACAACGTGGTAAAATATGAATGAGTTGTTTTCGGGGGAAAGGATATTAGATATAGAACAATGGAGCCGACTGTGTCATCAAAAGCTATGTCACTTGGAAGAGGTGGAAGAGAAAGATGCCTTCACAGCTATTATAGTGGGTCTATATCACCTACTGCTGGAGTAAGTAATTGGAAATGGTTTTTTATCTTCTCCTAAGGATTAAAACAAAACAAAACAAAACAAAAGCAGTAAAAAGAAACAAAACAAAACAAAACAAAAACAGTAAGAAAGTGGTAACAGCTA
>JAPXFY010000019.1:6553461-6555961 GCA_030674185.1 Monoplex corrugatus
TCTCTCTCTCTCTCTCTCTCTCTCTCTCTTCCTGTTGTCTGTCTATCTACATTTATATATATACTCCTAATCATAATTTAAGGGCCACTTCTTCCTTCCTCTCTAATTTTAAGTTGAAATCATTGACAATGTTTAGAATTGATTCTATGTTTTATTTCATCATTTCCACACCTGTTTTGGAAAAAGAAATTAGCACAATGACCCATTAGTGAACAGCACATGCATTTAAAGGAACATCCCCCCCTTTTCAAAAAACAGAAAGTGTCAGATTTGGCCAATCTGTTTTCAATATCGCGTGTGTCCGCCCCGAGCCTGGATGCATGCTTCACAGCGCCGATGCATCGACCCCACAAGGGTACGGAGTGTGTCCTGAGGGATGGCCGCCCACTCGATCTGCAGGATGTCGACCAGCCTGGCCAGGGTGCCCGGTGGGGGGTGGTTGTCCCTGATGCGCCTCCCGAGCACATCCCAGAGGTGTTCAATTGGGTTCAGGTCAGGTGAGCACGCTGGCCAGGCCATACGGACGACTTCATGCTGCTCCAGGAAGTCGGTCACAAGGCGTGCTCGATGCGCAGGTGCATTGTCGTCCTGGAAGATGGCGCCTTGACCAAGGTCCACAAGCGCAGGCAGTGCCACGGCCGCCAGAACCTCGTCCCGGTACCGGACCCCGTTCAGGATGCCGTCAATGGGGAGCAGGGGGGTCCGGGTACCACGGCTCATGCCACCCCACACCATCACCGACCCGCCGCCGTACCGGTTATGCTCTTGGACAGTGGCGTCAGCGAACCTCTCCCCTTGACGTCGCCACACCCGAGCCCGGCCATCGTTAAAGGTCAGGGTGAACCTGGACTCATCCGAAAACAAGACCCGGGCCCACTGTTGCCTTGTCCAGGTCACGTGCTCCCTGGCCCAGGTCATGCGGCGCACTCTGTTGACCGGTGACAGCACGGGTCGGACGGGCGGTCTCCGTGACCTCAAGTTTGCCTCATGTAGCCGTCTTCTCACCGTGCTGCAGCTGATGTTAGCACCTGTTGCGTCCCTCAGCTGACCCCTCAAGGTCACCGCAGTGGATGCCCTTTCCCTCAGGACGGAGAGGGCAAGGTAGCGGTCTTGCTGTCTTGTCGTTACTCTGGGTCGACCCGTGTGACGCCTTTCCTGGACTGCTCCAGTCTCATTGAAGCGCTCCAGCAGTCTCTGGATTGTGGAATGCGACACTTCAAGTCGTCTAGCAACTTCCCGCTGCGCTAGGCCTTCATCAAGCAGAGCGAGGGCTCTCCCCCGCTGCTCATCCGTCATCCGTCGTCTTGCAAGCATGGTTAAAACGAACCAAGAACGGGTCCTTTTTATCCTCGTCTGCGGGCAACTTTGGCTGGAGTAGTGTTCAAAAAGGGCTTGCCTTGCACGTGCAAAGCGAATTTTGTCGCTACCTTGCCTGCGTCGTCAGAGAGACCCTGCTGAAGATTCGACAATTTCGTGTGGAAATTGTCTTCCTTGGGCCGCCCATTGCAAATCGGCAAATCCCCAAACACGTGCCAAAAGGAAACTGCAATGTTGTCTGAGCTCTTATCCATTCAGTTACGGCAACGAATTGAAGAAAAGAGTAAGAGAAAATAGGTTATTTCTCCTTTCAAAAATTGACTCAAAAACGTTCCTGGCCCTTCAATAATGACGTGTAGTATATATATATACACATACATACATACACATACAACTATAATGACAGCAACAACAACAGCAACAACAACAACAACAACACAGCACAACACACACACACCACTTACACATAACAACAACAACAACTCAACATAACAAAACACAACCCAGCACAGCGCAACACAACACAGAACACACACACACACATACACACACACACACACACAGTCATACACACACACACACACACACACACACACACACACACACACACACACACTATTTTCTAAATGTACACACACCCGTAAAGACTCAATTGTGGAACTGCCGGACAAAGAAAACAAACGTGTGTTCGAAAGGAATCATCGTGATCCGTTTTAACTCACAGTTTGCATCAACCAGACAAAGGGAACTCACTACGCTTTTACTTCACATTATTTCCCTTTCATCCGGCTACCCACTTAATTCCTTTTCAAACCATCCAGGACCATTCTCCAAATACGCTCATTAAATGTGAACGGGTTTTCCAGTAGTGTTTTTTCTGTATTGATTCTCAGTGGTGCCATTTAAGGTCTCAAGAAAAATAAACGCGGTAAACTAAAATGGGTCAAAACTAAAACTATTGGCGTCATGGTAATGGGTTTTGTATAGTCTGGTGAAAAGTTTTGGTGATGTCATAGTGACGTTTTTGTGTGTTGTCATGGCGACGTCTTGATGTCATATGAACTTTCGTGTTGTCATGGTGACGTCTTTGGTGTTGTCATGGTGACGTTTTTTGTGTCGTCTTGGTGACGTCTTCATGTTGTCATAGGGACGTTTTTTGTGTTGACAGAGCGAAGTCTTGGTG
>JAPXFY010000019.1:6563461-6568461 GCA_030674185.1 Monoplex corrugatus
CATATCCATAGATACATACTTGCATACATACATATACACATATACACATACATACATACATACATACATACATACATACACACACACACACACACATATATATATATATATATATATATATATATATACATGCATATATATATATATATATATATATATATATACATGCATGCATAATACATACATAGACAGACAGACAGAAGGGCAGATAGGCAGGCAGAGATTGAAGCAGAGCCAAAGACAGAGGCACAGACAGAGAAAGAGTGAAGAGACAGACAGAGGGACAGATAGACAGACACCATCATCATCATCAGGTGCCCTGCCGCATGGCGTTGGCGACCATGGACTTCCATCCATCTCTATCTCTCGTTGCCCCTAGCATCTCCCCCACCCTCCTCATCCCCAGCCACTCTGCAAGTTCGTCCAGCATACTCTCCCTGGGTCTATCTGGTGCTCTCTTTCCCTCTAGCTTTCCCGTTGTGACCAGGTGCTCTAAATCCCCCTTCCTCATAAAATGGCCTATAAACGTTGCCTGTCTTTTCCTAATCTTCCTTATGAGTGATCTACTTGTGTCTGCCTCCATCAAGACTGCCTCGTTTGTTTTCTTTGCTGTTCATGGAACTCTCAACATTCTTCTTAGAAACCACACTTTGGCTGCCTCAATCTTGCTTTGGCTTTCCTTACTGACTGTCCACGCCTCGCATCCTTACAACAGTATTGGTTCTATAGAACATTCAAGGACTCTCTTTCTGATGTTAATTGATAGGCATTTGTTGGTAAGAATGTTTGTCATCTTCTTGAATGCTGTTTTGGCTTGGCCGATTCTGCCAGCTATTTCCGATGTGCATCTGCCGTCTGATGAAATGACCGTTCCCAGGTATTTGAACTTAATAACCTGTGTCAAGGTTGTGCCATTTGCTGTTATTTTGCAGGAGGGGATTTCATGTTTTTTTTACTGATCACCATGACTTCAGTCTTCCTGCTATTTACTTCCAAACTATTACCTTTGCTTTCTATTTCTAGAATATTCTCAAGGTTTTGTAGGTCCCTTTCATTTTCTGCAATTAGCACGATGTCATCTGCGTACCGATTTGTTTATCATTTTCCCTCCAACCTTTAATTCAGGGTCTTCTTCTAGGTTTCTCATGATGTTTTCGCTGTATAGTGAAAACAGATCTGGTGACAAAACACAACCCTGTCTGACTCCTCTTTTGATGTTTTGGAAAGAGCTTATATTGTTTTCTATTCTCATTGCAGCTGTTTGTTCCCAGTACATATTCCTGATTATTCGTAGATCTTTTCCATCAACATTGAGTCTCTCCAGTTGGTTGATCCATTCTTCATGTCGTACCCGATCGAAAGCCTTGGTATAGTCAACAAAGCATAAATACAAATCCTTATTCATCTCAATTGACCTCTCTATGATAGTTCTTAGGATGTATATGGCATTAATAGTTCCTTTCCCTTCCACAAATCCACACTGTTCTTCTGCTATTTCTCTTTTGATTCTATTCCTTGTCCTCATCATGATTATTCTTAACAGGATTTTTGTGACATGACACATCAAATTGACTGTGCGATGGAGTTCGCATTCTACAGCCCCTGTCTTCTTTGGAAGTGCAATGAAAATTGATTTTGACATATCTTTGGAGATTTTTCCAGTGTCATAAATTTCATTTAGGAGGAGTTATTTTTTCTATGCCAAATTTCTCCAGGGCTTCAATCATCTCTGTAGTAATGTTGTCTGGTCCTGGGGCTTTTCCTGGTTTCATCTTTTTCAGTGCTGCTCTAACTTCGTCTTTCATTATGGGTGGTCCTTCAGAGTTCTTTTTTATAATGTGTTCTTCGTTTCCGTCATCCTCAAAAAGGTCTCTAATGTACTCTCTCCGTCTCTCCAGTATTTTATCTTTTTCCATGATAAGCGTGCCATCTTTCGATTTTAAGCAACTAGTTGATGTGCATGCATTTTTCCTGTGGACAATTTCTTCAATTCGTCTGTACATATCCTGAGGATCCATTTTGTGTCGTTCTTCTATCTCTTTGCATTTTGTGTTCAGCCAAGCTTCCTTAGCTTCATTGCACCTACATGTATACCTGATTTCTTTGTTCATCTTCCTGTATATCTCCTCGTTTCTCTTTGCCCTCCTCCTTTCCTCCATCAAGCCCAAAATTTCATTAGTCATCCAGCTCCATTTTGCTTTTCTATCTGCCTTAGGGATTTCTTCACAAGCTTCATTTATCGAACTTCTCATCTTTGTCCATTGTTCCTCACTGTCACCAACGTCTTCCAGAGCACTGAATTTGTTTTGAACATGTACATTAAATTTTTTACGTATCATTTCATCTGTCTTTAAGAGCCCAAGGTTTAGTTTGATGTTGCTTTATAGACAGACATGCAACGTTGAAATAGAGAGTGAAAGAAAAAGAGAGAAATAGATTTCAGCATGGAAGGAGACAGACATGGAAAGAAAGGAGAGAAACTGGAGAAGACAGGAACAATGAAGGAGAAATCAAGAGACCTAGAGAAAGAGAACAAGAGATAAGAGATTCTGATTCAGATTCACTCGATTTATTCATTAAAAGCCACCATGGCTTTCAGACGAGGGATAACAAAACATCAAAATAACAAATTCATTAAAGATGATTATCAGCTTGCAACAGAACATTTTCATATTTTAAAACGTCATGTGCCGTAAATGAAATAGCAAATATTCACAGTGTCTCCATCCTTTGATGAGATCAGTAAAGAAACAAGGAGAGAGAAAGAGGGAGAGAGAGAGAGACAGAGAGAGAGAGAGAGAGAAAGAGAAGACAGAGAGGCAGAGACGGAGAGACAGAGACAGAGAGAGAGACAGAGTGACAGAGAAACACAGAGAGATACAGAGAAAGAGACAGTGACATACAAAGAAAGACACACAAACATATAGATAAACAGACAGCTAGACAGACATATAGACAGACAGGCAAGCGAGCAGAGAGAGGCTGAGAAGACAGAACCAAAGACAGAGGCACAGACAGAGAAACAGTGAGAAGATAGACGGAGAGACAGATAGATAGACAGACAACGTTGAAACAAAGAATGAGAGAAAAAGATAAATAGATTTCAGGAAGAATATAGAGCCATGGACAACAAGGACAGAAATTGGAGAAGACAGGAACAGTGAAGGAGAAAACAAGAGACCTAGAGAAAGAGAACAAGAGACAAAAGATTCTGATTCAGATTCAGACAATTTATTCACAAAGGCCACCATGGCTTTCAGACGAGGGATAACAAAACATCGAAATAACACATTCATACAGATGATTATCAGGCTGCAACAGAACATTTTCATATTTTAAAACGTCACGTGCTGTAAATGAATAGCAAATATTCACACAGTGTCTCCATTCTTTGATGAGATCAATAAAGAAATCAGGAGAGAAAGAGAGACAGGCAGACAGAGACATAAAGAGACAGAGACAGAGAGACAGACAGACAGATGGAGACAGCCAGAGAGAAAGAGGGAGAAAGAGACACAGACAGACAAAGAGACAGAGAGACAGAGTGAGAAAGACAGATAGACAGACAGACAGAAGAGACAGACAATGACACAGAGAGACTCAGACAGACAGACAGATGGAGACAGCCAGAGAGAATGAGGGAGAAAGAGACACATACAGACAAAGAAACAGACAGACAGAAGAGCCAGACAATGACACAGAGAGACTCAGACAGACAGACAGACTGATGGAGACAGCCAGAGAGAAAGAGGGAGAAAGAGACACATACAAAGAGACAGAGTGAGAAAAGACAGACAGACAGACAGAAGAGACACACAGTGACAGAGAGAGAGATTCAGACAGACAGACAGACAGACAGATGGAGACAGCCAGAGAGAAAGAGTGAGAAACACAGAAGACAAAGAAACAGACAGACAGAGTGAGAGACAGACAGACAAACGGAAGACAGACAGACAGAGACAGACAGACAGACAGAGACAGACAGACAGAGAGTGACAGATGGAGATAGACAGAGAGAAAGATACACACACACACAGACAAAGAGACAGAGTGACACAGAGACAGAGAGACAGAGAGAGAGAGAGACAGAGAGAGAGAGAGACAGAGAGACAGAGAGAGAGAGAGACAGAGAGAGACAGACAGAGAGACAGAGAGAGAGAGAGAAGAGAGAGACAGAGAGAGAGAGTCTGACACAAGGCAAAGAACAGGAGAGACATTGAAAAAGGCACAAAGAAAGAGAGAATGAGACAGAGAGCAAGAGACCCACGCACATACACAGACAAAGAGACAAAGACAGAGAGAGAGAGAGCTCTACAGACAAACAGAGGCAGAATGCTGATATCTTCATACGTCGTAGTTCATTTGTATTGGTGTAGATTGTCCATGAATATTATTACGTATTTGTAATAGTGTAGACCCTCCATAGACAAAGGCTAGGTGTAAAAATATATTAACCCTTTGACTCCAGCAACCTGTCCGCCAGCATCCTGTATTGTCAACCATCCCAACAAAGCAAAAACCTAACCCTTTGGCTCCCTCACCCTATCCGCCAGCTTCCTGCAGGAAGCTGGTGGATAGGGTGATGGAGTCAAAGGGTTAGGTTTTTGCAGTTGGTGGATAGGATGTGGGAGGGAAAGGGTTAAATGCTCTTTTGCTACAACGTGGTAAAATATGAATGAGTTGTTTTCGGGGGAAAGGATATTAGATATAACACAATGGAGCCAACTGTATTATCAAAAGCTATGTCACTTGGAAGAGGTGGAAGAGAAAGATGCCTTCACAGCTATTATAGTGGGTCTATATCACCTACTGCTGGAGTAAGTAATTGGAAATGGTTTTTTATCTTCTCCTAAGGATTAAAACAAAACAAAACAAAAGCAGTAAAAAGAAACAAAACAAAACAAAACAAAAACAGTAAGAAAGTGGTAACAGCTAATAGTTTGAAAATGGAAATGTTTTTATTACCCAGTGAAATATTTCTGAAATCGTTGATTTCCATG
>JAPXFY010000019.1:6570961-6633461 GCA_030674185.1 Monoplex corrugatus
ATATTAGTATTATTAGTATTATTATTACGTTATCTTTCCACTTTTTTAAGATAGAAGTGGGGGCAAGGAGACTAAGTACTGTAATAACATCAAAGTAATCTCTTAACGTCAGTACAGTCTGTGAGTTGTGTTCTCTTCATTTCCCATCATATTATTCCAGCCAGCCACTCCTTAGTCCTGCCACCCTCAGGCACCGCCGTATCAAATAATGCTGAGTACGTCCTATGGATGGTCTCTTCATTTGATCTCAGATTAACAGAGTAAATCGAATTAAGCTGGCTGTTCAGTTCCTTGTTTTGAGAGAAAGTGTGACTGACCAAGCAGTTATCCAGGGGAGAAGACTCGGATGGACAGAACGTGTTGCTGTTTTTGTCTTCCGTATCCGATTGTGCGTTTCCGTTCTTTTTCTTCTTCTTCTTGTAGTTGTTCTTCTTCTTCTTCTTCTTCTCCTCCTCCTTTCTTTCTTTCTTTCTTTCTTTCTGTCTTCTTCTTCGTTCTTTCTTCTCTCTCTGCTTTCTTTAATTCTTCTTCTCTCTTTCTTTCTTTTTTCTTTCTTACTTACCTTCGTCCTTCTTCCTTTTTCTTTCTTTCTCTTCTCCTTCTTTCTTCATCCTCTATTTCTTCTTTTTCTTCTTTCTCTCCTTTTCCTCCTCTTCTGTCTCCTTCTTCTTCTTCTTCCTCTTCTTTTTCTTCCTCTTCTTACTTTCTTTCATCTTCTACTTCTTCGTTCTTTCTTTCCTCTCTCTCTTCTTTCGTTCTTTCTTCTCCTTGTTCTTCTTCTTCTTGTTCTGCTTCTTCTTCCTCTTCTTCTTCTTCGTCTTCTTCTTCTTCTCCTTCTTCTAGTTTGCTAAAATGTGCCTGCAGGCCTAGTACGTCTGACTTCAGCCTTTACTGGTCATACCGGATTCATTCAAGAGCCGTTGGGTGACTGTACGGTTCTTTTTCCCTGAACAAAAATAAAGGGGGGTTGCTTTTCTCCCTTTTCCCTTCTCTCTGTCTGTCTGTTTCCGTCTTCCTCTGTCTCTCGTCATTTCCCTCTCTCTCTCTCTCTTCCTGTTTTCTGTCTCTATTTATCTCTATCTATCTGTCTATCTATATATCTATCTATCTATCTATCTATCTATCTACATATACATACATACATACATACATGCATACATACATACATACATAACACACACACACACATATACACACACAAAAATAACGACAGCAACAGCAACAACAACAACTCAACATAACAAAACACAACACCCACACAGCACAACACAGAACACACACACAGTCACACACACACACACACACACACACACACACACACACACAACACACATACACACACACACACACACATCACCACACACACACAACACACACACACACACACACACACACACACACACACACACACACACACACACACACACACACACACACACACAAACACACTATTTTCTAAAATGTACACACACCCGTAAAGACTCAATTGTGGAACTGCCGGACAAAGAAAACAAACGTGTGTTGGAAAGGAATCATCGTGATCCGTTTTAACTCACAGTTTGCATCAACCAGACAAAGGGAACTCACTACGCTTTTACTTCACATTATTTCCCTTTCATCCGGCTACTCACTTAATTCCTTTTCAAACCATCCAGGACCATTCTCCAAATACGCTCATTAAATGTGAACGGGTTTTCCAGTAGTGTTTTTTCTGTATTGATTCTCAGTGGTGCCATTTAAGGTCTCAAGAAAAATAAACGCGGTAAACTAAAATGGGTGAAAACAAAATTTATTGGCGTCATGGTAATGGGTTTTGTATAGTCGTGGTGAAAAGTTTTGGTGATGTCATAGTGACGTTTTTGTGTGTTGTCATGGCGACGTCTTGTGGTCATATGAACTTTTGTGTTGTCATGGTGGCGTCTTGGTGTTGTCATGGTGACGTTTCTTGTGTCATCTTGATGACGTCTTCATGTTGTCATAGGGACGTTTTTTGTGTTGACAGAGCGAAGTCTTGGTGTTGTCATGGGGACCTTTTTTCTGTTGTCATGGTAACGTCTTGGCCTTGTCATGGTGACGTTTCTTGTGTTGTCATGGTGACGTCCTGGCCTTGTCGTGGTGACGTTTCTTGTGTTGTCATGGTGATGTCTTGATGTTGTCATGGAGACATTTTGAGTTGTGATGGCGTTTGCTTTGTTTTCTTCTCTTTTCCCTTCGCTATTTCACAATTTCACAATTTCTGTCTATTATGAGCACGTATGGAATTGTCCAGGTGCAATGAATAAACTCTTCATCATCATCATCAGGTGCCCTGCCGCATGGTGTTGACGATCATGGACTTCCATCTGTCTCTATCTCTCGTAGCCCCTAGCATCTCCCCCACCCTCCTCGTTCCCAGCCACTCTGCAAGTCCGTCCAGCATTTTCGCCCTGGGTCTACCCGGTGCTCTCTTTCCCTCCAGCTTTCCCATTGTGACCAGGTGCTCCAAATCCCCCTTCCTCATAAAATGGCCTATAAATGTTGCCTGTCTTTTCCTCATCTTCCTTATGAGTGATCTACTTGTGTCTGCCTCCATCAAGACTGTCTCGTTTGTTTTCTTTGCTGTCCATGGAACTCTCAACATTCTTCTTAGAAACCACATGAAGAAGAAGAAGAAACTCTTCAACTAACCCTAAACTCTAAACTTGCAATGGTCCTTTGGTGATTGTCTTCAAGAATCAGTTTTAAGCAAAATACACATGCATGCAGACAGACAAGGGTAGAGAGAGAGGGAGAGAGACAGAGAGAGAGGAAGAGAAGAAGAAGAACAACTAGTAGTAGTAGTAGTAGTAGCTGAAGAACAAGAAGAGAGAGAGAGTGAGAGAGGAAGGGAGACAGTCAGTCAGTCAGTTAGTCAGTCAGTCAGTCGGGTAGTTTCAGAATCATCAGAAATTTATTCACTAAAGCTTAAACCCCATTTGAAGAAATAAACATGGTGGGGGAAAAAAAAACAAAATATACATGTATGGCATAGTCATTCTTCCATAACAAATTCTTAGAATATTATGAAAACACAATGTGGATCGCATAGTCCTTCTTCAAGAATACAGGCATATGTAACAATCGTATATTTATAGAAACTAACTTTAAGACAACGCAATCTCTCTTCTCTTTAGGACTCTGTAGATGTACGATGCCAGATTTCTTACTGTATATTAGAATGGGGAGAGAGAGGGGGAGAGGGAGGGAGAGAGAGAGGGAGAGACACAGACAGACAGAGACAGATAGAGAGACAGAGAGACAGACAGAGACAGAGGAGACACAGAGACAGACAGACAGACAGAGAGAATCAACGAGAGACTCAGAGAGAGGGGGAGAGAGAGAGAAACAAGGAGAGAGACAGAGACAGAGAGAATCAGTGACAGACTCAGAGAGAGAGACTGACAGACAGACAGAGAGACAGAGACACAGACAGACAGAGACACAGAGAGAGACATGGAGACAGAGACAGAGATAGAAACAGAGACAGACAGACAGAGAGAATCAGCGAGAGGCTCGAGTGAGAGAGAGAGAGAGAGAGAGAGAGAGACAGACAGACAGACAGACTGACAGACAGAGACAGAGATACAGAGAGAGACAGACAGAGACAGAGAGAGACAGAGAGAGACAGAGAGAGACAGAGAAACAGAGAAACAGAGACAGAGACAGAGACAGACAGACAGAGACAGACAGAGAAACAGAGAGACAGAGACAGAAGGACAGAGACAGACAGACATACAGAGACACAGAGACAGGGGCAGAAAAACAGAAAAACAGACAAAAAAGGAGGACAGTACGGATTTTGAGGGCGAGCCAGGCAAAGAACATGGATGGATACGACTGAAAAAAATCTATATTTTTTTGTTTACCGTCCAAAAGATAAAGTGATTCTCTAAAGCTCTCGCGTCGTGTTATTTTCTGCCAATCCAAGCACTGTTTTGTAATTCTATCACAATTCTGCACGGCCTCACTTAGGTACGCTCATTAAATCTGAATGCAGTAGTCGATAGTGTTTTCTTTGCTGATGATGGTAGCGTCATGAATAAATAGTGTTCTAGAAAACTATTGGGGCAAAATTAGTGTAAACAAATGTTGTTATGGTGACATCTTTGATCGTTGACCTAGTTTTGTTTCCTTCCCCTCTTCTCCCATCCTCTGCTATCACTCCGTCTGTTACGTGCGCACGTAACAGGTGAAACCCCTTAGGTTCAAGCCAGTGGTCTTACATTGATGTTTCTAAGTTTTCAGCACCCTCTCTTTCTTTCTGTGTCTGTCTGCTTCTGTCGCTCTGTCTCTATATCTCTTTTTCTCTCTCTTTCATTCTTTCTCTCTCTGTCTCAGTCTCTCTCTCTGTCTTGTCTCTCTTGTTCCTTTCTCTCTATCTCTCTCCCTCCCTCTCTTTTTCTGACTTTCTCTCTCTGTTTCTCTGTGTGTGTGTGTGTGTGTGTGTGTGTGTGTGTGTGTGTGTGTGTGTGTGTGTGTGTGTGTGTGTGTTTCTGTCTCCCTCTCTCTCTCTTTGTGTGTGTGTATGTCTCTCTGTCTCTCTCTGACTGTCTCTCTCTGTCTCTCTCCCTGTCTCTCTCCCTGTCTCTCTTTCTCCTCCCTCTTCATCCATCTCTCTCTCCATTTCTCTCTTTTTCTCTCTCTCTCACTCTCTCTCTCTTTGTCTCTCTCTCTCTTTCTCTCTGTCTTGGATGTCAGCTAGCCTACCAGTAATAATTCTAAGTATGATCTGCAATATAAAGCTGTGAGATGACCATTGTATTTATACCTAAGCTGCACAAATTCCAAAATAAAATCCTGATCGAGAATTGTCAAGCATATTAAAAATATACTACACGTCATTATTGAAGGGCCAGGAACGTTTTTGAGTCAATTTTTGAAAGGAGAAATAACCTATTTTCTCTTACTCTTTTCTCAAATTCGTTGCCGTAACTGAATGGATAAGAGCTCAGACAACATTGCAGTTTCCTTTTGGCACGTGTTTGGGGATTTGCCGATTTGCAATGGGCGGCCCAAGGAAGACAATTTCCACACGAAATTGTCGAATCTTCAGCAGGGTCTCTCTGACGACGCAGGCAAGGTCGCGACAAAATTCGCTTTGCACGTGCAAGGCAAGCCCTTTTTGAACACTACTCCAGCCAAAGTTGCCCGCAGACGAGGATAAAAAGGACCCGTTCTTGGTTCGTTTTAACCATGCTTGCAAGACGACGGATGACGGATGACGGATGACGGATGACGGATGAGCAGGGGGGGAGAGCCCTCACTCTGCTTGATGAAGGCCTAGCGCAGCGGGAAGTTGCTAGACGACTTGAAGTGTCGCATTCCACAATCCAGAGACTGCTGGAGCGCTTCAATGAGACTGGAGCAGTCCAGGAAAGGCGTCACACGGGTCGACCCAGAGTAACGACAAGACAGCAAGACCTACCTTGCCCTCTCCGTCCTGAGGGAAAGGGCATCCACTGCGGTGACCTTGAGGGGTCAGCTGAGGGACGCAACAGGTGCTAACATCAGCTGCAGCACGGTGAGAAAACGGCTACATGAGGCAAACTTGAGGTCACGGAGACCGGCCGTCCGACCCGTGCTGTCACCGGTCAACAGAGTGCGCCGCATGACCTGGGCCAGGGAGCACGTGACCTGGACAAGGCAACAGTGGGCCCGGGTCTTGTTTTCGGATGAGTCCAGGTTCACCCTGACCTTTAACGATGGCCGGGCTCGGGTGTGGCGACGTCAAGGGGAGAGGTTCGCTGACGCCACTGTCCAAGAGCATAACCGGTACGGCGGCGGGTCGGTGATGGTGTGGGGTGGCATGAGCCGTGGTACCCGGACCCCCTGCTCCCCATTGACGGCATCCTGAACGGGGTCCGGTACCGGGACGAGGTTCTGGCGGCCGTGGCACTGCCTGCGCTTGTGGACCTTGGTCAAGGCGCCATCTTCCAGGACGACAATGCACCTGCTCATCGAGCACGCCTTGTGACCGACTTCCTGGAGCAGCATGAAGTCGTCCGTATGGCCTGGCCAGCGTGCTCACCTGACCTGAACCCAATTGAACACCTCTGGGATGTGCTCGGGAGGCGCATCAGGGACAACCACCCCCCACCGGGCACCCTGGCCAGGCTGGTCGACATCCTGCAGATCGAGTGGGCGGCCATCCCTCAGGACACACTCCGTACCCTTGTGGGGTCGATGCATCGGCGCTGTGAAGCATGCATCCAGGCTCGGGGCGGACACACGCGATATTGAAAACAGATTGGCCAAATCTGACACTTTCTGTTTTTTGAAAAGGGGGGGATGTTCCTTTAAATGCATGTGCTGTTCACTAATGGGTCATTGTGCTAATTTCTTTTTCCAAAACATGTGTGGAAATGATGAAATAAAACATAGAATCAATTCTAAACATTGTCAATTATTTCAACTTAAAATTAGAGAGGAAGGAAGAAGTGGCCCTTAAATTATGATTAGGAGTGCAAAGATGACCACAATATTTAAAGTACATCAGTAGCCTACTTTCCATCAGCCTACATTTTTCATATACCAGAAACAATTGAATTGGATTGTTTTTTAAATGTGAACCTGTTTGTGATAGGAACATTTACACAAAACCCAGTGTGTTAATCATACTTATGTTGTTGTTGTTTTCCATGTCACTGCATCTTTTTTTTATGTTACATGTATCCAGATCACTCACTCATATAATCCATATTCAGATATGACAACTGATGAAACGTTGAACCTCTTCAATTAAAAAAAATCTGTATTAACCCTTTGACTCTCGCACACTATCCAACAACTGCAAAAACTTAACCCTTTGACTCCCTCACTCTATCCACCAGCAACCTGCAGGAAGCCAGTGGATAGAATGAGGGAGTTAAAGGGTTAAGTTTTTGCTTTGCTAATATGGTTGACAATGCAGGATGCTGGTGGACAGGGCGTAAGTCAAAGGGTTAAAATCGTTTGGAATTTGAGCTCCTTTCCCTTCTCTGAAACCAGGCCTGTCTGTACTGTACTCTTTCAATGTTAGTTTATCATTAGAGCAAAAATGGATAGTGAAAACTTTAGAATGATCATTTTATAAATATTTGCTGAAAGACTGCCTGAGGATCGTCATTAATACCTCGACAAATATCTATCAAGCATCGTTGTCCAATTAAACCTTTGCTGGAATGATCAAATCGATGTGAAAAGATGTTCATATAAGCGAGGAACTGTGACCAAGAAGACGGTTGATTTGCTGATAATTGCTATGCTACTTCATCCAAAACAAGTGTAACTGCTCGCGTTCAAGCAAACAGGAACCAGAAAAACACAAGGAAAAGAAATAAGAACGCGTATTTAATACAAGACAAGACAAGACAGGCGCCAATTTTCGGCCAGCTGGCCTTTGTCAAGCGTTAAGATCACAGACAAACAAACACCAGATACAAAAATAAGGAAGTTTTTTTTATCTGGTGTTTGTTTTGTTTGTTCATTTATGATCTTACACTTGACAATGGGCAGTTGGCCGAAAATTTGCGCCTGTCTTGTCTTTTTGTATTAAATACGCGTTCTTATTCTTTTTTCGTATTTTTTCTGGTTCATGCGACTTCATGTTCATATTCATTCATATTCTTATTTGTTTCTTTTTGTCACAATAGCTCTACCATATGAAACTCGGGTTGCTCTCCCTGTTGAGAGCATGTCGCCGCTATGCAGCGCCACATGTAAGTTCTGGTGGATTTTTCAGTCTTGAGAACCGTTTTCTTTAAATGAAATGTCTGTAACAGAAGTCAGAATATTACTTTGATTTTTTTTTTCAGATATACCGAAGGGTATATTGGTTTGAGCAATTCAGTAGATTCCACTTTCCTGGAAGAAAATGTACGCACATACGTCTGTCTGTCTGTCTATCAGTCTGCATGCAGGTATGTATGAACATGTGCGTATGTATGCATGTATGCATGCTTATATGTACGTATGTATTATGTAAGCATGTGTATGTGTGTATGTATGTGTGTATATATGTATTTATGTAGGTGCATGCATGTGCATGTGTTTGTGTGTAAGTACGTATGTATGTGTGTGTATGGGTGGATGGATGGATGGATGGATGGATGGATGGATGGATGGATGGATGGATTGACAGACAGATAAACAGACAGACATAGATAGATAGAGATAGATGGATAGATAGATAGATATAGACGAACGGACGGACAGACAGACAGACAGACAGATAGATAGATAGATAGATAGATAGATAGATAGATAGATAGATAGATAGATAGATAGATAGATAGATAGTACGTTTCGCTGTCTTCCTCAAAGGGTTCTTGTTTTGTATTTTAGACCAGAAAATGAATTCTGTCCAGTGAAAAGTGTCTTTCTCCGCTTGTTCGTGTCTGTTCCCTCCTTCACAAGTGAGACAACCTTGCTTGAGGCAATAACTAGACACCCACATTAATTCTACTGAAAACTGGTTGATATTGGCATGGGGTATTTTGACGTAATAATTATATGAAAAAAAACCCATCTAAGAACAAATCAGCAGAAACGGGCAGTAGTAGTGTGCTGGCATGGCTCAATCAACCATTCTGTTTCAAACAAAACTTTGACTAGCCATTTCTGAGGTTCTCCGTCTGCCCGTCCGTCTGTATGTATGTACGTATGTATCTATACATGTATGTATGTATGTATGAATGTATGTATGCATGACTGACTGACTTGTCTGTTTGTTTATGTTTGTTCGTCTGTCTGAAGATGAAATGTAACCAAACCATAGAAACATGATAAACTGTGTACCTAGGCTGTATTTTGGTCACAGAAATCTGTCTATACCTTGTTTGAAAAGAAAACAAAAGGAGAACGGAAAGGTCAAATCATTCTAACAATTTCCCATTTTATACCCGAAAAAATAAAATTCTAGAATATCCTGTTTCTGTGTTTATCAAGGTCACTATGACCTTGAAGAAGCATCAGATGGAATAAAACTTGACGTCAAACGAAGGTAATGATAGATTGTCACAACAGACAGCAGAGACAAAATTCAAATATTGTAGAAAATTAGAGTGTTGTTTATATATCATCATCATCATCTTGTGCCCTGCCGCATGGCGTCAGCGATCATGGCCCGCCTTACGAATCTATCCGTTGTCGCTGCAAGCACATTTCTCACCCTCTCTGTCCTCAGCCACTCTGCAAGTCTGTTCAGCATTTTCTCCCTGGATCTACCTGGTGCTCTCTTTCCCTCTAGCTTTCCTGTTGTGACTAGGTGCTCTAATTTCTCTTCCCTCGTGAAATGTTTTATACATGTTTGTCTTTTTCTTTTTTTTTATCAAACTGTTCATATAACTTCCTTTAAAAAAAAAGGTGATTTTTTTTCTGCTCACATTTGACGTCATCGGCCTCGAGAAAAAGCTGAGAAAATCTTGCTAACATACATATTTTTGTCACGGACTCACACACCGTTCTACGGTTGATACCAAGTAATCTCCCTTTATGAAAAAAAAAAACAGGACTGGGACCAGGGTGGATTGGAAAGATTCAATTCAATTCATTTTGCTTATAGCCCAGCCGACCACTAGAGCCATATCAGGGCTAACACCACGTCAAAAAGAAAAGAACAACCCGTTAGGATAAAAAACCAGATAAAAACCATGCTCACCGTCAACCTTGCAAATCTAAAATGCCATTAAAGAAAAACACGTAAAATTACATCAAGTGAAATCTATTGATCTCTTGTAAAAACTGGAAAATTGCATGGATTGAAAAGAAAGGAAAAATAGACAGAGTTGGGGCGAATAGAGACAACTATTTTTTCCCAGTGATAAATTATTCGTTATCTACGACTAGAATTAATCGAATAAATGTATTTATAGACAACTATTTTTCCCAGTGATAATTATTCGTTATCTACGACTAGAATTAATCGAATAAATGTATTTATTGACAACTGTTTTTTCCCAGTGATAAATTATTCGTTATCTACGACTAGAATTAATCGAATAAACGTATTTATAGACAACTATTTTTCCCAGTGGTAAATTATTCGTAGCGTTCGACTAGAATTAATCTATTGAATGTAGGCTACAATTATTTGGCCAGATAGCGGACACACGAAGAGACAGACCGACCGACAGGAATACAAATCGTATAATATACGCCAAAGCAACCACAGTGGGGTTAGGGGTTAGCGGTTAGCACAACGGGTTAACGTCTGGGAGGTTGTGGGTTCGAATCACCATCAGTCCCTTGCATAATCATTGTGGGATTTCCCGGCCCTGGCCGACTCTACTGCAGATTTGAGTGTGCTATAGGAACATTGGGAAGACTGGGACCACACGGTAGAGTCTCATCCATCTCACAGGTGCATCATTAAGGGTATTGCTCAAATTTCCCAATCATGATTTTGCCAGCGCATACGGTTTGCTAAATAGCAAGAAGACTGAAGTCATGGTAATCAGTAAAAAACATAAAATCCCCTCATGCAAAATAACAACAAACAGCACAACCCTGAGACAGTTTGATAAGTTTACATATCTGGGAACGATCATCTCACCACACGGCAGGTGCACATCAGAAATAGCTAGCAGAATCGGTCAAGCCAAAACAGCATTCAATAAGATGAAAAGCATTCTAGCCAACATATGCCCATCAGTTAACATCAGGAAGATATTTCTTGAATGTTATATAGAACCAATACTGTTGTACGATTGTCCGGCGTGGACAGTCAACAAGCAAAGCCAGAGCAAGATTGAGGCAGTCGAGATATGGTTTCCAAAAAGAATGTTGAGAGTTCCATGGACAGCAAAGAAAACAAATGAGATAGTCTTGATGGAGGCAGACACAAGATCATTCATAAGGAAGAATAACAGGCAACATGTATTGGCTATTTTATGAAGAAAAGGGAATTAGAGCACCTGGTCACAACAGGAAAGCTGGAAGGAGAGCACCAGGTAGACCCAGGGAAAAAATATTGGACGGACTTGCAGGGTGGCTGAGGACAGAGAGGGTGGAAGATGTGCTTGCGGCAACAAGGGATAGATGCATATGGAGGGCCATGATCACCAACGCCATGTGGCAGGGCACATGATGATGATGATGCAGTTTTACGCAGGCTCAGGGAGCCTGCCAGATACTATATATCTATATAATTACTGGCAGAGTTGGACAGAGCGCACATGGAATTGTCTGAGCGCGATGATTCCCTCCTGAACAAACTCCAAAGTCCTAACCACCGCAGCCGGTGTCTGTACATGTATACCTCGGGCCTGGTTAATGACAGGCTATATAATGAGAGGAAGCGTTAGAGTACAGCCCTGTCATGCAGTCTATATAATTTATATAAATCAAGAATGGAGATCCACAGCATCATGATTATTATTCCGTCATCATAGATCATCGAAATATTGCGAAAAATTGTCTGAGACATTGCAGCCACCGAAGAATGAGACAGCAAACAAGCTAATGACATCCAGCCCTCCCCCTCCCCACCAAAAGAAAAATCGAAAATAAAAACAGTACAAAATTAGACAAAACCTCGCGGGCCCCAGTAGCTCAGTTGGTTTGAGTGTCGGATTCACATTCTTATGGTTGTGGGTTCGACTCCCGAGGTGCACTACATTAAAACTGGCCTTCTCACTGTCCCATCTTAACATCATTGTTGTTCTGGTGGTGTCAGTATAGGATTAGATAAGTCCCCCTTCCCCCACTTCCCTGGGATGGTAGTCCCCGTCGGCCATATCACCTGAGGTGGGTGTCGACGTAAAAACTGAACCAAATTAAAAAAAGACAAAACCTATAATGTGGATACACAAACAAACAAACAAAAACCAATATGCACCCATCGTACTAATTAGATACATTCTGTAAACTTATTGGAGTTTGGTTATCCTTTTTTTCAATTTTCCAGCTCGTAGGTTTGTTTATAGGTTTACGGCCTGTGCCATGATTATTCTAGATCTTCTCCATTACATGGCATCTATGACTTTAGTGCATATGGAATTCGTTCCGAACCCGGAGACATCTTGAGAAACTGGAACTGAAAATTTTAATTTGGGACAGATTTGTGTTCCACAGCTTCACACGATTCCCACCCAAATGTATCAGCAATAAACTGGAAACATCCCTCAGTCGATACAGGATATTGTGCTTCAAAAGCATCACAGTGGAGCGTAGTCTTGTGGATATACCAACCACCTAGGAACCCTCTGGGTTCAATTCCAGATTGGACACTGGGTTTCCCCCTACCCCTAAATCTTCCCCATCTACAAGAACTTGAGCAACAGTCTGGATGCTAGTTTTTAGCATGAAAAAACAAACTGAAGTCTCGTGTTCAGTATTTTCTTAGTGCGCGTTAAAGATCCAACGGCAACGAAAGCGTCGATCATGGCAAAATTTTGTGAAATTAAAAGAAAGACTACAGTCACAAGTAAACAAAAAAACACACGAAAATAGAATCAGAACGAATAGTTAACGTAACAAGACGAGACAGACGCAAATTTTTGACCAACTAGCCTTTGTCAAATGTTACAAATAACAAATAACAAACAAAAAAATACAAAACTTAGTGGAAAAGCAGCAAAACGTTCCTGTTGTTTCATGGAGCAGGAGACGACATAAGAATCAGAATGAGCGAGTGTTCAGTGTAACCAGACAAGACAGGTGCAAACTTTCAAGCACTGGCCTTTGTCGAACATAAACGCAAGACAACAAATAACAAACAACAATTTAATACAAAAATCAGTGTAAAAACAGCAAGCTTTCCTTGCTTTTTCTTCGACCAAGAGAAAATATTTTGTCGTTATCATTTATTGTCATAAATTCACGCTTTTCAAGTAACATAACTCTTGAGAGTCACGGAGTTGTCTCCCATGTAGAATTTCTCAACTCCAACACAGTTTGCGCTACCCATTTAGCTAGCATAGACGCAGCCACAAAGCATAAAGTGGTAAGCTCAGAACAATCCTTAAAAAAGTTGTAGTTTCAGGGTATAGGGGTAGGCTTGGGCATTCCTTTCTTGAGGAATGTTCTGAGCTTACAACTTTATGCTTTGTGGCTGCGCCTATGCTAGCTGAATGGGTAGCGCAAACTGTGTTGGAGTTGAGAAATTTTACATGGGAGATAACTCCATGACTCATGAGTTATGTCAGTTAATATTTAAAATTCTCCCGGCTTCCCTCTTATTCCCTTTGGCGGTACATTCACGCTTGACAAAGGTCAGTTGGCCGAACATTTGCGTCTGTCTTGTCGTATAAATGCTCGTTTTGATTCTATTTTCGCTTATTTCTGATTCGTCTTTGTTTGAATGCGGACAGTCACTTGTTTCGAAGAAACGAATTCCACACATTCTGAAAACCAGCAAATTATGGGGTGGACGCCGTACATTGGCGAAAAGCTCCCCTACCCCCAGGGGAAGAATAGTCCGCATCTCACACAGTAATAAAATGATCTGTTGGTGACAAAAAACATTCCAATCAACTAATAGAGGCCACTTGATGAAATCAAAGTAATCTCTTAATGGTACTGGGTTGGGTTTTTTTGTTGTTGTTTTTTTTTTGGGGGGGGGGGGGTGGGGGGTTTGTAGTCATTGTCTGGAGGTGACTGTATTTTTCATCAATCATAATAGATTTACACCCATTCACATCGTAGACTGTTCCCACCCCAGGTGCCGGCCATAACGAATTTATGTTGAATATTGCTGTCTGCGAGATGTTTTCGACGATGAGGTGTACTGTATATACCGTTCGTTTTATGATTTAACCCTTTGACTCCCCCCACCCCGTCCACCAGTGTCCTGCATTGTCAACCATTTTAACAAAGCAAAACCTTAACCCCTTGACTCATCCACCCCGTCCACCAGCGTCCTGCATTGTCAACCATGCTAACAAAGCAAAACCTTAACCCCTTGACTCATCCACCCCGTCCAACGGCGTCCTGCATTGTCAACCATGCTAACAAAGCAAAAACTTAACCCTTTGACTCCCCCACCCCGTCCACCAGCATCCTGCATTGTCAACCATGCTAACAAAGCAAAAAAACCTTTACCCTTTGACTCTCATCAGTTGGTTTTGGGGTTGGGGTTTTGGGTATGGGGTTTGGGGGTTTGGGATTTTGGGGATTGTTTGTTGTTTGTTCGTTTGTCAGTCTGTTTTCTTTTTTTCAGGGTGGGTTCCTTCCTTTAATCATTTTTCTTCTTCCTCTCTTTCGGTTTTGCTTTGTAATGTTGATTGTTCGTTTATGCACATGCACTGTAGGAACGAAGACACTGACACAAACGTCTACTAAATCAGATCAAATTTCGATCAGAGGGAGTCCCTTTTTCATTTTGGCACAAAATCCTTCGCACGATTTATTTTCCTCCCTTTATTCTCAGTTGCCTGGGGATAAGATGCATGTTGCTAGATCTTTGCCCCCCTCCCCACCAACACACACACGCTCGCGCGCGCACGCACACACACACACATATACACGTACACACACGCACGCACACACACACGTACACATACACACGCACGCAGACACACACACGTACAAACACACACACACACATACGTACACACACGCATACATACGTACACACACGCGCGCAAACATATATACGTACATATATACACACACGCGCATATATACGTACATATGTATATACATATACACACATAGGTATATATATGTATATATGTATACATAATTCTGCGGCCGCGTTGGCACCAAAACGTAACAGCCCTGCTGTTCCTTTGGATCTGTCAGCGAGGTGGAGAGGGGGGACAAGTTGCATGGGCAACAGCCTGTCTTCCATATTACACTGCCCAGGCTTACATCCGTCCATTCATCCACAAACACTCTGCACCTACGACCTGGAGAGGACACTCCAGCCTCGCTACTAACACTAGTGTCGGCACAACACGGGAAGCAACAGATACCGGTGATAAGTCATTGCTCAACTGGCGTAGAGCTGACGCCAGGGGTTGCTTTTGACGGTGAGAGAGACCTTCGTGTCTTACTGGACAGCTACCGCCCACCTAAGCTGGGCAGCCCCCAGCCAGTTAGGTGCTGTCCCGCCACGACCTGCCTTCTTCATTGGGTGCATGAAGATTAGGAGAAAATCTGACAAGCAGGTCGTTAATTACCGCACCAAACAAAAAGAACATGGTGTCCCCCTTAGCCCTCGATGCCATCAAATGCATGCCGGTAATGGAAGAACTTGACGCAGAGCCAACTGCGGACGAACTCAGCAAGGCCATTGATAGCCTGGCATCAGGGAAGGCACCTGGCAACGACGGAATTCCCCCAGACCTCATCAAGCACTGCAAGACTTCTCTTCTGCACCCTTTGCACGCAGTTCTCTGTCAGTGTTGGAATGAGGGAGCTGTACCACAGGACATGAGGGACGTCAAGATCGTCACCCTGTACAAAATCAAGGGCGAAAGGAGCGACTGCAACAACTACAGAGGTATCTCGCTCCTCAGCATTGTTGGCAAAGTCTATGCTCGGGTCCTCCTAATCCGCCTGCAGAAACTGGCTGAACGCGTCTACCCGGAATCACAGTGTGGTTTTCGAGCAGAGAGATCCACGGTAGACATGGTCTTCTCTCTTCGCCAAATCCAGGAGAAGTGCAGAGAGCAGCGGATGCCCCTGTATGTGGCATTCATTGACCTCACCAAGGCCTTTGACCTAGTCAGCAGAGATGGCCTTTTCAGGGCTCTCCGAAAAATCGGCTGCCCCCCAAACTGCACAGCTTAATTGAGTCCTTCCACTCAAACATGAAAGGGGTGGTGCAGTTCAACGGAAACCTCTCCAAGCCCTTCGACGTACGCAGCGGTGTGAAACAAGGCTGCGTCCTGGCCCCAACCCTCTTTGGAATCTTCTTCGCTCTCCTCCTGAGGCATGCGTTCAGCACAGCGCAAGAAGGGATCCACCTGCGGACCAGATCAGATGGCAGGCTCTTCAACCTCGCCCACCTCAGAGCAAGGACAAAGGTCCGTGAAGCCCTCATTAGAGACATGCTATTTGCCGACGATGCCGCAGTTGTGACCCATACTCAGCGGGACTTGCAGTCACTAATGGGCCGCTTCTCCCAGGCCTGCAAAGATTTTGGTCTGACCATCAGTCTTAAGAAGACAAACGTCCTGGTCTAAGACACACCATCTCCACCAGCCATCACCATTGATGACTACGAGCTTGAAGCTATCCATCAATTCACATATCTTGGGTCCACCATCACCGATAACCTCTCCCTTGACACAGAGGTCGACAAGAGGATCGGGAAGGCAGCCACAACACTAGCCCGCCTCACACAAAGGGTGTGGACAAATCCCAAGTTGACTACAAAGACAAAGATGGCTGTATACAACGCCTGTGTCCTCAGCACCTTGCTGTATGGCAGCGAGGCGTGGACCACGCATGCTCATCAGGAGAAAAGGCTCAATACCTTCCACCTGAGAAGCCTACGGCGCATACTTGGCATTTCCTGGCAAGACAAGGTGACCAACACCGAAGTCCTAACCTGCGCTGGCCTCCCAACCATGCATACCATGCTGAGACAGCGTCGGCTGCGCTGGTTGGGCCACGTTCGCCGCATGGAAGATGGTCGCATCCCAAAAGACATCCTTTATGGTGAGCTTGCCACAGGGCAGAGAAACATTGGCCGCCCACAGCTGAGATACAAAGACGTTTGCAAGCGTGACATGAAGGCGCTTGAGATCAACACTGAGTCCTGGGAGGACCTCGCAGACGACCTCAACAGCTGGAGAACTACTCTCAAGAAACAGCTGCGGATTGGCGAGGACAAACTGTCAGCTGCTGCAGCAGAAAAGCGAGTTCGCAGAAAAGGGATGACAGCCAACAGACCAGCATCAGCATATACATGCGACTGCTGCGACAGAGACTGCCTCTCTCGCATTGGTCTGTACAGTCACAGGCGACGCTGCTTGGACCAAGCAGACAGCCCATCTAGACATTAGAACGGATGTAGTTTGTCCATGGTCAGTCATGACCGAAGGAGGCCTACTACTACTATGTATACATATATATCTATGTGTGTGCGTGTACATATATATATATATATATATATATCCACATATACACACACACACACACACATATATACATATACACTACGCACAAAAAGTTAAGGATCACTTGCACAAAAATTCATAACTTTCAAAATAAGAAAGCCAATGCGTTGAAGTTTGGCAAACATTTAATTCCATGCTTTAGTGATAACGATACACAATTGCCTTCAATTTCGAGCAATCGTTTGGTGTGTACATTTGATCAAAGTGGGTACGTATCGAAATTTGATTTCCCAAAGTCATTGAAATCACAAGACAGGGCATTCTGATGCTCCCAAAAGTTCAGTAATGCGTGTAACCGCCATGGCTGTTCTGGCACTCGACGCAGCGAGTCCTCATCGAGTTTACCAGGTTGGTGAAGATCCTCTGTGGAAGCGCCTGCCACTCAGCCTGCAGCATCTGGTAGAGGTGTTGGGCATCCCTGGGAGGGGGGTGGTTGCTCCTCACTTTGCGATCCAGCTCATCCCAGAGGTTCTCAATCGGGTTGAGATCGGGACTGCATGCTGGCCACTCCATTCTGTTGACTCCAGACTGCTGCAGGAAATCGTTGACCACCCTTGCCCTGTGGGGGCGAGCGTTGTCATCCTGGTAGACAGCCGTCGGTCCCATCTGCTGCAGTGTAGGCACAGCCAGCGGTCGAAGGATCTCATCCCGGTATCGGAGGCCAGTCAGGTTACCCTGTACATGATACAAGGGTGTTCTGTGGTGAAGGCTGAAGGCCCCCCAGACCATTACAGAACCTCCACCAAAGGCCACCTTTTCTTGGACAGTGGTGTCAATAAAGCGTTGCCCTGGGCGCCTTCAGACCCTCAGTCGGCCGTCGTTGTGGTTCATGGTGAAGCGTGATTCATCACTGAACAGGACCTGGGACCATTGCTGACGTGTCCACCTCACGTGATGTCTGCAGAAGGCGCGGCGTGCTGCCCTATGGGCTGGAGTTAAGCGTGGCCGTACTGCTGGGCGACGAGAACGGAGGTTAAACCCATGAAGGCGGTTCCGTATGGTCTGCTGGCTGATGTTGATGTTAGTAGCCACCCTCAGCTGCCTTCGAATGATGCTGGAAGAGGCTGTTCTTGTCTGCAGGGCTTGTCGTTCAATGAGACGATCTTCACGTGGGTTTGTCTTCTTCGGTCGACCAGATCTGCGTCTTTCATGGACCCTCCCAGTGGCTGTGAAGCGTTGAATCAGTCTGACAATGACCGAGATGGACACCTGAAGTCGCCTGGCCACTTCTCGCTTGGGAACACCATCTTGGAACCATGCAACAGCTCGTCCCCTCTCAAACTCGCTCAATTTTCGTCGTGGAGGCATTGTCAGATCAGGCCTACTACTGGTGGAATGTCTTCTTATAAAGCCAAGCAAGAGACAGCATCTCACACATAAACAGCAGTGCTTGCACGTGCATAATGGTTTTTCCATCTGGCTTGTGCAATGTGTTCAGGCAGAACGGTCCAAAACAAGGTCCTTTTTCGCAAGTTTCCGCTTTTCCGTTTGCGGCCAAACTCAGTAGTAGAGAATCCCGTGCAATTTTCGCACTAACACAACATCGCCCACTTACAGCTGAACAAGAATTCATAACAATTTGGCTGGACTGAGAAATAAATAACAGTAGCGAACTGAGTTTATTACGCACCTGTTTTCTCATAGTGATCCTTAACTTTTTGTGCGTAGCTTATATATGGATACATATATATTCTGTATGTTTATATATATATAAACACACACACACACACATACATATATATACATATATAGAGAGAGAGAGATTGATAAATTGATTGATCAATTGATTGATTGATAGATACACATGTAGATTCAAATAGAGATCAGAACAAAATAATTATTGGCTAATAACACACATTGTCCTGACTGCAAAACTCTATGTACTTACAACTAAACCAGCACAACTTTAAAAATAGCATTGCAATACAATTAACACAATGGTGCAGAGAAAAACGAATGGATCAATACACGAAATTGTCGAGCCATTCTGAAAATCTCCCTTTTTCTTAAAAACAAACAAACAGAAAACTTTCCCCATTTCGTTTTCTCGAGAAAGATTTGAGTGTGAAAAGACTAATGTGTCTGCATGTGTTTGAGTGTGTGTGTGCGTGTATCTGTATGTCTTTGCAATTTTGTCTTTGCATTTGTGTATGCGTATGGCAAGTTTCAACTTCATATTGCTTATAGCCCAGCCGACTACTAGAGCCATATCAGGGCTAACACCACGTCAAAAACGACAACGCGATAAAAAAAAAAACAGTTAAAAACCATGCTCACTATTAACCTTGCAAATCTTAAATGCAAATAAAGAAAAACAGCAGTAAAATCACATCAGGTGAAATCTATTGATCTCTCGTAAAAACTGGAAAATTGCACCAGGAAGGACGTCTCGGAAGAGGTTCTTTAAGGAGTCCGCTGTGTAGTGCTTTTGTCTCACATCGTACAAGTCCCAGCAGTCAAGGAGGTGTCTGATGCTTAATGGCTCTTCACATGGTATACACCATGGTGCTGCTTCGTATTTTAACAGGTACGAATGAGTGTAGGTTGTGTGACGCGTGTGTAACCTTCATAACAAGTTCATATTGCTTATAGCTCAGCCGACTACAAGAGCCATATCAGGACGAACACCACGTCAAAAACGACAACCCGTTAAGATAAAAGACAACAGTTAAAAAACATTGCTCACCGGTAACCTTGCTAGTCTGAAATGCAATTAAAAGCAGCTGTAAAATCATATCAGGTGAAAACTATGATCTCTTCTAAAAACTGGAAAAATTCCATCAGGAGGGACGTTTCGGAAGAGCTTCTTTAAGGCATCCGCTGTGTAGTGCTTAAGACCTACAAAACCTTGTGCACATAACAGAAATAGCAAAAATAAAGGCCTGAAGCTAAATAACAAGAAGACTGAAGTCATGGTGATCAGTACAAAACAAGAAATCCCCTCATGCAAAATAACAGCAAATGGCACATTTTTACTTTACTTTTATTGTTGTTTAAAGCCCAGCCGACTGCGCAGAGCCATATCAGGGCTATAACCGCTTCAAAACACAAAACTTCAACAGGAAAAAAAAAAAGAAAATTAAGTAGCCTACACATATCAATGCATTCGCGCACATAATCTAAGGAAATGCCCCCCGCATAGGACCATTCCGTCCGATTTATCGCACAGGGGAGATTTAAAAAACACATCTGAATACAAATATAAGCATACATAAGGACACCAAAACATAAAAATAGGCATAAATTACCTAAAATTGCTTCCGCATATCTCACCTCCTTAGAGCCAAAAATGCACTTAAACATGTACCGAATTGTCAATCCGAAGAAAAACCACTTAAGACTTTATCGAAAAAATACAGGTGAATGGACCATTAAGGCAGAAAATAAGTAGAAATGACAGAAAGCAAGGCAAAAAGTTAGAAACAAAGAGTGACAGAAGAGAAAATTTCTAGCAGAGAATTTCCAATTTTGAGACAGGTCGATAGGTTTAAATATCTGGAAACGGTCATCTCACAAGATCGGAAATGCATATCAGGAATAGCCAGCGTAATCGGCCAAGTCAAAACAGCGTTCAAGAAGATGAACAGCGTTCTTACCAACAAATACCTATCAATTAACATCAGGAAGAGAGTTCTTGAATGTTGTGTAGAACCGATACTGTTTTAGGCGTGGACAGCCCACACGCAAAGTCAGAACAAAATTGAGGCAACTGACATGTGGTTTCCAAGAAGAATGTTGAGAGTTCCATGGACAGAAAAGAAAAACGAGACAGTCTTGAAGGAGGCAGACACAAGAATATCATTAATAAAGATTAGGAAGAGACAAGCAGCATTTATAGGACATTTTATGAGGAAAAGGGGCATAGAGCACCTGGTTCCAACAGGAAAGCTGGAGGGAAAGAGAACACCAGGTAGGCCCAGAGAAAATATTGGACGGACGTGTAAAAAATAAAAATAAAAAAACCATGGGTAAAATTATGTAAAAATTATATAAAAATAATAATGGTTAAAATTATGTAAAAATTATGTATAAAACACGGGTAACATTCTATAAAACTTGTATAAAAAAAAAAAACTGGTAAAATTTTGTAAACATTACGTATAAAACAGGCAACATTCTATAGAATTGTAAAAAAAAAACACGGGTAAAATTATGTAAAAATTATGTGTAAAACATGGGGTATCTATCAAACACGAGTAAAATCATGTAATATTTATGCATGAATACGGGTAAATTTATGTACAAGCTGTATAAAACACGGGTAAAATTGTGTATAAACCATGTATAAAACCAGGTAAAATTATGTAAAAACTATGTCTAAAACACGACTAAAATTATTCAAATGACTATGTATAAAACACGGATAAAATTATGTAAAAACTATGTATAAAAGACAGGTTTTATTGTTTGTGTTGTTTAAAGCCCAGCCGACTGCGTAGAGCCATATCAGGGCTATAAAAACCGTTTCAATGTACAAAAAAAATTAAGTACACATATCAATGCACGGGTAAAACGACGTAAAATCTATGTATAAAACATGGGTAACATTATGTAAGAACTACGAATAAAACGGTAAATTTGTCAAAAAACTACTTGTAAAACATGGGTAACATTCTATAAAACTTGTTAGAAAAAAACACTGGTAAAATATGTAAAAATTATGATAAAACATGGGATATCTATCAAACACGTGTAAATTACGTAAGAATTATGCATAAAATACGGGTAAGATTATGTAAAAGCTGTATAAAACACGGGTGAAATTAATATGTAAAAACTATGTATAAAACCAGGTAAATAATGTGAAAATTATGTCTAAAACACGACTATGATTATGAAAAGACGGTATAAAACATTGAAAAAATTATGTAAAAACTATGTATAAAACACAGCTTTTATTATTTTTGTTGTTTAAACCCAGCCGATTGCATAGATCCATATCAGGGCTATAACCATTTCAAAGCACATACAAATCTTGAACTTCAAAGAAAAAAAAAGTACACAAACCAATGCATTCGCGCACATAATCTAAAGAGATGCCCCTGGCGTTGACTACGAGTACTCCGTCCAATTTATCGCACAGGGGATCTAAAAAATACACCTGAAGACAGATTTAAACATACGTAAGGACACAAAACATATAAATACGGCCATAGATTACCTAAAATTGCTTCCGCATATATCACTTCCCTAAACCAAAAATGCATTTATTGTTATCGTTGCTTAAAGCCCAGCCGACTGCGTAGAGCCATATCAGGGCTATAACCGTTTTAAAACAAGCAACACTTTGTCAGGAAATAAATGCAAAAGAAAATTAAGTATACATATCAATGCATTCGCGCACATAATCCAAGGAGATACCCCTGGCGTTGACCACCCCATCCAACTTAAAAATGAAATGAAAGAAAGCAAAGGGACAAGGCAGAAATAAAGACAATGACAGAAAAGAGGAAATTTCTAGCACAGAATTTCTAGAAAGTGGAGATACTATTTATAGTGAAAGAACCCCCAGCATCCCCACAGGGATAAACTGTATAAATCAAGGCCGAAATTGTGTCAAAACTATGTATAAAACACAGGTAAAATTATGTACAAACGATGTATAAAACACGGTTAAACTTATGTAACTATGTATAAAACGTGACTGAAATTATGTAAAAACTGTTTAAAACACGGGTGAAATTAAGTCAAATGTAGATATAAAACATAGGTAAAACTATGTAAAAAAAACTATGTATAAAACACAGGTAAAATGGCGTAAAAATATTAAACACGGATAAAATAACGTAAATTTCTGTATGAAAGATGGGTAAAATCATGAAAGAATTACAAATAAAACACGAGTAAAATTGTCTAAAAACTCCTTATAAAACATGGGTAACATTCTATAAAACCTCTGTAAAACATGAGTAAAATTATGTAAAAGCTATGTATAAACCCAGGTAAATTTATGTGAAAATTATATATAAAACATGACAAAAAATTATATAAACGCTGTATGAAACACAGGTAAAATTATATAAAAACTATACAGTGGAAACCTGATATAACAGGGATGATGGGACCAAATCAAAATCCCTGTTATATCAGATCCCTGTTATATCAGATATCAAGGGAAATAAGGACTGATCAACTAACTCTGACTTTTGTAAATCATGGAAAGATAAACAGTAGATCTAGGCCTAGATCTGGTCTGGTGTAAGTGTGCAGTAAGCTTACAAACTGAATGATGGCGCAGTCAGTCACTGACTCAGTGGCCTCAGGCCTACACGCTTGCGCGTGCATCACGCTCGCATTGCGAAGCGTTCTTTCAGTGTACAGTACACAGTATACCAAGGCTAGCCTAGATCTAGATCTAGGCCTACTGCGTGGCGTGCTGAGTCTAGGCCTAGGCCTTTCTGCTGCAGAGCCCGTCTCGGCATCCCTGCTATAAACGATCGAGCCCTCTTGTCTCCCTGTTATTGCCGATAAGTTTTAATAGAGACAAAGAGGAAGAAAAAATGGGGATTGAAAAAAGCCCCGTTATATCCGGATTCCTGTTATAACCGGTCCTGTTATAAATGGATTCCACTGTATATAAAACACAGGTTTTATTTTTTCTTGTTTAAAGCCCAGCCGACTGCGTAGAGCCATATCAAGGCTATAACCGTTTCAAAGCACGTATAAGTCTTCAAAAGCAAAAAATAAGATAAAATAAAACAAAATAAAAGAATATATATATATGTATAGATATATATATATATATATAAATATATATATATATATATATATATATATATATATATATATATATATATATATATATATATAAGTGCATTCGTGCACATAATCTAAGGAGATGCCCCTGGTGTTGACCACTCACTCTGTCCAATTTATCGCACAGGGGATTTAAAACACACACCTTTTTTTCTTGTATTGTTGTTTAAAGCCCAGCCGACTGCGCAGAGCCATATCAGGGCTATAACCGCTTCAAAACACACAAACTTCAAAAACACACCTGAATACAAATTACACATACGTAAGGACACAAAAACATACAAATACGACCATAAGTTATCTAAAATTGCTTCCGCATATATCACTTCCCTAAAACCAAAAATGCATTTATTGTTATTGTTGTTCAAGGCCCAGCCGACTGCGTATAGCCATATCAGGGCTGTAACCATTTTAAAACACATACAACACCTTGACAGGAAAAAAAAAGAAAAAGAAAATTAAGTACACGTATCAATGCATCCGCGCACATAATCTAAGGAGATTCCAGCGGTGTTGACCACTCCGTCCAATTTAAAAATGAAATAAGAGAAAGCAAAGAACAAGGCAGAAGTAAAGACAATGACAGAAAATAGGACATTTCTAGCACCGCATTTTTAGAATCTGGACATATTATTTATACTGAAAGAATCCCTGGCATCCTCAAGAGGGGTAGACTATGTGTAAAACATGAAACATGGCTAAAATTATGTAAAAAGTATGTATAAAACACAGGTAATATGTAAAAACCACGTATAAAACACGGTTTGAATTATGTAAAAACTATGTGTAAAACATGAAAAGATTTATGTAAAATGTGTTTAAAACACGGGTGAAATTATGTCACATCTAGGTATAAAACATGGGTAAAATTATGTAATAACTATATGAATAAACCACAGTTAAAAAGGTGTACAAACTATAAAATATAGGTAAAATTACGTAAAAAAATGTTTAAAACATGGGTAATATTATGTAAAAACTACAAATAAAACACGAGTAAAACTGTCTAAAAACTGCTTATAAAACATGGGTAACAATCTATAAAACCTGTGTAAATCACAGTTACATTATGTCAAAAAAATTATACATAAAACATTGGTAAAATTATGTAAAAACTATGTATCAAACACGGGTAAAATTATGTAAGAACTGTGCATAAAATACGGGTACACTTATGCAAAAGCTGTATAAAACACGGGTAAAATTATGTAAAAACTATGTATGAAACACGACTTAAATTATGTAAAGACTGTATAAAACACAGGTAAAATTATGTAAAAGATATGTATAAAACACAGGTTTTATTGTTTTTTCTTGTTTAAAGCCCAGTCAACTGCATAGTCATATCAGGGCTATAAGCCTTTAAAAGCAGATACAAAACTTCAACAGGGGAAAAAAAAGAAAAAAAAGTACATAATCAATGGATTCGCCCACATGATCTAAGGACATGTCCCTGGCGTCGACCACTACGTCCAATTTATTGCACAGAGGATTTAAAAAACACACCTGAATACAAAATTTAGACATACCTTAGGACACAAAAAACATATATAAATACGGGCATAAATTATCTAAACTTGCTTCCGCATATATCGCTTCCCTAGAGCCAAACATGCGTTTAATACATGTACCCAATTATCAATCCTAAGTTAAAGTACGTAAGAGTTGATGGAACATATACAGGTGAATGGACCATAAAGGCAGAAAAAGATAGGAAGAAATGACAGAAAGCATAGGAATAAGGCAGAAACATTCATTCATATTGCTTACAGCCCAGCCGACCACTAGAGCCATATCAGGGCTAAAGGCAGAAACAAAGACAGTGACAGGAAAGATGAAATTTCCAGCTCAGAATTTCCAGAAGGTTGGGATACTACACTACGCACAAAAAGTTAAGGATCACTTGCACAAAAATTCATAACTTTCAAAATAAGAAAGCCAATGCGTTGAAGTTTGGCAAACATTTAATTCCATGCTTTAGTGATAATGATACACAATTGCCTTCAATTTCGAGCAATCGTTTGGTGTGTACATTTGATCAAAGTGGGTACGTATCGAAATTTGATTTCCCAAAGTCATTGAAATCACAAGACAGGGCATTGTGATGCTCCCAAAAGTTCAGTAATGCGTGTAACCGCCATGGCTGTTCTGGCACTCGACGCAGCGAGTCCTCATCGAGTTGACCAGGTTGGTGAAGATCCTCTGTGGAAGCGCCTGCCACTCAGCCTGCAGCATCTGGTAGAGGTGTTGGGCATCCCTGGGAGGGGGTGGTTGCTCCTCACTTTGCGATCCAGCTCATCCCAGAGGGTATCAATCGGGTTGAGATCGGGACTGCATGCTGGCCACTCCATTCTGTTGACTCCAGACTGCTGCAGGAAGTCGTTGACCACCCTTGCCCTGTGGGGGCGAGCGTTGTCATCCTGGTAGACAGCCGTCGGTCCCATCTGCTGCAGTGTAGGCACAGCCAGCGGTCGAAGGATCTCATCCCGGTATCGGAGGCCAGTCAGGTTACCCTGTACATGATACAAGGGTGTTCTGTGGTGAAGGCTGAAGGCCCCCCAGACCATTACAGAACCTCCACCAAAGGCCACCTTTTCTTGGACAGTGGTGTCAATAAAGCGTTGCCCTGGGCGCCTCCAGACCCTCAGTCGGCCGTCGTTGTGGTTCATGGTGAAGCGTAATTCATCACTGAACAGGACCTGGGACCATTGCTGACGTGTCCACCTCACGTGACGTCTGCAGAAGGCGCGGCGTGCTGCCCTATGGGCTGGAGTTAAGCGTGGCCGTACAGCTGGGCGACGTGAACGGAGGTTAAACCCATGAAGGCGGTTCCGTATGGTCTGCTGGCTGATGTTGATGTTAGAGCCACCCTCAGCTGCCTTCGAATGATGCTGGAAGAGGCTGTTCTTGTCTGCAGGGCTTGTCGTTCAATGAGACGATCTTCACGTAGGTTTGTCTTCTTCGGTCGACCAGATCTGCGTCTTTCATGGACCCTCCCAGTGGCTATGAAGCGTTGAATCAGTCTGACAATGACCGAGATGGACACCTGAAGTTGCCTGGCCACTTCTCGCTTGGGAACACCATCTTGGAACCATGCAACAGCTCGTCCCCTCTCAAACTCGCTCAATTTTCGTCGTGGAGGCATTGTCAGATCAGGCCTACTACTGGTGGAATGTCTTCTTATAAAGCCAAGCAAGAGACAGCATCTCACACATAAACAGCAGTGCTTGCACGTGCAAAATGGTTTTTCCATCTGGCTTGTGCAATGTGTTCAGGCAGAACGGTCCAAAACAAGGTCCTTTTTCGCAAGTTTCCGCTTTTCCGTTTGCGGCCAAGCTCAGTAGTAGAGAATCCCGTGCAATTTTCGCACCAACACAACATCGCCCACTTACAGCTGAACAAGAATTCATAACAATTTGGCTGGACTGAGAAATAAATAACAGTAGCGAACTGAGTTTATTACGCACCTGTTTTCTCATAGTGATCCTTAACTTTTTGTGCGTAGCTTATTTATAGTGAAAGAACCTCGGGCATCCCAAAGGGGGATAAAACACAAATAAAATTATGTAAAACATAAGTATAAAACGCACGTAGAATTATGTAAAATCTATGAATAAAACACAGGTAAAATGATGTAAAAACTATGTGTATTAAACACTAGTAAAATAATGTGAAAATACGTATAAATCATGGGTAAAATATTGTAAAATCTATGCATAAAATATGGGTAAATTATGTAAAAAATACGTATAAAATATGGGTAAAAATTATATAAAAACTACTTATAAAACACGGATAACATGATATAAAAGCTGTATCAAACATGGGTAAAATTATGTAAAAACTATATTATAAAGCATTGGTAAAATGATGTAAAAACTGTATAAAACACAAATTGTTTTTGTAATTGTTTAAATCCCAGCTGACTGCGTAGAGCCATATCAGGGCTATAACCGCTTCAAAACATACAAACCTTCCACAAGAAAAAGAAAAGAAAAAAAAATTAGGTACACATATCAATGCATTAGCGCGCATAATCTAAGGAAATGCCCCCGGCGTTGACCACTCCGTCCAATTTATCGCACAGGGGATTTAAAAAACAAACCTGAATACAAATTTAAGCATACCTTAGGATACCAAAACGAACATAAAAACTGGCATAAATTACCTGAAATTGCTTCTGCATATCTCACCTCCCTAGTGCCAAAAAAATTCACTTAATACACGTACCCAATTATCAATCCAAAGAGTAAGTACGTAAAACTTTACCGAACACATACAGGTGAATGGACCAGCAAGGCAGAAAATGATAGGAAGAAATGACAGAAAGCAAAGGAATAAGGCAGAAACAAAGAGAGTGACACAAAAGAGCAAATTTCTAGCACCGAATTTCCAGAAGGTGGGGGTACTATTTATGCTGAAAGAATCCCCAGCATCCCATGAGGGATAAAACAAATATGATTATGTAAAAACTAAGTATAGAACAGGTAAAATTGTGTAAAAACCATGTATAAAATGTGGGTAAAATTGTGTAAAACCTACTTATAAAACACGGGTAAGATTTTATAAAACCTGTATTAAAGACAGGTGAAAATATTTAAAAACTATACAAAACCAGTAAAATTGTGTAATACTATGTACAAAACACTGGTAAAATTATGTAAAAAAAACTACATTAAAAAACATGGGTAAAATGATGTAAAAACTATGTATAAAACACGAGTAAAATAATGTTAAAACTGTAAAGAACATGTCTCGCCTGTAGAAATAAAGGTTCAAAACATGGCGTCATACTTAATCACAAGTAAAGATGTAGATGACTGGTAGTGTCTTGCAGTTTATGCAGGTTCGTGAAGATCTAGCAACTGATCATTCTTCTCAGAGACAGAATACACCAGTCCAGGTTAAACAAAAGCGATCCTTTATTTGAAGAATGTAGAAAACAATTGGAATTGGGTAAACACTTCACACATCCGATGCACCATTCCTAGTTTGAAGAATTCTTCTTCTTCAACCCTCAAATCTACACGCAGCAACTCCACGAATCTACAGCAACTTCTCTATCTCTGACAGCAGACTTACACTTCATTTTTTTCTTTTATCGCTCTCTTTTTTTCTCTCAACCCACAGTCACGCTTTATTTATAAACACCATTGACAGTTCCCGAATATTCTCGGCATTTCTCTAGATTTTCAGCCAAACATCGCCGCATTCTCGAACCTTCCCTTTCTAGAATATTCTGTAGTTCTAGCCAATCAATGTATAGATTAAATTTGTTTACGATTTCCGGAACATTCTAGAAAGATCTAAGGTATTCTACGTTTTTCTTGTCATTTCCAGATTATTCCAAAGCATTCTACATATTTCCATACAACGAAATCAAACTTAAACATATATTTTCAGTGTTAACATAAACCAAAACAAATATTCTCGATTCATTACCGAGCGAATCACAAACCAATCTTCAAGAACGAACAGCGAAACAACGAAATGAAACTTAAACATATATTTTTAGTGTTAACATAAACCAAAACAAATATTTTTGATTTATTACCGAGCGAATCACAAACCAATCTTCAAGAGCGAACAGCGAAGAGAAGCTAAATCGACAGACATTTTGACATCACACTTGAAGTCTTCTCTTATCGGCATTCGCACTTACACGTTGAGTTTCTCGTCTTTGAAATGTAACATACTTGTAAAAATAACGGTATAAAACAAAGTCTCACCTGTAGAAATAAAGGTTTAAAACATTATGTCACACCTGTGGAAACAAAGGTTTTAGAAATGATTTCACCTGTAGAAATAAAGGTTTCAAATACGACATCACGCCAGCAGAAATGAAGGTATAAAAACAAGACGTCATATTTGTAGAGAGAAAGGTTTAACATATGACAGCTCACCTGTAGAAATATAGGTTGAAAACATTACGTAGCACCTGCAGGTGAAAAATGTTTAAAACATTAACGCCTCACCTGCAGAAATTAGGGTTTGAACCTAATGTCTCGTCTGTAGAAACTGAGATTTAAAACATGACGTCACACTTGTAGAAAAAGGTTGAAACATGATGTCACATCTGTAGTAATAAAAGATTTAAAACATGATCTCTCACCTGTAGATATGAAGATTTAAAACGTGACGTCACACCTGTAAAAATAACTGTAAAAAACATAACGTCTCACCCGTAGAAATATAGGTTTAAAACATGATGTCTCGCCTGTAGAAATAAAGCTTCAAAACATGACGTCACACCTGTAGACATAACAGTTCAAAACATGAAATCTATTCTGTAGAAAGAAAGGTAAAACACGTGACGTCACACCTGTAAAACCAAAGTTTTTAAAAATGATGTCTCACCTGTAGAAATAAAAGCTTCAAACATTACGTCACAAATGTACAAATAAATGTTCAAAACAGGATGTTACACCTGTGGAAATATAGGTTTACAATTGTCTCACCTGTAGAAACATAGGCTTAAAACACAAGTTCATCAGTAAAAACAACGGTTTAAAACATGACATCACACTATAGAAATAAAGGTTTAGAATATGGTGTTACACCTGTAGAAATAAAGGTTTAAAACATAACGCCTCCCGTTAGAAAAAGATTTCAAAGATGGTATCACACCTGTAGAAATGAAGGTTTACAACAAAACGTCACACCTGTTGAAACATGTCACCTGTATGGGTAAAAAAACGTATACAATGCAACACCTCGCCTACATAAATTAAAGTTAAGAATATGTCTCACCTGTAGAATTAAGGTTTAAACATGACATCACACCTGTATGAATGTAGGTTTCAAACATGACATCACACCTGTAGAAATACAGTTTAAAACATAAAACCTCACCTGTAGAAATAAAGGTTTAAAACATGGCGTTACGCCAGTAGAAATAAAGGTTTAAAACATAACGCCTCCCTTCAGAAAAGGATTTTAAAGATGATATCACACCTGTAAAAATGAAGGTTTACAGCAAAACGTCACATCTGTAGAAACAAAGGTCTAAAGTATGACATGTCACCTGTATGGGTAAATAAACGTATACAATGCAACGCCTCACCTGTAGAAATTAGGGTTTAGAATATGTCTCACCTGTAGAAATTAAGGTTTAAAACATGACATCACACCTGTAGGAATGTAGGTTTCAAACATGACATCACACCTGTAGAAATAACAGTTTAAAACATAAAATCTCACCTGTAGAAATAAAGGTTTAAAACATGACGTCACATCTGTGGAAAGAAAGGTTAAAAAAATTGTCTCACCTGTAGAAATAAAGATTTCAATCATGACATCCCACCTGTAGAAATAACAGTTTCAAACAAGAAGTTTCCCCCATAGAAATAAACGTTTTAAAACGTGACGTCACACCTGCAGAAATAAAGGATTAAAACATGGTGTCACACCTGTACAAATATAGATTTCAAACATGGCATCACACCTGTAGAAATAAAGGTTTAAAACCTGATGTCTCACCTGTAGAGATAAAGGTTTAAAACATGACGTCTCCCTCAGAAAAAAAGATTTAAGACATGACGTCACACATGGGGGGGGAAGGTTTAAAACAGGACGACACACCTGTTGAAATTAAGGAATAAAACGTGACGTCACACCTGTAGAAATAAATGTTTAAAACATGACGTCTCACCTGTAGAAATGAAGATTCAAGACATGACAACACAGCTGTATAAATAAAGGTTTAAAACCTGACGCACATCTGTTGAAATATAGGTTTTAAACATATGTCTCCTTTAGAAATAACCGTTTTATAGCACAATGTTACATCCTCAGAAAAAAGGTTTACAACATGACGTCACACCTATAGAAAAAAAGAAATGGTTTAAACATAATGCCTCACCGGCAGAAATTAGGATTTAGAACATGTTTCTCTTGAAGAAATACAGGTATAAAACATGTCACACCTGTAGAAAAAAAGATTTAAAACATGACGTCTCACTTGTAGACATGAAGGTATAATCATCACATCTCACCTGTGGTGCCAGCATCTTGGCTTAGAAGACCACCATCATCCTTGTTCTCCGGGGAAATCATATCTGCAAACAGAAGACAAAAAAAAAAGAAACCGATGTAATATCTAATGATACCAAACCACAGATAATACTGTCTAACCCCACTCCCATACTTTTTAATTCCCATAATTCTTACAAATTTGAATTTTAGACTTAACGTTGAACTCAAATAACATGACCTCAAAAAAATGAACAAATATTTTAATTCATACAATTAACAAATGTAGGTGTATTATTCATACATATTACAACTCAAAACAACTTACAATCTTCAAAGTATGGTATATCAACTGAGCTGAATTTAATCCAAATGCCCTACATGAACTAATTTAAAAGACTCAATCAATTAAATGCTATCACTCATTCTTTGTACAAGCTATCTTGACACAGCCTATAATGCATAACTTGATGATTTGACAATTTTAACAGCAACAGCTTCAAACTAAAACAATGGGCATAGCAGTCAGGTGGGTAAATGTCTGACCTTCAACAGGAAGGTCCTGGGTTCGATCCAACTAGAGCTTCTGTCTGGTGGGGAAAAAATGAAAATTTTTCCAATCTCCCAGAGCAGTATGCGGGTAGTCCTGCCACTGCCTAAACCCATCCTTTCATGTGTATATGCACGCAAAATGTCAAATATGCATGTTCAAAATCCTGTAAGCCATGGTTCAAAATCCTGTAAGCCATGGTTCAAAATCCTGTAAGCCATGGTTCAAAATCCTGTAAGCCATGGTTCAAAATCCTGTAAACTGGTTAAAAATCCTGTAAGCCATGGTTCAAAATCCTGTACGCCATGGTTCAAAATCCTGTAAGCCATGGTTAAAATCCTGTGAGCCATGGTTAAAAATCCTGTGAGCCATGGTTAAAAATCCTGTGAGCCATGTTTAAAATCCTGTAACTGTAAGCCATGGTTGAAAATCCTGTGAGCCATGTCAGTGTCTGGCTTATGGAAACATGAAAACACCCAACATGCACGCCCATCAATAAAGAAAATGTTTAACCATTAATATCAGATACACAACTTATCTTAGTTCAGAAGATCGCCATCGTTGTTGGAAACGGCTCCACCATCATCTCCAGGGGTCTGGAATGGGGCGTCTCACCTGAAACAAAGAAAACAAGATGTAATATCTGAAACGCACACACATTCACACACATTCACACACACACACACACACACACACACACACACACACACACACACCAGCCCCCTCCCCATCCCTCCCCAACCCCTCCCCCAACCTCCCTCCCTTCCCAACCCAACCCCTACCTCCCTCCCTCCCCAACCCAACCCTTCCCTCCCTCCCCAACCCAACCCCTCCCTCCCCAACCCAACCCCTCCCTCCCTCCCCAACCCCTCCCTCCCCAACCCTTCCCTCCCTCCCCAACCCCTTCCCTCCCTTCCCAACCCAACCCCTTCCCTCCCTCCCCAACCCAACCCCTCCCTCCCTCCCCTCCCTAACCCTTCCCACCCTCCTTCCCTTCCCAACCCCTTCCCTCCCTCCCCTTCCCTCCATCCCTTAACCCCTTCCCACCCTCCCCATCACTTTCCCTCCCTACCTCCCCTCCTCTTCTCTCCCTAACCCCCTTCCTAACCTCTTCCCTCCCTATCCATTTCTTTTCCTCTCCAACATTTCCACTAACACTCCCCCCCCCCCCCCCCCATTTCCAATTCAATCCTGGGCAGTCTGGAGGTATCAAGTACAGTTTGTGTTTTCACAGGGAGTTCAAAACCTGCCAGTACCATCCACCATTTTGCCCAACAAACTACATTCCTAAATACAAGGACACAGCAGGAAAATGATTTTCCAGCAACAAATGTCAAAGTGATAACATCAAGGTCAAGTGATAATATTAAGTAACATAACTCTTGAGTCACAGAGTTACCTCCCATGTAGAATTTCTCAAACCCAACAGTTTGCGCTACCCATTCAGCTAGCATAGACGCAGCCACAAAGCATAAAGTGGTAAACTCAGAACATTCCTTAAGCTTCCCTCTTATTTCCTTTGGTATTAGATAATACTACGGTTAAATAACAACATCAAGATCAAGAGATAACATGAAGGTTAAGCGATAACATCAAGGTCAAGTGATACTAAATCGTCATCTCTGGCTCCAGCTTAAGTTTGCAAGACTCCACTTGTCTCTTAACAGCCACTGAAGCTTCGCTGTAACTAAGAACCAACACATCAGTTAAATCAAACATGCAATCAATACAACTTGTCCCTTAATGGCCAGGTTGTATGGGAATGACAAGGTAGCCTACACTTTTCATGGCACCAACCTTATGAGGGTGGTGCCCATCTCCTCTGTCTCTCTGCTCAACCTTCCACAACCGTGTACAGGGCCAGACAAACCCACTTACAATTGGGTGAACTGAAGAATATGTATACAAAATTTTCACCGAGACTTGAACTTGTGCAGTCAGACTGGAAGGCAAGAGTCTGGACCTCTGCCCCAAGCAGGCCTCATGCAAACTGTCAGTCCTACCTCAATCAGAAAGTACCAACATCTTGGACAGTCCTGTGTGTTCTAATATTACAATACTCACAGACTATCATGTAATCATGCTAAAATACTTCTTTCATCAATCATGCTATGTCATCATAATTATGCTCAGATACTTCTTTCTTCAATCATGCTATGTAATCATAATCACACCAAGATACTTATGTCATCATAATCATGCTTATATTATATATTTATGACAATGGGGCTGAAATAGCTTTTTCATGATCATGTCGAGATATTTAGAGCAACCAGAATAAATGTAATACACACCATTATCATAATGACAAGATACTCAGAGCTTGCTGAAATCGATTCAACAAAACACAAGGTGGATCGCCAAAAAAAGTTGTCCTGGCATTGCTGTGAGCTCTACCACAGTGAAATCTGATCTATCATCCTCACTGTATACATGTGAAATCAATCCAACCATCTTCTAGGTATATACGCTGAACAATGGCAAAGTAGAGGAGAACAAAGTAATTTTGGAGGAGAACAAACGTTTGGAGAACAGATACCTGAAGAAACAAAGAAACATGAAGAACAACAGTAACTTGGAAAATACCAGTAACGTGGAGAACTACTAACTTGGAGAACACCAGTAATGTGAACAGTAACTTGGAGAATAATAGTAGCATGGAGAATAACAGTAACTTGGAGAACAACAGTAATTGAACAGTAATTTGGAAAACTACCGAAAGTTGCACAGTAATCTGGACAACAATGTTAGTAAACTGGAGAGCAATGTTAATTAACTGGAGAACAACAGTAAGCTGGAGAACATTAACCTGGAGAACAAAAGACTTTGGATAACAGTAACTTGGAGAACTATGTTCAGTAACTTTAAGAACAACAGTAACTGTAAAGTTATACAGGTAAGCTAATGAATGACAAGACTACAAATTGAAGAAAACACTTTTTCATGAGTGATTGTAATGATGGAACTCTGAATTTTCCTATTTCCATTTCCGTGAAGTGTACAATTTTGCTAACAATGTCAGTACCTATTGTTCTTTTGATGTTTAGTTTTTGTTGTTGTTCACTTGAAGTTATTGTTGTTATCATTTTTTGGTTTGATTGTTGTTTTTAAGGCAGAGAGTGGACACAACAAATTTTCCCCCATGTGAATTGTGAGTCACTCTTTAGTTTTAGCAACGCTTGCCGCTAGACCACTTCTTTGCTTTTTTTTTTATGTCACTTTTTCATTTCTTGTATTCAGAATTCCTCATACTTTACCGTATTGCACGCTCATTCAGGTATCTTTACAGATTATATACACTTCTGAACTGTCAATCTTGTAGGTTTAAAGCCTGTATTTTTTTCTCTACAAAGGAACTTTTTTGTTGTTGTTATTGTTGTTTGAGTTCTTGTCTAGTTTCTTGTCTAAAAAGAATTCCTTGTTGGTGGTTTTTGTTTGTTTGTTCGTTTGTTTTTTTTCTATTTTAGGTTCTTACTTCACTATTTGTATCATAGAAAATTCCTGTTTCATTTTTTCTCTTTCTGATTTGTCTTGCATATTATTTCATAATTCAAGGATAATTTCTTGTACTATTTCAAAATGCAGACTCATAAGAAGAAAAATCAGCACATCTGTGCACATGTACACACACACACTCTCTCCCCCCTCTCTCTCCCCCTCTCTCTCCCCCTCTCTCTCCCCCTCTCTCTCATGCCCATGTCAACACAAACACAGCCTCTCCCCCATCATCCTCTCTCTCTCTCTCTCTCTCTCTCTCTCTCTCTCTCTCACAAACACAGCCTCTCCATCCCACGCCCAGCAAAGTCAGATCATATGAGGATGTAAAAAAATTACAAGAACACAATTATAAGTGGAAGAGAAAAAAAAAACAAGCATATACACACACATGTAACTCACACAACACACAACATATGCACACGCAATCATTACATGCCCATTCGAAAACAAAAAAAATTTAAACTGCGCATACACAAACCACATATACACAGAAAAAAGACACTGACAGAGGAAGTAATTCAATAAAAAAAAAATGCATCTCACACAAACTCAGACTGAATATGCACACACAGCATACACACTTTCAACCCGATTCTACATGCTCCACAACACAAAAGTAAAAAGGGACTTACATTACGGGCCCAAACATCCCTCAGCTCACAACACGCACCATCATAAAACATGATTTATCCATCATCAGGAACTTAAGTCCTTCACACACCGTCACACCGTCATCTGTTCCCAGGAAGCCGAGTTCTTCATACCACACACTAATCATTGGGACCTCCGCCACCAGGAAAAGTGGTCCCCTGGTCTGTCACTCCAGGAAAAGTAGTGCTCCATGACACCACAGATCCACTTAAAAAAATCACAGCAAATACATGATGGAGGAGTTTTCTCTGGCTTTGTCCAATGTAGGTCTTTATGATCACCTTCTCTGCTCGGCCTTTTTCCAGCAACCACAACTGATCAGGGAGCACACCAGTTCAGCCTTCCAACACTGGATGCATATTACACCATTTATGATGCACTGAAGATCACATGAATTCTGCTGTCACTTCACGTTTCACATGATCCACCATGAAGCAGTGAAGATCACAATGTTGCCGCTTATGTCTCTCATGCTTGTCAATGACCCAGTGAAGCCTGAAACTGCTTATGCCAAGTGTCGTTTTCCAATAATTGTTGCAAACAATTCCTGATGAAATAGTGAAGATCATGATGATGATTGCCTGTGACTGCAAGTCTTTGACATTGTTAACAGCACACAGTGTCACAGGGTGAAAATCACAATGACACACTGATGCAATATCACACTGTAAGTGTCCCATGCTGCTGGCAACGAGTCTTCATCTTCAGTGTCCACAATCAACAGTCTTGAGCTATCAAAGATTGAAGGTTTGCAGTCTACACATAATGTCATAATGTCTGTTTTGTCATAACAGCACCATCACCCTTTCTTTTATCACTTCTTTTCTTCTTTTTTTTTTTTTTTTTTTGCTTTTTTTTTCCTTTTTCTTTTTCATTTTCTTTTTTAATCAGCACGGCCACATCCACTCCACACATACACACAAAACTGGTACAGGAACTGTCATAGGCATGCATTTGTTGTTGCTGCTGCTGCTTTCTGTTCTTTTATGGGTTACATTCTTTTCTTGCAAACTGACAGAACTTTTCCCTCCCCCCCCCCCCTCTCTCCTTTTTCTTCTCTTATTTTTCCTTTCCTCCCTCTTTTTTCACCTGACCTAGCACAAACCTGTAAACACAAACACTATGAAAACAACAAGGGACCTATTTCCATCTCCATGAGCTATTACTTCCAAACGGCCCACCACAGCCATGTTCTGTCCCAACAACAAAGTGCTGCACAGTCAAAATGTCAGCATAGTCCTGATTTATGGACCACCAGATCAGCCGGAGGTTGAGCTCACTCTCCTGCAAGTGTGCTGCCACCTACAGAGTGCTGGACTCTTGGTGGGCATCAGCAGTAGACTGCTCCCATCAAGCAACCATCCTGAAGGTAGTCGCGCTCCCATCTTGAGTGTACTGCCACCTACAGAGTGATGGACTCTTGATGGATGCCATGTCATGTCCAATCTAAGTCAATACTTCATTGTTCCCATCACAAAACCAGCCTGAAGATGGGAACACTTCCCTCCGACTGTGAGGCCACCTACAGTATCATGGCCTCTTGGTGGACATCACATCATCATCAGCACTAATTCTTCCCATTATGCAACCAGACTCAAGGTAGTCGCACTCCCTTCTGAGTGTCCTGCAACCTACAATATGCCAACTTTTTGTACATCATGTCACATCATTTGTCAAGCCGACTAAGAGCTGGGTTAGCCAGGAAGTGGGCAGTGTTTACTGAGACATTGCTATTCATGAGTCTTGTAAACACTTTGACAACAGGGACTGAAAACTTCTGGTCATTAGGACATCACTGTTTTGCTGTCATCTTGTTAACATTCTGACAAGCTTACTGAAGTCTTTGGAAAACATTACAATACTGTGTAACAAGTGTCTGCGGTTCTGTAAATCACAAACCACAGTCTATTAGGGAAAAGTTCCTAATCTGACAATTTTCTGTATACTATAATAAAAAATATCATGGCACTATGCAGTTCCATGTACACAGGTTTGAAAAATAAGAAAATCACAAGGAAAACACTTATGGTGTGAGTACCTGTGTTAACAACTTGTATAAACACAGCCTGCACACAGGATACAGCCGCATGCGCACGCGCACGCATGCGCGCGCACACACACACACACACACACACACACACACACGAAAGATGGTCACACACACACACACACACACACACACACTTAAGATGGACACACACACACACACACACACACGAAAGACGGTCACAAACCCACAGACACACACACAGACACACACACAAAAGAAATGGTCAAGTGATCAATCTTCAAAACAAAATCATTCTGACAGTAGCAAAACATGTTTCCCTCACAATTCTTCAGGTACACACAAGCACATCTAGTCTGGTCAATCAAAATCTCTATACTGATCCAATGTTTCCCCCACAACTTTTCAGATACACACAAGCTGGGCCTGATCTGGTCAATCAAATCTTTATGCTGATCCAACATTGACACCAGCAGTTACATTACATCTTTCAGAAGCCAAGACATTTGAAGGAGGGGAGGGGGGAAACAAATCTATTATCATTCTGTCATCAAAGCAAAGAGTCCATCAACAGTTCTTTTTCAAACAGACCTGCCACTGCATTTAATTGTTTCCTGTCAAGCTGAATTCCATGAAGAAATACAAAATATTGTAAAGATCCATCCATAAACCCTGAGATTCCCAGAAATTTATTTTTCGAATACTCATTTGAAAGAACATTAACTACTGATGAGATGAAAATTTTGATAGGAAGAAGAAATTCAAATGAGAGTACAGTGCTTTATTTTTCATTTTTTTAAAATTAAAGATCCATTTTAATTTCTCTTGTTACGATAATAAAGTGTTTTGAATCTGAACCCTTATCACAGAGAACTGGATGTGGTCTCAAACTAAAAGGCATTCAACTGTTGTCTTCAAACTGACCACTGGTAGGTGTATGATTTAACACTGTACATTCAACTGTTGTCTTCAAACTGACCACTGGTAGGTGTATGATTTAACACTGTACATTCAACTGTTGTCTTCAAACTGACCACTGGTAGGTATATGATCTAACACTGTACATTCAACTGTTGTCTTTAAACTGACCACTGGTAGGTATATGATCTAACACTGTACATTCAACTGTTGTCTTCAAACTGACCACTGGTAGGTGTATGATTTAACACTGTACATTCAACTGCTGTCATTAACCCTTTCACTCCCACACTCTATCCACCAACTGCAAAAACTTAACCCTTTGAGGGAATCAAAGGGTTACGTTTTTGCTTTGCTAGCATGCCTGACAATACAGGATACAGGTGGACAGTGCATGGGAGCCAAAGGGTTAAACTGGCCAACGGCAGGAGTGCGATCTAACTCTATACATTCTACTGTACAACTTTCTGTCAGCTGTCCTTGAACATACAAGGTCCATGCATAAATCGACAAGAAAACAGGCAATCTTCCTTGGTCAGTCTCAAGACTTGCACGTCCTGTTTCAGTTTGGTATAAACCTCTCTCCAGTTACCTACAAACACTCTATTTCAACTCTTTGAGGGAAAGATAGGGGGAAATGATACAAATAATGATATGGTTATCATCATCAACATCATCACCATCATCAAACAATGAGAACACTATGCTCATGATAATGACAGTGTTTCGGTGTGTTAATAATCTGCAACACAAACTTGATTACGAATATGAGACACACTTTTTATCTGGTTTCAAGTATATCGACAGGCAACACCAAAAACGGTTACTACATTTGAAACCAGATATAAAGTTTGTGTCTCAAAATCAAGATTGTGTTGCAATTTAGGTGTTAATAATTTGCAACACAAACTTGATTACGAATATGAGACACAGGCGTTTTATCTGGTTTCAAGAATACTGACTGGCAACAACAAAATAGTTACTAAACCAACAATAGGAAACAACTTTATCTCTACAGTTACAGACAAGAACGATAATTCTCAACTCAAAATATGAATCAGTGAAGTTGCTGGTGTCAATAATAATAATATACAGACTCTCTTCCCCACAAATAAAAAAAATTCCACCCGAATGACGCTGAAATAAAAACCAGCACATACCCCTCATAACTTCTTGAGGGCTGTCACAATCACACGAAACACACACACACGCACACCTCCCACCCCTTAATATCGCATAAAAAATCACTCACACAAATACCAACACATACACACACACCCTGAAATAACACACACACACACACACACACACACACACACACACACACACACACACACACACACACACACACACACACACACACACACACACACACCACACACACACACACTGCCCACTTCATCTCAGAACCAATTTGTCATTATCAACATATAACCCCATCCTCTCAAAAGACCCACAGACACACAGAGCATAATGCCTTTAGTAAAAAAAAAAAAAGGAAGTAAAGAAAGTTACACATTCATGACACACATTCACTGAAACAAACAAGTAAATATGAAAAAAAAGGCAAAAGAGAACACACACACACACACACACACTCTCTCTCTCTCTCTCTCTTTCTCTCTGTGTAAACAATGCAATGTTAACAAAACAAAACAAACAAAAAACACAGAATACTAATACTGAAACACACACACACACACACACACACACACACACACACACACACACTGACTGCCCACTTCATCCCAGAACCAATTTGTCATATAACCCCACCCTCTCAAAACACAGACACACAGAGCATTAACACCTTTAGAAAAAAAACAAAAAGTTACATTCATGACACATTCACTGAAACAAACAGGTAAATAAAAAAGGCACACACACACACACACACACACACACACACACACACACACACACACACACACACACACACACACAAACAAACAAACAAACGCACACACACACACTGCGTGCGTGCGTGTGCATAAACAATGCAATATTAACAAAACAAAAACAAAACAAAAAACAGAATACTAATACTGAAACACACACACACACACACACACACACACACACACACACACACACACACACACACACACACACACACACACACAGAGTTTTGCTCATTTTCTTCTCAGAATCAATTTTGTCACGATCTCCAAATCTCTTCATTTTTTTCTCTCCATCTAGTGTAACAGGGAGGGGGGGATGGTACAGTTTTCTCCCTTTCTCATTAAACACTTTCTTCCTACTGTCTTTAACATAACAGGGATCCATTCCGAAAGACCACCGCCATGTTTTCATCAGGTGGATTCTACAATCAACAAGTGACATCACAAAAAGTTCTGGTCAGTTTAGTCAAACTCTTGGCGCCCGTATACATCTGCATTTTGTTTTTACTTAACAATAATCACGAACTCATCATGTTTTTACTGTTTTATGTTTTTAAATGCTGACACCCAAAATAATCCTTTACTAACCTGTTTGAATTCACTACATCTGATTCAATTTCATGACTTCAAAGGGAAAACTCAGTCATCAGAATTTTATTTCATCAATATTTACACTTTAACAAAAATAGACATGTTGTCTGATTGCAAATCTAATGTTGGACTTCTTCACCATGCTGTTCTCTACTTTTATATACTTACATGGTTTTTATATATGATTTTAATTTGTCCAGCCCTTCACTTTCAGAAATTAATACACTTTTAATTATTTTATATAATATGTTTAAGAGGACTCCATTTCAGAATATACTTTTCTGACTTAATTTCCAACATTTTTTGTATGCAATCTGAAATTTGATGAGTCATGTGATAAGGATTCTATTAAGAATAATCATGATGAGAACAAAGAACAGAATCAAAAGAGAAATAGGAGAAGAATGCTGTGAATTCGTTATAGGGAAACAAACTATTGATGCCATATACACCATAAACACTCTCATTGGAAGATCAGTTGAGTTGAATAAGGATTTATATTTGTTTTGTTGATTATACCATGGCTTTTGATCGGGCAAGACATGAAGAATTGATCAACCAACTGGAAAGGCTCAATGTTGATGGGAAAGATCTAAGAATAATAAGGAATATGTACTGAGAACAAACAGCGGCAATGTGAGTAGAAAATGCTATAAGCTCTTTCCAAAATACCAAAAACAGGGGTTAGGCAGGCATGTCCTCTGTTACCGGATTCATTTTCACTTTACAGCAAAACCATCATCAGAAGCCTAGAAGAATGCTTTGGGATCAAGGCTGGAGGGAAAATGTTAAACAACCTTCCTTACGCATATGACACCATTCTAATTACGGAAAAAGAAAGATTTACAAAATCTTGAGTAATATATAACATAAATAGAAGGCAGAAAAAAAGGGCTAGAGCCAAATACAAAGAAGACTTAAGTCATAGTAACAGGGGGGAAAAACTGAAACCCCTTCATGCAAAATAACAGCACACCGTACAACATTGAGACAAGTTGGTAAGTTAAAATATCCGGGAACAGTCATCTCACCATATTTCCATGTGTCGATGGAACACAGAGAGTGACAGTTGTAAAAGTAAAACCGCGCACGCACTTACGGCTTGTTTTGAATAGTTTCGGTTCTTCATACTTTCATGGAATTTTTTTGTTTTTGTTTTCCCATTTCACGGATATCCGGAAATTCGCGGACATTTGGATTGCCTGTTATACCGAAAGAGCCCCTGGCATCCTCAAGGGTTTGGGAGGGTGGAGAAATCTAAATACGACCACAGAAAGTATATGTAGTTATCCCCTAAATACAGAAACTGTATGACCACAGACAGTCATCATCATCATCATCAATTGATCATTGCCCTCCATGTTTCTATCCCTTGTTGCCACTAGCACATCTTCCACCCTCTCTGTCTTCAATCACTCTGCCAGTCTGTCCCATATTTTTTCCCTGGGTCTACCTGGTGCTCTCTTTCCCTCCAGTTTTCCTGTTGTGACCAGGTGCTCCAATTCCAAGTATGACAGTATATGCAGTTATTCCCTAAAAGCAGAAAGATGAATACGACCACTGAAAGTACACGTAGTTATCTCCTAAACGCAGAAAGATGAATATGACCACAGACAGTACATGTAGTTATCCTTTAACCCTTTCGCTGCTATCATGTTTTGCTAAGGCACATCTGAATATGAGCACAGAAAGCACATGAATTATCCCCAAAATGCAGAAATCTGAATATAAGCACAGAAAGTACATGTCCTTATCCTGTAAATGCAGAAATCTGAGTATCATCATAGAAAATACAAGCATTTATCCCCTAAAGGCAGAACTAAACAGCAGGAAGACTGAAGTCATGGTGATCAGTAAAAAACATGAAATCCCCTCATGCAAAATAACAGCAAATGGCACAAGCTTGACACAGGTTGATAAGTTTAAATACATGGGAACGATCATTTCATCAGACGGCAGATGCACATCAGAAATAGCCAGCAGAATCGGCCAAGCCAAAACAGCATTCAAGAAGATAAGCATTCTTACCAACAATTGCCTATCAAGTAACATCAGGAAGAGAGTTCTTGAATGTTATATAGAACCAATACTGTTGTACGGATGTGAGGCGTGGACAGTCAACAAGCAAAGCCAGAACAAGATTGACGCAGCCGAGATGTGGTTTCTAAGAAGAATGTTGAGAGTTCCATGGACAGCAAAGAAAACAAACGAGACAGTCTTGATGGAGGCAGACACAAGTGGATCATTCATAAGGAAGATTAGGAAAAGACAGGCAACATATATAGGCCATTTTATGAGGAAGGGGGATTTGGAGCACCTGGTCACAACGGGAAAGCTGGAGGGAAAGAGAGCACCAGGTAGACCCAGGGAGAAAATACCAGACGGACTTAGAGTGGCTGAAGACGAGGAGAGTGGAGGAGATGCTTGGGGCTACAAGAGATAGAGACAGATGGAAGTTCATGATCGCCAACGCCATGCGACAGGGCACCTGATGATGATGATGAAAGGCAGAAATCTTGAGTATTTTCACAAAAATGACATGCACTTATCTCCTAAATGCAAATTCTAGTATCATCACAGAAACCTGAATGCAGAAATCTGAATATTTTCAAAAATATATATGTACTTATCCTCTTGATGTAGAAATTCCACTATCATAAAAAAAAAATTTTTAAATAAAGTTTGTACTCATTTCCTTAATCCAGAAAATCGAGTATCATCACAGAAAATGTTAATATGTATTCCCTAAATGCAGATATATATGAATATCATTATAAAAAATACACGGATCTTCCTTCAAAACGTGAACCTGGATAATAAGGGCAAACTGTCCAGCACATAATCCAGTAATTACTTTGGAAATTTAAACTCACACTATCAGCTCAAGAAAAGTACTTTAAATTCAATAAACAAATGAACAAATACATAACATAGTGCATGTAACATCTAACCAAGACAAAACACAGCATATTTTTGTTTTTTTATATCTACACAGGACTATTTTTGTTATCGTTTCTATATTTCTTTATACTCAACTTAGCGGCAGGCATCAATGAAGCCAGTCCACCAGCACCCTTCTGGCTGAATCCTCTGCCTGAAACAAGAAAAATACAATTGTCACCGCTAAAACAAATGATTTCCAATCATCCACGGTAAAAAAAAAAAATCTGCCAGTATCAACAATCATTGTTTCAAATGACAAACTCACTATCACATTTAGATTGATGTGCATGATAGAAGGGGGAATATCGTACATTAGGTTTGATCCTCATAGATGCCTCCTGGCGTGGACAGTCAACACGCAAAGCCAGAACAAGATTGAGGCAGCCGAGATGTGGTTTCTAAGAGGAATGTTGAGCGTTTCCATGGACAGCAAAGAAAACAAAAGAGACAGTCTTGATGGAGGCAGACACAAGTAGATCACTCATAAGGAAGATTAGGAAAAGACAGGCAACATAAATTACAGGCCATTTTATGAGGAAGGGGGATTTGGAGCACCTGGTCACAACAGGAAAGCTGGAGGGAAAAAGAGCACCAGGTAGACCCAGGGAAAAAATGCTAGATGGACTTGCGGAGTGGCTGGGGACGAGGAGGGTGGAGGAGATGCTTGGGGCAACAAGAGATACAGATGGAAGTCCATGATCGCCAACGCCATGCGGCAAGGCACCTGATGATGATGAGATACCTCCTGACGGGTAATGGAAGGAGATTTTTCTGATGTGTCAAGTCAACATATGTGCTGACCTGCCAGTGAAAGCATATCTCTTCTCTTAACCCTTTGACTCCCCCACCCTATCTATCAACAGTAAAAACGTAACCGTTTTGACTCCCTAACCCTATCTACCAGCTTCCTGCAGGAAGTTGGTGGATAGGGTGAGGGAGTCAAAGAGTTAAGTTTCTGCTTTGCTAGCATGGCTGACAATGCAGGATGCTGGAGGACAGGGTGAGGGAGTCAAAGGGTTAAGTTTTTGCTTTGCTAGCATGGATGACAATGCAGGATGCTGGTGGACAGGATGAGGGAGTCAAAGGGTTAAGTTTTTGCTTTGCTAGCAAGGCTGACAATGCAGGATGCTGGAGGACAGGATGAGGGAGTCAAAGGGTTAAGTTTTTGCTTTGCTAGCATGGCTGACAATGCAGAATGCTGGAGGACAGGGTGCAGGAGTCAGCGGGTTAAAGCTCCTGTAACACAGGTCACTAGTGGCTGGCTTAAGCAAACAAAGACACTGAGCATGCCTGCCCACTGAATACTGAGTTTGTAGACTGTGTAGCAACATACAGCCTGCGCAGCGTAAGCAAAATAATGTACTACACACATCCAAAAACAATCAGAACACTAAGTGGAAAAACATTACACAAATCAAAAGGCTGTTGAAGCAACAGACTCGGTATGCCAACAAAGAAGTAAAGCAACAGACTCGGTATGCCAACAAAGAAGTAAAGCAACAGACTCGGTATGCCAACAAAGAAGTAAAGCAACAGACTCGGTATGCCAACAAAGAAGTAAAGCAACAGACTCAGTATGCTAACAAAGTAGTAAAGCAACAGACTCGGTATGCCAACAAAGAAGTAAAGCAACAGACTCGGTATGACAACAAAGAAGTAAAGCAAGAGACTCGGTATGCCAACAAAGAAGTAAAGCAACAGACTCGGTATGCCAACAACGAAGTAAAGCAACAGACTCGGTATGCCAACAACGAAGTAAAGCAACAGACTCAGTATGCCAACAAAGAAGTAAAGCAACAGACTCGGTATGCCAACAAAGTAAAGCAACAGACTCGGTATGCCAACAAAGAAGTAAAGCAACAGACTCGGTATGCCAACAAAGTAAAGCAACAGACTCGGTATGCCAACAAAGAAGTAAAGCAACAGACTCGGTATGCCAACAAAGTAAAGCAACAGACTCGGTATGCCAACAAAGAAGTAAAGCAACAGACTCGGTATACCAACGAAGAAGTAAAGCAACAGACTCGGTATGCCAACAAAGAAGTAAAGCAACAGACTCAGTATGCCAACAAAGAAGTAAAGCAACAGACTCAGTATGCCAACAAAGAAGTAAAGCAACAGACTCGGTATGCCAACAAAGAAGTAAAGCAACAGACTCGGTATACCAACAAAGAAGTAAAGCAACAGACTCGGTATGCCAACAAAGCAGTAAAGCAACAGACTCAGTATGCCAACAAAGAAGTAAAGCAACAGACTCAGTATGCCAACAAAGAAGTAAAGCAACAGACTCAGTATGCCAACAAAGAAGTAAAGCAACAGACTCGGTATGCCAACAAAGAAGTAAAGCAACAGACTCAGTATGCCAACAAAGAAGTAAAGCAACAGACTCGGTATGCCAACAAAGAAGTAAAGCAACAGACTCGGCATGCCAACAAAGAAGTAAAGCAACAGACTCGGTATACCAACAAAGTAAAGCAACAGACTGGGTATACCAACAAAGTAAAGCAACAGACTCGGTATGCCAACAAAGAAGTACCCTGCATGTCTAACCCAAACTATTGGGATTTATTGTTTAAGCCCAGCCAACTACGCAGAACCATGTCCAGGCTGTAACTGTCTCAAAATACACACATCACCACTTTGAACCTGAAAAACTGGAAAAGAAATTAAAATACACATCTCAATGCATTCATGCACATAATCCAAAGATATACCCCTGGTGTTGATCATCCTGCCCAGTTTATCACCAAGGGGTTTAACCCTTTGACTCCCGCACCCTATCCACCAACTGCAAAAACTTAACCCTTTGACTCCCTCATCCTATCCACCAGCTTCCTACAAGAACCTGTGGATAGGGTGAGGGAGTTAGAGGGTTAAGTTTTCACTTTGTTAGCATGGTTGACAATGCAGGATGCTCGTGGACAGGGTGCGGGAGTCAAAGGGTTAAAACAACAAAACTGAATACAATGCATAAACATAATTAAGTACACCAAAACATACACATATAAAAACTTACCTAAAATACCCCACACTGCTTCTGCACCTTACATTTCCTTAAGAGCCTGAAATGCTGCTAACACATACAGTGATATACCCAACTATCAATCCCAATAGACACAGTATATAAGGGTTTATGGAATACATACAGGTGAATGGACCAATACAGCAGAAAGTAAGAAAGTAAGAGATGACAGAAAGCAAAGAAGGCAGAAACAAGTTCTTTACCTGAGTCACTTATCAAGTTCTTAACTTAAGTCACTCATCGAGTTCTTTAGTCACTCATCAAGTTCTTTACCCAAGTCACTTATCAAGTTCTTTACTTAAGTCACTTATCAAGTTCTTAACTTAAGTTACTTATCAAGTTCTTTAGTCACTCATCAAGTTCTTTACCTGAGTCATTTATCAAGTTCTTAACTTAAGTTACTTATCAAGTTCTTTAGTCACTCATCAAGTTCTTTACCTGAATCACTTATCAAGTTCTTAACTTAAGTTACTTATCAAGTTCTTTACCCAAGTCACTTATCAAGTTCTTTACTTAAGTCACTCATCGAGTTCTTTACCCAAGTCACTTATCAAGTTCTTTACTTAAGTTACTTATCAAGTTCTTTAGTCACTCATCAAGTTCTTTACCTGAATCACTTATCAAGTTCTTAACTTAAGTTACTTATCAAGTTCTTTACCCAAGTCACTTATCAAGTTCTTTACTTAAGTCACTCATCGAGTTCTTTAGTCACTCATCAAGTTCTTTACCCAAGTCACTTATCAAGTTCTTTACTTAAGTCACTCATCGAGTTCTTTAGTCACTCATCAAGTTCTTTACCTGAATCACTTATCAAGTTCTTTACTTGTCACTCATCGAGTTCTTTAGTCACTCATCAAGTTCTTTACCTGAATCACTTATCAAGTTCTTAACTTAAGTTACTTATCAAGTTCTTTACCCAAGTCACTTATCAAGTTCTTTACCCAAGTCACTTATCAAGTTCTTTACTTAAGTTACTCATCGAGTTCTTTAGTCACTCATCAAGTTCTTTGCCGAAGTCATTTATCAAGTTCTTTACCCAAGTCACTTATCAAGTTCTTTACCCAAGTCACTTATCAAGTTCTTTACTTAAGTTACTCATCGAGTTCTTTAGTCACTTATCAAGTTCTTTACTTAAGTTACTCATTCAGTTCTTTAGACACTTATCAAGTTCTTTGCCCAAGTCACTTATCAAGTTCAAGTCATTTATCAAATCACACAAGTCACTGTAAAGTTCTCAGTTCTTTACAAATTCTTCACAAGTTCTTTATCAAGTTCTTTATCAAGTTCTATTTTAGCTTATTTTTCTATTATTCTATGATAGTTGGATAATGTACAGGTTTTTAGGCTTTTGAATGGCTGTTTTTTCTGATTTGTCCGACACGTTTCTCAATTCTGTTTTTTGCAAACGTACTTGTTTTCATGGTTTTGGTTTTATAATATATTAAATAATATGAATTAGAAACTAGATAACCATCGACTATAAATATTTCAGCACCTTTATAAGAGATGTGACTGCCTTTTTCGATAGTTGTGATGGGACTGATTCTGCTGATGGTATTATATCACTGCCGGGCAATTTTTTATCGAAACTGATACTTGACATGGTTGTATGGCTTCAATAATACAATATTTAAGAACAACCAGAATTCAAGTGAACAACAACCTAAGTTCGTTCGTTCTTTGATTTAACGTCTTTTCACTATAAGTGATATTAGACAACCTAAGTACTATTTTAAATGTGCCCAGTGCAGAAAGACTATTAATGAGTTTAAGGAAGGGGTCAAAACTATTATAAACATTTTCAATTTGATGATAGTAAACCAAATTGTTGCCTAAGGTGGTCAGAGAAATTAAATGTTAATAATTCATCGGAAAAGATATTTCTAAAACTTCACCGATTAACTGATGTCAAACTAAAATGGTTTCAACTGAGAATAGTTCAGACGTTACTACCAACATTATTTTAAACGCAGTTAGCATGGCACCAAGGACAGATTGTGCCTGGCCTAATGATACAAGACTATTAACATTTCCTGTGAAGCTTCTGCTGTCCGTAATTTTTTTTAATGTAATAGAATATTTAATCAATGAAAATTGTGAAAATACCTTTAACATCAAAATCACAGGGAACCTTGTCTCATTTGGTGATGATCAAACTGTAAAAAACAGAAAATTTGTTCTCATGTAAAATCAAAATTTGTTCTCAAGTAAAAACAGAAAATTTATTCTCAACATAATGCTCATAAAATCATTTATAGATTTATAAAAGGCAAAGTTGACAAATGTGTTCTGAATATACCCACTTTCCAAAGACTACTAAACATAAGATTCAAAACCAATTCTTGTAGTATAGTGGTTTGCACAATAGTCTACTGACTGGAAGGTTGTGGGTTCAAATCCCCATCAGTCCCTGAGATTTTCAGCTCCAACCAAATTTTACCAAGAGCTGAGCAAGCTATGGACTCAATGGGAAGACTTGGACCTCACAGTCAAGTTTTATCCTCTTCACAGATGTATCAATGAAGGTGTTGCTCAAATGTTCCCATCAATGCCACCAGGATATAATGAAAGCACTATTAGTAGGCTTCGAGTACAGCCCTAGCAAATAATCTCAATCCTAGATGGAACTCCACAGCATCATGATTATCATCCTCATCATCATCACTTTGTAAAAACTGTGCTACTTTCTGTGGCCATTAAGGTAGTACAGAAAATGGAACAAGACAAAAAAAAGAGAAAAAAAGAACAGAAAAAGGAAAAAAGGGGGGAACAAAATGCGACAGTCATAAAAAAGAGAGCAGTGTAATACCAAAAGAAACTGTATGCCAATGTTTTCTCAACAGAGAATAAATTCATCTTTATGACAACTTACATCTTAACACCCGCTTTGAAATCTCCAAAGTATAAAATATTACAGGTATCCTGTATGTTACAGGTTTTTCATATATTAATACTTTTTCCTATATGTATGAATTGATTTTTTGGTCGTTTTTTGGGTTGTTTTGTTGTTGTTGTTTGTTTTTTTTGGGGGGGGTTGTTTGTTGTTGCTGTTGTTGTTATCACATTATATGATTATTTTAAGCGAAGAAAAACAAAGAGAAAATGTATAACAAATATCAAAAAACTAAAAATTACAACAACAAAAGTTTTCTAAAAAATGTCTATTAGCGAGCAGTGGTTCATATAATAGTTACCATGAATGCATATACTCCTAATCATAATTTAAGGGCCACTTCTTCCTTCCTCTCTAATTTTAAGTTGAAATAATTGACAATGTTTAGAATTGATTCTATGTTTTATTTCATCATTTCCACACCTGTTTTGGAAAAAGAAATTAGCACAATGACCCATTAGTGAACAGCACATGCATTTAAAGGAATATCCCCCCCTTTTCAAAAAACAGAAAGTGTCAGATTTGGCCAATCTGTTTTCAATATCGCGTGTGTCCGCCCCGAGCCTGGATGCATGCTTCACAGCGCCGATGCATCGACCCCACAAGGGTACGGAGTGTGTCCTGAGGGATGGCCGCCCACTCGATCTGCAGGATGTCGACCAGCCTGGCCAGGGTGCCCGGTGGGGGGTGGTTGTCCCTGATGCACCTCCCGAGCACATCCCAGAGGTGTTCAATTGGGTTCAGGTCAGGTGAGCACGCTGGCCAGGCCATACGGACGACTTCATGCTGCTCCAGGAAGTCGGTCACAAGGCGTGCTCGATGCGCAGGTGCATTGTCGTTCTGGAAGATGGCGCCTTGACCAAGGTCCACAAGCGCAGGCAGTGCCACGGCCGCCAGAACCTCGTCCCGGTACCGGACCCCGTTCAGGATGCCGTCAATGGGGAGCAGGGGGTCCGGGTACCACGGCTCATGCCACCCCACACCATCACTGACCCGCCGCCGTACCGGTTATGCTCTTGGACAGTGGCGTCAGCGAACCTCTCCCCTTGACGTCGCCACACCCGAGCCCGGCCATCGTTAAAGGTCAGGGTGAACCTGGACTCATCGGAAAACAAGACCCGGGCCCACTGTTGCCTTGTCCAGGTCACGTGCTCCCTGGCCCAGGTCATGCGGCGCACTCTGTTGACCGGTGACGGCCGGTCTCCGTGACCTCAAGTTTGCCTCATGTAGCCGTCTTCTCACCGTGCTGCAGCTGATGTTAGCACCTGTTGCGTCCCTCAGCTGACCCCTCAAGGTCACCGCAGTGGATGCCCTTTCCCTCAGGACGGAGAGGGCAAGGTAGCGGTCTTGCTGTCTTGTCGTTACTCTGGGTCGACCCGTGTGACGCCTTTCCTGGACTGCTCCAGTCTCATTGAAGCGCTCCAGCAGTCTCTGGATTGTGGAATGCGACACTTCAAGTCGTCTAGCAACTTCCCGCTGCGCTAGGCCTTCATCAAGCAGAGCGAGGGCTCTCCCCCGCTGCTCATCCGTCATCCGTCGTCTTGCAAGCATGGTTAAAACGAACCAAGAACGGGTCCTTTTTATCCTCGTCTGCGGGCAACTTTGGCTGGAGTAGTGTTCAAAAAGGGCTTGCCTTGCACGTGCAAAGCGAATTTTGTCGCTACCTTGCCTGCGTCGTCAGAGAGACCCTGCTGAAGATTCGACAATTTCGTGTGGAAATTGTCTTCCTTGGGCCGCCCATTGCAAATCGGCAAATCCCCAAACACGTGCCAAAAGGAAACTGCAATGTTGTCTGAGCTCTTATCCATATTCAGTTACGGCAACGAATTGGAGAAAAGAGTAAGAGAAAATAGGTTATTTCTCCTTTCAAAAATTGACTCAAAAACGTTCCTGGCCCTTCAATAATGACGTGTAGTATATAACGGATTTGTTTCTGTCTGGTATGCAAACATCTATTCTGACTCTGACTCTGAAAAGCAGTGTTGTACTTTACGTTTTTCTTGTAACATGATTAGCCATAAGGGGTCAAAAGGTCAAGGCTGCATTTGCTTGCAGCATCTGGCATCAGTTCTTCTTCTTGTTTAGTGTCCACAATCAGCACGTTGATTATTCTGACACTATCACGTGGGGGGGGGGGGGGTACGCCAAAAAAAACAAAAAAAACTTCTACTACTACTGGTGGAGTATGCGAGCTCCCGACGTGAACACGCCAGGAGACGCGGCTCCAACCACAGCTTCAGTCAAAGATTCAGTCAAAGTTACACTGGTGTATTTCCGAAATACTGATGAAAACATCACAACCCAAAATCAGAAATAGGTAATAGTTATACTGGTTAAAAGAAAAAAGTACAAAGAAGAAAATCACTTCATGAATGAAACCTTTCACACACACACACACACACACACACACACACACACACACACACACACACACACACACACACACACACACAAAATACTAAACATCACTGACTTTTTGACACTTTAACTCATGTCGGTTTGATAAAAATTTTGCTTTATATTTTGGTCTTTTTTGTTTGTTGGTTGGTTTGTTTCTTTCTTTGTTTTTTGGGTGTTTTGTTTTGTTTTGTTTCACTTTTTTCCATTAGTTTTACATCTTATGTTTAAGGTAATCAAATATTTTTGTATGCCTAGGACATTGTGAACTCCAATGATAACTTTAAAAATGTTTTAAAAAATAGATTTCCAGTAATACCTACACGTACGTTTCCTATGACGATGATGACTTGGTCATTTTCACGAGTTTGCTGTCAGCTGCTCACTTGGTGAGCATTCGGCACTGTCACGAATCATTGTGGTGTGTATGGCAGCATCTTCCTAGCTAGTTACAGGTATATTAGTTTCTATAATTTTATTGATCACCACTAATTTATAAACATGCATCTTCACAGTTTTTGCTATGTAATCCAACGAAGGAAAATTGTCAAAAATTTAACTACTCAAAAAAATCGTAACTTTCGTCACAGACATGAGACAACCAATCTAAGAATATTTTAATTTAGACCATTTTAAAGATATTCTTTTTGGCTCCTTTTCAAAGATGTTAACTACGTATTTAATAAAAATACTTGAAATGTTTATGCAGGTAGGTCTATCTGCTTTACATTCTAAGACACTGATGTTAGATCTACACTATCATGACTATGACAGTATGAGCTGTTTTCGTGTCAGACATCCATTACTCATTACTGTACAGGCTGTTCGGAACAGTCACTGTTACAGTGCATCATCAACTTGTGATTCGACTGCGCAAATTAGTTTTAATTTCCACTTGTAGACACACGCTTGGGGTCTTTGGAAAGGAACAGTAGGTTGACAGAATGGGTATCGTACACACTATTGTTAAATTATACAATATACTCAAATCTACGTACCCAAAATTGAAGACATTGCAAAAACTTGGACCAGTCGCAACACCTACGTTCAACATTGCACGTAGACCTAGAAAAATCACACGAATTGTTTCGTCACGTGGTTTCAAGCGCAGAAACACGATGATCAAGCCATATTACAATAGTAGCATTTATGAGGCTAGAGAAACTCAAGCACATTGTCACAACAGAAAATCTACAGGGAAAAAGAGCACCAGGCAGCGGGCGGAATTATTTAACAGTTTTGCAGATTCGATGAGGACAGAAAGGGTAGGCGATACACTTGCAGCGACAAAAAATAGACTCATATGGAGGTCCATGATTGCATGATGAAGCATGGCACATGATTATGAGGAGGAGGAGGACATTTGACATTTTATTTGATAGTCAGGACATTTTACTTAACAATCAGGACATTTTACAAAGCAGTCAGGACATTTTGCTTAGCGGTCAGGACATTTGACATTTTACTTGGCAGTCAGGACATTTTACTTGACAGCCAAGGCATTTTAGTTAACTCTCTCTCTCTCTCTCTCTCTCCGTCTCCGTCTCTCTCTCTCTGTCTCTGTCTCTCTCTCTCTGTCTTTCTTTCTTTCTCATCCTCCTGTCCCTACCTTCTTCTTCTTCTTCTTCTCTCTCTCTCTCTCTCTCTCTCACACATTGTCTTGTGTTGCCAATATTAAATGCTCTCTCTCTCTCTCTCTCTCTCTCTCTCTCTTCTCTTCTCTTCTCTTCTCTTCTCTCGTCTCTCTTTCGCTCGTCTCTCTTTCGCTCGCTCTCTCTCTCTCTCTTCTCTTCTCTTTCTCTCTCTCTCTCTCTCACTCTGTCTCTCTCTCTCTTTCTCGTCCTCCTCTCCCTATCTTCTCCTTCTCTCTCTCTCTCTCTCTCTCTGTCTCCCACAAAGACACACACACACACACACGCACACACACGCACGCACATCCACACATGGCAAGTCCCATAGATCGATTTGAATCGTTTACTCCCTTTTCTTTATACAATTCTGGACCCGGTTTGTACCCACACTTTTACCCCCACCCCTGCTTCTTTACCACACCGAGTGTGTGTGTGTGTGTGTGTGTGTGAGAGAGAGAGATTGCGTTCACCACGTGTGCCCCGTGTGTGTGTGTGTGTGTGTGTGTGTGTGTGTGTGTGTGATTGCGTTCAGCACGTGTTCCCCGTGCACTGATTGCATGAACTCCGGGCTGTTGTCTTGACAACACAACTTTTCGCCTTGCCACTTGGTCCAGCGATCTGTGACCTGAAAAGGCGGAAAATGACTCAGATCGACATAATGACATGTCTGTGTTATCGCCCAAGTAGACCCAGTGAGCGAATGCTGGATAAACTTGCAGAGTGGCTGGGGATAAGGAGGGTGGGGAAGATGCTAGGGGCAACGAGAGATAAAGATGGTTGGAAGTCCATGGTCGCCAACGCCATGCGGCAGGGCACCTGATGATGATGATGTGTTATCGCAAGATGGTCCAGGCAATACTTCAGAAAGGCAAGAAAGCTAATTGACCTTCAAGGGGAAGGGCCTAGGAAATCACTGTTTTATACCAGGGCAGCCGGGGAATGTTCTGCGTTTTACGATTTTCAACTGCCGTGGGATCTTCAGTGTGTGCAAACCAGAAGGCACAGCGGCCCGACTCGATTTTCGTCCCGTTCCGAGGGACTGGACGTTCAGTTCGATTTTCAGGTCAAATTAAAGGGGAAAAAAGGTCGAGACCTCAACGTGAAGCGAACCCTGGAACTTCGAGTTTAGTTATTGGCAGGCGAACGTCTGAACCATTCTGCCACTCTTTTAGTCAGGCATTTTAAACCATTAGGACACACACGTCATTATTTCATCCCATCTGTGAGAGCTCGTGATGGTCAGGCTTCGTTGACGTGCTTAACTGATCATATGACTGAAAACACACACACACACACACACACACACACACACACACACACACACACACACACGCACAGACTCACTCACACACAGACACACTCGCGCGCGCACGCGCACGCACACACACACACATACACACATATACGCACGCACACAAACACACACCCACACACACACACACACACACGCACACACACACACATACACAGAGAGAGAAAGGGAGAGAGAGACACACACACGGAGAGACAGACAGGCAGGCAGGCAGGCAGACAGACTGACAGAGACAGACAGGCAGACAGACAAACAGACAGATAGGCAGACAGGCACACAGACAGACTTTGTTGCCATTATTTGATTGTTTATGCTGTGTTGGGGTGTTTGTTTTTGTTGTTGTTTGCTAATTGCTATTGTTGTTTTTTGTTTTGTTTTCGTTTTGTTTTTGTTTGTTTCTTTGTTTTTTATTGATCTTTGGTTTTCCAACGATAACGTCCCAGTTCCAGGCTTTTTTCAAGGTAACGTCCCCTTGCTCGGAATAAATTCCAAATGCCCTGATGCTGCTGATACCAAGTGATGAAGAAGAGCCAAAACGAGAGAGAAAGAGAAGAGAGACAGACAGAGACGGAGAAAGAGAGTGTGAGAGAGAGGGGGAAAGAAAAAGAATGAAAAATATAAACAGAAAGAGAGTCAGAGATTGAGAGAGAGAGAGAAAGAGAGAGAGGAGAGAGAGAAAGAGAGAGGAGAGAGTGACAGACAGACAAACAGACAGACAGATGAGCGACAGAGAGAGAGGGAAAGAAAGAAAAAAAAACGAACAAAAGAAAGAACGAAAGAAGGAAAGAAAGAAAGAAACAGGAACGAGAGAGATAGAGGATCGGGATAAACAGACAGACAGACAAAAAAAAAACAGACAGATAGACAGACGGGAGCACAGGTACAAAACAGTACTGAAAAGATATCGATTTATTGACGAACCTGTTAGCCTTCATAAAGACAACTGATGGGACTTGTTTTGACTTCAAAACGCTACTAATCAAAAGGAAGTAGCTCTCTATACTCTCCCCTTACATTCCTTTCTCTTAGGAGTACTGTGGTTTCGATCAAATCCCATTCTTTCCCATGTAATTCTGCCCAGGGCTCCCGTGGTACTTCCATTAAGCCAGAACACTTAGTTAATAGTGTGGGTTTTTAATTCTCTTATTTTCCACCCACTAAAAGTTCTGGTTCTACAAAAGGTCTTGATCAAAAATACAAGCCTCCATATTGTTGCAGTCATGGTGGCGTCTACGTGGTCTGAGAGGATGTAGAGTAAATGTGTAATATTTCGAACACTCTCAGTTTTTCTGCTTTTCTTCGCTTTCCTTTCTTGTCCCGCACTCATTAATTACACTGTATTGTGAAGGAATATTAACTCAGAACATACTACTGAGCTGAAATGTGGTTTATAAGAAGAATGTTAAGAGTTCCATGGACAGCAAAGAAAACAAACGAGACAGTCTTCAAAGAAGCGGACACAAAAAGAACATTAGGATCAGGAAGAGACAAGCAACATTTATATGATATTTTATGAGGCACGAGAAATTAGAGCACCTAATCACAACAGGAAAGCTTGAGGGAAAAAGAACACCAGGTAGACCCAGGGAAAGAAATATTGGGCGGACTTGCGCAGATGGGAGATGAACTTGTAGCGAGAAGGGATAGATTCGCATGGAGGGCTATGATCGCCAACACCATGCGGCAGGGCACATGAGATGATGATGATGATAATGATAATGATGATGATGATGATGATGATGATGATGATGATGATGATGATGATGATGATGATGATGATGATGATGATGATGATGATGACGATGATGACGACGACGACGACGATGATGATGATGATGATGATGATGATGATACTGAGTACAGGACAAGAAAGGAAAGCGAAGAGAAACAGAAGACTGAGAGTGTTCGCGCGCAATATTACATATTTACTGTTTTATTTTGAATCAATACTTACCTGCCAAAAGGATTTATCTGCCGTCTTTATTCCTATTGTGATACACCATTCTGGATGGTAACTCTGGAAATGTATGTACGGCAGCGAGAGAGCTGGACAATCTATGCACGCCAAGACCATTGCTTCGATAGCTTCCACTTGCGGTGCTTCAGCCGTATCCCGGGAATTTTCTGGAGTTTCTGGTTCAGTTTCAATTTTTCAAGATGACGTCTCCACGCTCAGAATGAATTCCATATGCACTATCGTCACAGATGCCATGTGATGGAGAGAATCCAAAATGATCACGGCACAAGCCTTAAGCCTGCACATAATCCCGTAAGCTGGCCGGGTCCTGAGGTCCTACCTACATAGTTCCATAACCATGAGGTCGTAGGGGAGCGAGGTGGCAGGGACCTCAACTTTTCCCGGGGCCAGCATCACGAGTCGGCGCCCATCCCCTCTTCCTCGCTTCAAATTCATGTATATTCATATTCACTTTTTTTTTTACCAAGACTTCAAAAAGGCAAGAAGGCTAATTGGTCTTCAAGGGTGGGACCTGGGGAATCAACCTATCTCTCCAATGTTTTATATCAAAGCAGCCGGGAAATGCCCTGCTCTTCACGATTTTCAACTGCCGTGGGATCTTTAGCGTGCGCAGCCAGAAGGCACATGGGTCCGACTCGATTTTTGTCCCCTTCCGAAGGACTAAACGTTCAGTTCGATTTTCCGGTCAAACTGAGGAGAAAAGTCGAGACCTCTACTGGGAGCAAACCCTGGAACCTCGAGTTTAGTTATTGGCAGGCGAACGTCTGAACCATTCTGCCACTCTTCTCAATTTTCTGGAAAGACCGTGTACCAAAAAGGAGCATCATTGACTAATCCAGCACCCAAGCATGTATACCCTCCTCACGTAAACATGACTACGCTGGCTTGGCCATGTTCGCTACATGCAGGATGACCGCAGAGAGACACAGAGAGAGAGACAGAGACAGACAGAGACAGAGAGAGAGACATAGATAGAGACAAAGAGAGAGACAGGGAGAGAGACAGAGACACAGAGAGAGACACAGAGAGAGAGACAGACGGAGAGACAGAGAGAGACACACAGAGAGACAGAGACAAAGAGAGAGACAGGGAGAGAGAGAGACAGAGACAGAGAGACACAGAGAGAGAGACAGACGGAGAGACAGAGAGAGACACACAGAGAGACAGAGACAGAGAGATAGAGAGAGACACAGAGAGAGACTGAGGGAGAGACAGGGAGAGACAGAGAGAGAGACACAGAGACGCAGAGACAGAGAGAAACACACACAGAGAGAGACAGAGAGGCACAGAGACAGAGACAGAGACACAGAGAGAGAGAGAGAGAGGAAATTTGGAAATTGTCCTTCCACAGAGTATAATCTACACTGTACGACTGATTACGTTTTAAAATGTGTGTATCAAATCCAGTATGCTGAAAAGGCAGAAAAATGGACAGAGGGAAGAAGAAGGGGGAAAAAAGACCAGCTGAGAAGGTCATGTGCAGCACTGTAAAAAAAAAAAAAAAAATTTTTAAAAAAACGATGTTCCACGTACCTGCATGCAAGTGAGAGATCTGGTGAAAAAAAAGTTAGTGGCCCCGATCTCTTCATTGGTTAGGCCACCTTATTTAATACGCAGAAGTTCTTTCTTTCAATCCTTTCTTCTTTCTTTTTTATTTCTTTCGTTTCTTCTTTCTTTCTTTCCTATCTTCGGTTTTTTTTTCTTTCATTCTTTTCTTCGTTTTGTCTTTTTTCTTTCTTTCCTTCTTTCGTATATTTATTCTTTCTTTCTTTCTTTCTTTCTCTCTTTCTTTCTCTCTTTCTTTTTTTCGTTTTGTTTGTTTGTTTGCTGTTGTTGTTGTTGTTGTTGTTTTCTTTTTGGGGCATTTGTCATTTTTTTTTATACAGGAAAGCGGCAAAGGAACGTTTGGGATGGCATACGGACAAAGAACAAGCAGCAAAGCGTTGCTCAGAATCTGAAAATCAGGGAGAAGGGATATTGGGGGGAGAGGCAGGCGGTTGATGGAGCAATACATAATGATAAACGGGACAACAAACAAACACACAAACAAAAAAGTAAACGAGGAAAAAGAAACAAACAACAAAAACAAAAAAGAGACCAAAAAAAAGGTCAACAAAAAAGATGAAAATGATAAACGGCCTGACAGAATGATGGACGCAGGTTTGTTGAAGTGTGGACAAAAGGTGCAGCGGATTCCCGCAAAGTTGTCCCCCGTTCTGACAGATGATGAGCTTAATACATATTGACCCGTGGCGCCTCTCTATGTCTCTCTGTTTGTCTGTGTGTCAGCTTGTCTGTGCTGGTAAATATGAATTGATTGGTTGTCCTTGCTTCTTAATTCGACTGATTTCGACCTCACTTAGAGTACGGGTCAGGGTTTAACGTAGATTGGAATAGGGACATACTTCTCTCTCTGTCTCTTTGTCTCTCTATATGTCTGTCTGTCTGTCTGTCTGTATGTATGTCTCTATCTCTCTCTCCCTTCTCTCTCTCTCTATTTCTCTTTCTCTCTATTTCTCTCTCTCTCTCTCTCTTTCTGTCTTTCTGTCTTTCTCTCTCTCTCTATTTCTTTTTCTTCCTCACTCTCTCTCTTTCTCTCTCTATTTTTTTCTCTCTTTCTCTCTCTCTCTCTCTTTCTCGCTCTCTCTCTGTCTCTCTGTCTATCTATCTCTATCTCTCTTTCTTTTTCTGTCTCTCTTTCCATTTTTTTCTTGTTTTCTCTCTCTCTTTCTTTCTCTCTCTCTCTCTGCCCCCCCCCCTCTCTTATATATATGTCTGTCTTTCTCTCTCTGTCTCTGTCATTCTCTCTCTCTCTCTCTCTCTCTCTCTCTCTCTCTTCTCCTTTAATTGCATCGCTCCTGTATCACAGTTCCTACGATTATTATTTCGGTTCTCCAACGCGCTTCCAAATCCACCAAAATTGAAGTCATCATGAGAACAGATTTAGAGCTACATAATTTTGCACAGTATTTCACAGTGCTATGATAATGAGGAACAGTAATGAAGAAAATCAGGAAAAGACAAACAATATTTATAGGATATTTTGTGAGACGAGAGAAATTAGAGCATCTAGTCACAATAGGAAAGCAGGAGGGAAAAAAGAGAACTCCAAGTAGACCCAGAGAGAAAATATTGGTCGGATTTACAGAGTTGTTGAGGAGAGAGAGGGTGGGAGATGTGCTTGCAGCGACAAGGGATAGATTTGTTTGGAGGGTCATGATCGCCAACGCCATGCGGTAGGGTACAAGATGATGATGATGATAATGATGGTGGTGATGATGATGATGATAATGATGATGATGACGATGATGATGATAATGAGAATGGGGATGATAGTGAAGACGCTATGGAATTTCGTTTACTTACATGTATAAGGATTCGATCTCATGACTTTCCACTCAGCATTCCGTTGTGCTAACCGCTTCGCCACATTGCCAGATATTCACGTATGGTATGTGGGTCACATTGAGTGGTGCTGAAAGAAAAAGAGGAAAGAGGAACAAGAAATAATAAAAGAAATGAGGAGAAAAAGAAAAGGAAAAAGAAAAAGAAGACGAAGGCACACATGTTTTTACGTAAGTCACACTAACTGGAACTGATGGGAGAGAAAAGAAGAAACGCGCGAAAAAGAAGGAAAACGAAAAACGACAATGGAGAAAATACTGAAACGAAAGAAGATAGAAATGAACAACAATAACTTTTAGGAAATTTTTGTCTTCTGTTAAAATTTGAGTTTAATCAATTATTGCACATAATTCAACACAAAAGAAAAATGAATGAAAATAAATTTGAGACCAAAAATAGTGTCCTAAATTGATTTCAAAGTTCATTTTGTCCACGCCAGCGGGGATTAGTCAGTGCCACAACATTCTGGAATAAGTTCTAACGGATTCCCTGTTAGAGGTCCCTTGCCTTAAACACTTCACAGCTTGACCGATGGGCAGAGATTTGTAAATAAATCATATTAACAGGATCTGACAGGAGAAAAAGAAGAAAAACACGAAGAAGAAGAAGAAGGAAAAAGAAAACAAATACGGAGAAAATACTGGAAGAAGAAGACAGAAATAAACAACAAAAAGTTTCAGCAACTTTTTGCCTTCAGCTTATAAGTGGAGTTTAATCAATTATTGTACAAAACTAAACACAGAAGGAAAATGAACGAAAAATAACATTAAGTCCCTCTTTGACAAAAAAAAATTTTTTTAATAAAAAATATTTTAAAAAAATAAATAAATAAATAAAAATTAAAAATAAAAAGTCCCTCTTTGACTTCCTTTCTGTCCCAGCCAGTAGCATCAGGTCAGTGCTACAAAATCTCTCAATACGTTTTAAAATTAATTGATGAGGATTCGAACCCAGGAATTCTCTACAAGGGTTCCGTTGCCTTAACGATTTCACCACTTTGACTGATGGG
>JAPXFY010000019.1:6648461-6655961 GCA_030674185.1 Monoplex corrugatus
CCATCCATTCGTCTATCTATCTATCCATCTAATTATCTATTTTTCTAAATATCTAACTAGCTAGCTATCTGTCTGTCTGTCTGTCTGTCTAGCTATCTGTCTGTTTGTCTGTCTGTCTAGCTATCTGTCTGTCTGTCTGTCTGTCTAGCTATCTGTCTGTTTATCTATTGTATAAATTGTACATTGTGTGTAACTGTATATTGCTATATTTTGCTATAAGTAACTGTACAGTTTGTGTATGTATATGCGTGTGTATGTGTTTATTTGGTTGTAAAAATACAACATTGTGAAATACTGATATACACAATTTGACGATCGTAAGTTTGGATTCATAGTTTTATTTGATTTTGTTTCTTTCTTTCTCTGTATAAACAATCAATTGACAAACACATTGACGTAGCTGCTGACCTGACTTTGCATGGGTTGTTGTGCTTGCAACATAAAAGAAAAACAGAACTAAATCACCAGGTCCCTTTTGTGCACGGCATCATAATATGAACCACGTGCACACAGCCGTTAGAATGTCATACGTCCTTTCATCAATAACCCTGAACAATCAATTCTTTCTAAACCCCACGCTTGACAGAACTGGCGCCGGTCAAGCGATAAATAAGCCTTGTGTAACATCCATCACAACACTCACTACACACAAAGAAACACACAACCAGCCAAAAGGTGTCGACGACAATCAAAGGTGACGGTCGAAAAGAACCCATCAACCACGAAGCGGAACAACCGAAGCCAGTCATTGAAACAGTGGTTTTCAATTACTTTCAGCATTTGTCCACAAAGTTCACTGTACCTCTAGGAATTGTAGAGAAATCGATTCGCCTATGGGGTGATGATTAAACTTCAATCAGGAGATGAAAAGTTTATCTTACGCTTCGATGCTCATCCGTGACAAATCAGATGTAGAAACTGCGAGCAGGATATCCTTGTCATTGCCTTGTTTTTAGTGCATTCGCTTTTGTTAAGCAGAGGCTTTGATCACAGACCCATGGGCTGTTGTTGTAGATGATGAATGCTTTGATCCTGGTATCGCTGGTCCCACTTGTGGACCATCATCATCATCATCATCATCATCATCATCATAATCATCATCATCATCATCATCATCATCATTATCATGTTCCTTGCCGTATGGCGTTAGCGATCATGGCCCTCAATATGAATCTATCCCTTGTCGCTGCAAGTACATCTCCCACCCTCTCTGTCCTTAGCCACCCTGCAAGTCTGTCCAATATTTTCTCCCTGAGTCTACCTGGTGTTCTCTTTCCCTCCAGCTTTTCTGTTGTCATCAGGTGTTCTAATTCCTCTTTCCTCATAAAATGGCCTATAAATGTTTGCTTGTCTTTTCCTAACCTTGTTTATCAATATCTTCTTGTGTCTGCCTCCATCAAGACTGTCTCGTTAATTTGCTTTGCTGTCCATGGAACTCTCAACGTTCTTCTTAGAAACCACATTTCGGCTGTCTCAGTCTTGTTCTGGCTTTGTTTGTTGACTGTCCACGCCTCACAACCGTATAACATTTTCGGTTCTATATAACATTCAAGTATTCTCTTCCTGATGTGGACTACCAAGGTTCAAAGCCCTTAACAGTGGCTTGAATATAACTCAGCAACAAAAACCAGTGAGCAACATACAACAGTTGTATAATGTTAGTGTTTCGTTTAAACATGCAACTATCTTCAGCCAGAACGAAAGCTGCTCAATGTAACAGAAGTTTAAGACTTTTAGAGTATGTTCAAAAGATACTTGGTGCACCCAGACAAGTACTCTTGGGTCCAAGGCTCTTATCAAAAGATCCCAAAAAGTATAATCTCATGGGTTTATGTGCGGGCTTAAGGCTTGCGCCATGATCACCATGCACATGGCACCTGTGACGTTAGTGAATATAGAATTCATTCCTAGCATGGAGACGTCATCTTGAGAAACTGAAACTATCAAAAAAACTGGCCAACCTGCGGTTATATATCTTACAACTTACAATCACATCATCAGCTACCTCACATGTCGTTTAGGATTAATGGTTGGTGGATGTAGAGATGCGAAGTTCGGACAATTAATAGGAAAAGTCAGAATAAGATGGAAGCAACTGAAATGTGGTTTCCAAGGAGAATGTTAACAGCTCCATGAACAGCAAAGGAAACAAACGAGACAGTCTTGAAAGAACATACACAATACTTTGACAGATAAAAAGGAAAAGAAAAGTACGTACATGTATTAATGCATTTGAGCACATGATCTAAGGAGATGCCCCTGGCATTGGCTGGTCTGTCCAGTTTATCACATAGTGGATTATAAAAAACATACCTGAATATAAACGTAAACATAACTAAGGACACTGAAACATTTGTAAAAATCGGGTCTAAATTACCTAAAAATTACTTCTGCATATCTCATTTCCCAAGAGCCAAAAATGCACTCAATATATGTACCCAATTATCAATCCTGAGAGAAAGTACGTAAGACTTTATTGAACACAGACAAGTGAATGGATCAGCAAGGCAGAAAATAACAGGAAGAAATGACAGAAAGCAAAGGAGGAAGAAAGAAACAAAGAGAGTGACAGAAAAGAGGAAATTTCTAGCACAGAATTTCCAGAAGGTGAGGATACTATTTATTCTGAAATCGCCCCCAGCATCTCCATGGGGGTTAGCTTTTTCTAATCTCCTAGGTGAACATGTATGCAGATCTAAAAAATGCCTAAGACCCTTTCGTGTGTACGCTCATCAACATAGACTGGGAGAATTAGGAAAAACTTGCCCTCGACCGAACAGTCTGGCGTAGAAGAATCGAAACCGGATGTACCACTTCAGAAGTGTCTCGTATCTAATCTGCACAAGAAAAACGAGCTGCACGGAAAGCTAGGGCTGCAAACCCTTCAACCACAGTAACCGACCACAGATGTCCAACCTGTGGACGTTACTTCCGTGCCCGGATCGGATTGATCAGTCACCTCCGGACACACTGACTCAAATCAACTTCATGAAGCCGTGGTCATTGTCGACGACGGCAGACGAACACCACCACCACGCTCATGCAGGATATCAAGTATGCATTTTAACCTTTTGACTCCCACACCTTATCCAACAACTGCAAAAAGTTAACCCTTTGACTCGCTCACGCTATCTGCCAGCCTCCTGCATGAAGCTGGTGAATAGGGTGAGGGAGTCAAAAGTTAACTTTTTGCTGTGCTGGCATGAGTGACAATACAGGATGGTGGTGCTCAGGGTGTGGGAGTCAAAGGGTTAAAGATCACCATATGTCATGGCTGTGGTTGGTTTATGGGAAAATGAAAACACCCAGCATGCATGCCCACCAAAGACACAGACTGTACAACAACATAATAAAATGTGGTCAGCTTGCCTTACAACTAGACTTTTCCATGAACCACTAAAGAGTTTGAGTATATGTTCAATTCGATCATATCTTTCTATAAACGACACAGCACGACTTGTGGTGTCCTTTGTACTGTCAAGACTGGACTATTGTAGTGCAATTCTTGCAGGTTTCCTATTAAGCGCCTTCAGAGGGTACAAAATAGTGCAGCTATGCTGGTATTCAGAAAGCGAAAGACTACCTCAGCAACCAGCCTTTGAAGCAGCTCCACTGGCTCCCTGTGGAAGCAAGAATAGAATATAAATTAGCTACTCTAGCTTATCGGCATTTTGATGGTACCTTGCCTATCTACCTCTCTTCTGTGCTTAAAACATACAGGCCTGAGCGCAGTCTCAGGTCAAGCAACCAGAAGCTTCTGGCAAAATCAAAATTAAAATACAAAACCATAGGACACCGAGCTTTTCGTTGCCAGGCCCCACTTGTCTAGAACGATCTGCCTTTTTCTCTCCGCTGTTCAGCATCTCTCTCTTCTTTCAAGGCAGGCCTCAACTCATCTTTTTGATAAATACTACCAGTAATGAAACACGATTTTTGATCTTTCTGATTCAGTAATGTATGTATTAGTACTTGCTTGAAACAGATGTGCTAGTGTGTGTTTTGGGGGGGACTAGGAGTGGGAGTTAGTATAATTGACCACTAGGCTAACATAGGATACAAGATACAAGAATTTTATTTAGCCCAAAGCATCACAATGGGAAATTGTTTTGGCATTCGCATTAAAATGCATATAGGCACAAGAACGCATAAACAAATGTGCACACATACTCTTACTCTCTCTCACTCTCTCTTTCACCCCTCTCTCACCCTCTTCCTCCCCTCATCTCTCTACCCCTCCCTCTTTGTCGAAACAATATCAAAGATAATGACTAAATCTAAATATGTACGGTTAAAAAAGCACATCATAAGAGTCAGATGCCTTGGTCAGGACTTTTAACAATGGACAAAAAGGGCAATACTCATTGAAAAACAACTTTGGTAGGTATAGAAAAAATTTGATTAAAGATGCAACGCGATATGCACATTAAAATCAAAATGAGTTAAATACTATAAAATGAATATGTAGACTAAGAGGACAAGGTTAAACAAGAGAAGAACAAGAACAAGATTTTATTTTAGCCCAGTGCTCAGACACGTGGAAAATGTTTTGGCTTTGCATACAATCACACTCACGCCTCACAACAATTACAATGTTCAACATCATAAAAGACAAACCCGTCGGTCATCCACGGAATCGAAGAAACACACGCACACAACACACACACATATACACATACACATGCACACACACGCACCCACACACCCTGTCTATACCCTCTCACACATACAACCCCACCATGCTATGCACACAATGTTTGCTCCAACATAAGTCAATTGTACACATCCGCACGCTCTCTCCTCTGTTCATCCTTAACTCCAAACCCCCGGCACATCTCACGTGAACAAGTCTAAGTAGGGACAGTGTCACGGGCCGCCTTCACATAGAAGCTGTTGCTTAACCGGCTTGTCCTGGCCTTAAAGGATCTGAATCGTTTACCGGAAGGGAGGGGGGAGAAGAAAGAATTTGCCGGATGGCCCTCGTCGGCCACGATGGATTTGACCTTCTTTTCCATTCTTCTAAGATAGATGGACTCAAGGGGCTCCAAAGTGGACCCAATAATTTTCGAGGCGGTCCGGACAACTCTATTGAGCCTCTCCCTCTCGGCTGCGGGGAGGGCGCCGTACCAGGCAGCGATCGAAAAGGTCAGAACGCTCTCTATCACCGCCCGGTAGAACTGCACGAGTATATTTTGACCAACACCGAACTTTTTGAGTTGGCGGAAGAAGAACAGTCTTTGTTGGGATTTGATTGGGAAAAATGAACTAATTAATGTAAAGCGCAGTGAGTCTTTACCTATGTGTAGGAGAAGAGCGCTATATAAAAGTGATTAAGTAGTAGTAGTAGTAGTAATGTACAGTGAGTCTTTACCTATGTGTAGGAGAAGAGCGCTATATAAAAGTGTATTTAGTAGTAGTAGTAGTAGTAGTAGTAGTAGTAATGTACAGTGAGTCCAAAAGAGTTTGTAAAAATGGAAGCATGCATGAACGATATTCGTTTTAAAGTGAAACGTGGTTAATCTTCCTCATCTCTGAGCATGGGACCAAGATAAAAGCATTGTGTTGACTTGGCTGTTGTCGCTGCTGTTGCTGCTGCTCTGCTGTCGTCAGTGTCAATGTGTTTAGAAAGCTTACTACAATATAGGTTTACCATGTGATCCCTGATTCAACAACAAAAATCGAAACGAAAGTATGTTTCAATAGCGTGAATGGTTTTTCGTTTACCGTTTTCCAAAGAACTAAGCATATTGAACCGAAAACATGTTTGAATAGCGAAAATAGTTTTTCGTTTGCCATTTTTTAAAGAAGTGTGCATGTTTACGTGATGACAATAAAATCAGACAGAGGCTTTGAGATGATCGATGATTATGTTAGAAAAAGGGCAGAACGTGTTTTTTGCAAGGCATGTCATTTTGAATTATTGTATTGTTCTGTATTGCACTGCATTATATTGTATTTTATTGTATTAAAGTACATTGGTAGGGTAAGGTATGGTGTGATATGGTATGGTATGGTATGGTATGGTATGGTATGGTATGGTATGGTATCGTATCGTATCGTATGGTATGGTATGGATTATATTGTGTTTTGTGTTCCAGTGTGCTGTATTGAACTGTATTGATTTGCATTATATGTTTCGTATTACATTGCCTTTATTATGTCATATCATGCTGTATCATTGTGCTGCATTTTATCCCTTGTGACAGTGGACTGTTCCTTACGTAAATGGCTATAAGACAGCTCTATTTTAATCCAAAAACGTTACTGAAATTCCCTCAGTTGTCACGCTACACTCTTTATCCATGCAATCATTTCTTTTCTCGCTTGTAACACAAGTAATAACAACGTCGGTTATATCATGATCTACACTGATGGCCTATTTATGCTCATAACAAAGAAGACAAGAACCAGAAGAACAAGCAAACTAAAAAGGACGCGTATTCAACACAACAAGACAAGACAAGAGCAAATTTTCGGCCAACCGGCCTTTGTCAAGCGGGAATGCACGATCACAAACAGACACCATCCAACGGATAATAAGAAAAGGACTAAAAACTTCCCTGCAGCCTCGTCCAGTGGATAAAAAGGGACTAAATGAAAAGGTTAGCAAGAGTTCAAGCCAGTCAGCTCCCAGGTAAATAGATATAAGGACCCATGGAGATTACGATCCAATTCACAATTTCCCTCTCTCTCTCTCTCTCTCTCTCTCTCTCTCTCTCTCTCTCTCTCTCTTTGTGTTCTTTTATAACTTTGGCACACATAATGTTCTTAAACAGTACTTTCTTTGTCAGTCTGAAAAGGAAATGATCAGGTCATACAATTTTCTCTTTCATGACGAAGTAAAGAAAACATCTGCAAGGTAATTCTCTTCTGTCCTTTGTCTCTTTTAGGGGGAAACAATTCTCAGATTGAAGTGATAATGTTCACATTCAGATTATAAATTCTGCAAAAGTTTGTGGTCTTAAAACAGAAAACTCAAATGTAAATTCAGGGAGTGGGTTACACTTAATGTTTGATTTTTTTTAGAGTTGATCTGTCTGTAGGCAAGGGGACCAGCCATTCGAAATGCTGATACTGTGTGTGTGTGTGTGTGTGTGTGTGTGTGTGTGTGTGTGTGTGTGTGTGTGTGTGTGTGTGTGTGTGTGTGTGAAGATTTGTACAATGGTTCATGTACGAAGTTGAATACAAATGGTTCAATAAAACATTTTAAGAATGAAACATACGTCCCTTGAAGACAGGAACATAAAGTGTATTAAGTGTCGTAAATTCGATTTTGTGATAATTTTAATAGTCAATAAACAAACACTTCAACATGGCTGCTGAAGCCACCTAAAATTCATTGTTGATTGGAAAAAAATTTGAAAGTTCTGATCCCCAACCCCTTTTTGTCCATTGCATATTATGAGCTGAAAATTCGTGCACAGAATTGTTAAAGATCACACGTCCTTTTGTCGATACCCTGGACAATCAGCTCTTTCTAAACTATACGCTTAATTGAACTCG
>JAPXFY010000019.1:6685347-6687847 GCA_030674185.1 Monoplex corrugatus
ATCGAACCTGGGCGATTCTGCGCTTCAGAACTGCGGTACGCGGTTTTACCAATGTGCTAACGGGGCACACATCATCTGTAGGGAATTTAATCCTTATGAAGTTCACTTTTTTGGTTCCTCCTTGCCCAGATCCAGCTTGAGCTCCTTTCTGCTGCCTCTGCCATCGCTTTAAGGGCTCTAGTCCTCTTCTTCCCAGAAATGGCGAGTTGTTTCATGAGATCATAAGCGGAGGTGCCCACAAACCCTCTTGCCCCGACCTCTATGGCGAAGATTTTGACCCGCAGACCTGCTTTCTTCAGGGTGCTGGCAAGACCGGCGTATTTTTCGGTCTTGTAGATATGTGCTTCTTCCATTCTGCTTTCGTATGGCACAGTGAGTTCTATCAGAATCACTTGTTTCGAGGAGTCAGAGTGGAGAGCGATGTCTGGTCTCATGCCTGTCTTGCTGATGACATCTGGGTAATTTCTCCACTCTGGGAGGTCTGCTGTACACTCCCAGTCGACTGCTCCATCCAGAAGACCCTTTGGCAATGTGCTGGTTGTCATAGCACTTTCGGGCCAGACCTGTTTCCCTCCTGCTTTGTAGAACGTTGTCATAGCAATTGGTGCGTTTGGGGTCATGGTTTTTTCGCTAACCACATCTGTGATCACTTTCAGAACTTGGTTGTGCCTCCATGTATACCTTCCTTGGGCTAGCGCTACTTTGCAAGAGCTTAGGACATGTTCCACTGTTTGTTTCTTCTGACAGAGCGGACATGCTGGGTCGTCTGCTTTCCCCCATTTCACTAAGTTTGCATTCGAGGGGAGCAGGTCATATACAGATCTGAGGAGGAAGCTTATCCTTAGAGGAGCCATGTGCCACATATCGTTCCAGCTGAGACTTCTTTGGAGTGCACTGTCCCATGTTGTCCATTGCCCCTGTTGACCTTGCTGGACTGCCTTCTGCACTCTTTTGACATCTTCTTCTTCCTTCAACTCCTGTATGATCATGTCTCTTTTTTCCTTCCCTTTGGCTTTGGACCACCACTGCATTTGTGTTGCTCCCAGTCCCTGTCTGTTGGTTTGCGTGTGTCCAATTATTTCTTTGATGCTGAGGTTTCTCTTGGCATTGTTTACAGCCTCTTGGACTTTCCACTTTCTGCCAGTTCTCAGCTTTGGATGAACTGATCTCACGATATTGTCTTCCGATTCCTCCAGCATGCTCAACAGTCTTGCTTTTCCAACTTTGTATTCCTCCACTATGGATTTGAGAGGTAGCTTCAGCATTGCTTGACGACAGTAGAATGCAACATCAGTGAGACCAGGTGGGACACCGAGCCATTTTCTTGTGTATTTGTTGATTTTGGCTTCCATTGCTTCCACTGTGCTGGTGCAAATGTCATAGATTAGCAGTGGCCACAGCAGCTTTGGTATCAGCATGAACTGTAGACACCAGACTTTGTATTTGCCTGGCAGTTCGCAGTTATCTATTTTCTTCAGGCCTTCTTCTGCTGTTTGCTTGGTTTCACATCCCCTTTGTGTGTCTTTCAGGGAGTCATCATACCATCTTCCGAGACTTTTTACTGGCTCTTCTGTGACAGTGGGGATGGCTTGGTTGGCTACCATGAATTTGACTGAATCTGCCACTTTTCCTTTTCGCAGTGAGAGACTTCGGGATTTCTTAGGTTTGAACCTCATTCTTGAAGAGGCCACCAGCTCATCCAGCTGCTTTAAGATTTGGTGTGTCTCTTCCTCATCCGTGGACAAGACTGTTGTGTCATCCATGAAAGCTTTCAGAGGAGGCATCTGGTATCCATCTCCCAGATTCACTGGACCTGAACTCTTCATTGCAGCTTTCAAGATGACTTCCATTGCCAACACGAACAGTATGGGAGAGATTGCACAGCCCATTGCAATGCCCACCTCTAGGTCTATCCAGTCCGTGGTGTATTCTTTGGTAGAGAACCGCATTGAGAACCCTTGGAAATACTTCCTCAGCATTGTTCGGATGTTTTCTGGGATGTGATACATTTCAAGAGCCAGCTGGATCATATCGTGTGGAACTGATCCATATGCATTCGCCAGATCAAGCCAAACTACGTCAATGTCTCTCTTCTCTGTTCTTGCTTTTTGGATGGCATCCCAAATCAACGTGGCATGTTCCAAGCATCCAGGCATTCCTGGTATGCCTCCCTTTTGGACTGACATATCCACATACTTGTTTTCAGTCAGGTATTTTGTCAATCTTGCTGCCATAACAGAGAAGAAGATTTTCCCCTCGACGTTCAGAAGTGATATTGGCCTGAACTGATTGATGCTGCTGGAGTTCTGCTCCTTCGGAATGTACACTCCTTCAGCTCTCATCCATTGGTCGCTGATCTTCTGGTTCCTCCATGCTGATCGAATCATCTTGTGGAGCCACTCGAGCACTTTTGGGCATTTCTTGTAGAGCAGGTATGGTATTCCGTTTGGTCCAGGTGCTGACTTGGCTCTGGCTTTCTTTACTACGTTCTTCACTTCAT
>JAPXFY010000019.1:6692847-6695347 GCA_030674185.1 Monoplex corrugatus
AGCTGTGTCCAGTATAATCAATATGGGGGGACAGATAATAAAGAATATTGTTTAGCTGTGTCCAGTATAATCAATATGGGGGGACAGATAATAAAGAATATTGTTTAGCTGTGTCCAGTATAATCAATATCTGGGTGGGATTTTTTCAGGTTCTCTGTCGATGCCAGACGTACAATAATATATAAAGTGAAGGCCTTAGGATATAGACAAAGAAGTGATCATCTATATAAGAATGATGCGTGTGTTGTGTTGTGTGTGTGTGTGTGTGTGTGATGTGTGTCTGTGTGTAGTGATGGTGTGTGTGTGTGTTGTGTGTGTGTGGTGTGTGTGTGTGAGTGTGTGTGTGGTGTGTGTGTGTGTGTGAGTGTTGATGTTGTGTGAGTGTGTATGTGTAGTGTGTGTGTTGTGTTTGTGTATGTGTGGTGTGTTGTGTATGTGTGTGTGTGGTTGTGTGTGTGTGTGTGCGTGTGTTTGTGTGTGTGTGTGTGTGTGTGTGTGTGTGTGTGCGTGCGCGTGTGTGATTTTGTTTTATCGATTTTAATGGGCACCTTGTGATGGGAAATTTAATAGAGGGATGAGTGTGTGCAGAGCAGTTGCCATTTCAAAGGTGGTGATATGAGTGAGCCTAAAGTGAGTGTGAATGGAGTAAGCATGTCGGCAAACAAAATTCTGTTCTCTGAACTCAGCAACAAAGTATATTGTAACATCATAACTTATAATTCACAGCATCTTTTTCCAGTTTGTACGTCCATGCATGACTATGAGGTAATGACGCTAAACAGAGAGATTTCCACGCATGACTATAAAGTAATGACGCTAACCAGAGAGCTTTCAAGGGAGAGAATTTCTTGCTCAAGACAGCTTTGCCCAGTGCCTGAGCGTCAAAGGACTTGAGTCTGCCAGACATCAGGTTTTGCCCCTGGCACTTTTCAACACGTCCTGCGCGGTGCCAGCGACACTTGAAAAGCAATCGAGGGATATGTACGGAGAGAAGTTTCATCTTCTCAAGTTCAGTCTTCGATCTACAGGGAAAAAAAGCTGGGAACATGTGTTAGAACGGCTGTAGGCCTACAAATGTCCGTTTGTCTGTCTGTCAATTTTCTCTCTTGAGTAAAGAAGAAAAATACAGGGGGGTGCAAAAGTAGGTATACAGTTATGAAAAAGTAAAACGCGTCCAATACTCATTGCATTTATTATACAAACAAATGAATATTGCATATACATGTAATAACAAGCTCAACCTTAATCCCTCAGATACTCAAACTGCTTGCCGTCGGTATTCACACACTCCTCTAATCGAGAGCGGACACTCATGCATACACTAGCGCAAAGCTCTATATCAGCATCAATTTCTTGACAAGCCTGCAAGATGAACTGAATTATGTCATTAACAGTGCGCGGCTTGCGTGCGAAAACCCTTTCCTTTACATATCCCCCAAAAAGAAGTCCATCTGTCTTCCAGTATTGTTTCAAAACCTATTTGCGCTCCTCGTCTGTCAAATTACCAGCCATGGTTAAATCAAATTGCCGCTTTACCTGCAAAAAATATTTTTAAAATAAAAGTTAGGATAAAAGTACATGTATATTATTAGTTACGATAGAATATAATTAATGACACTGAAAATATCGAAAACAAGGCCAACTAACTTAATGTGCTAATAATTTTAATGAATTAAGCATTATAATACTGATGTGATACTTACTGTATACCTACTTTTGCACACACACCCCACCCCCCCACCCTGCACATAGCAGGGTGGCTTGGTTTGAGGAGGGAGCAGAAATTTCATTTTGATTGGCTGTAGCCTTTGTCTGCTTGTCTGATAATATTTATATGAAAATTTCCTTTTTCTCTGATAACACATCTGTGAAGAAAAAAATCTCCTTTTCCTCTGATAATATTCTGTTAAAAACGTTTTGGAAGATGGATTTATATTGAATTGTACCATCTGCACGGTTCTTTATAAATCTATCGATTTGTCTGTGTATGTATAAACGGTGTGTCAATAGCTTTCTTTGGTGTTTTTTTTTTTTCTTTTTTTTTAGATCAGATTTTCCCAGTGTTATCTACAGTGCGTGTTTGCTCTGTAGAATGGGGGGGGGGGGTAATCTTAGCTCTTTCTTTTAATGTACCTTGGATGGACACAAATAATGCATGCATTATACTATTCATTGCATTCTCTCTCTCTCTCTCTTTCTCTCTCTCTCTCTCTCTCTCTCTCTCTCTCTCTCTCTCTTTCTCTCTGTGATCTTTGGCACTCTATTTACAGTGGACTCTTCCCTTTGGTTCCTTTTGTCTCCATTCCTTTTTCTTTCATGGGCTGCTCTGGACATCTGGTTCTGCATCTGGAGTCTGGGTCCAACTTTGCTTCTGCGATGGGATGTGTTGGGTCCTTTTTCTGTCCCCCTTCTGAGTGTTCTTGACGTTTCTGGTTCATCCTTTTCGTGGGCTGTCTGCTGGTTTCGGTGAATGTTGTTTCGGGTGATGTGTGGTCAGTAA
>JAPXFY010000019.1:6702659-6710159 GCA_030674185.1 Monoplex corrugatus
CGAAGATCATCTTGAAGAGAAAGTTCCACTTTGACCAGAACAGAAACGATCGTGTCCACTACCTTCAGCGGCAGGGACAAACCATGTTCTACCTGCCTGAAAACTGGACATGGGGCGTGGCAGGTTGATTTCCCAGGTCCCTCTTCTTGAAGACCAATTGTGACCTCCCACCACGAAATCAGTCTAAACTCGCAGTCAGTCAACAGCACTAGGAGTTGAAAAGGTGACTGAGGGTCAATCTGGGGTGTTTTGACTTTTCGTCAAAATTGATTTGTGTTGACTATAATCTATCCCCCTCAGAATTTTTTTTCTTGAAAAAATGTTATAAATCAATTTAAATCGGTATTTTAATGCACTGATCGCAGCAGAAAGAACGCAATTTCCTACCAAAAGTATCTATTTTTGTCTCTTATCATGAACCGTAACCTGTACAGTACTCGCACATGTAGTATACTGATGGAAAGCTCTTTGGTGCACCTTTCAGATAATGATGGCAAAAGTTAGAGACAAACTGGGTCAAAGCCACCAAATAAAGAAATTTAAGGAAAAATGTGTAGGAGAGCACACAAAAACTTTAAAGGCTGTTTTCTCAAAATGGCCGTCATACAACTTAATGACTTTAAACCTACATAACTTCTACATTTTTTTAGTACAAGCTTTATTCAAGTTCCAAAATAGTCAGCAGAATGTACGCTTTCCAGTGATATGTATATCTCAAAATGCCCAAAATGCTAGTTAAGACTGATTTCGTGGTGGGAGGTCACAATTAGTCTTCTTGCCTTTCTGAAGTCTTAATTAAAAATATTTGGTGGCACTGTACAGTGGTGACGCGCTCTCAAAAGAAAGAGCAACCCGAGTTTCACGAGGTAATTGCACTGTGACAAAAAAAAAAAGAGTATGAATAGAAAATTGACTATGACTATGACTATGACTATGTCTTTGAATGTTATACATGTATGGTCGACTACCGTGGTCGATAAAGTCCAACCTAGCACTTTATTTGTGTACCATCATGTGGATCTCAGGCCAAAGTCTGATGCACACAGGCGGCCGCATACGGGACACTCAATGGAACGCTCTGCAGAGTTGGTTCTGGCCTTTACTGCTGCACGCTTGACTATGAATATAAATATGAATATGGTATGAATACGAATATGAATATGAATATGGTATGAATACAAATATGAATATGAATATGAATATGAATGAATATGAATATGGTATGAATACGAATATGAATATGAATATGAATATGAATATGAATATGAATATGAATATGAATATGAATATGAATATGAATGCCGCCTACTCCAACATATTGTGCCGAATGGGACTGTTCCAGACTGATGAGTGTCCATGCCAGACAGATCCGCAGTTTCCAGACCACGTTCCACATGTCTGCCCACTCTACAGAAGTGAAAGAAAGTAGCAGTGGCCCAGTGAGTATGAGTATGAGTATGCATATGAAAATGAATAAGAATAAGAATAAGAATAAGAACAAGAATATGAATAAGAATAAGAAAAAGAATAAGAATAAGAACAAGAATAAGAATATGAATATGAATATGAATAAGAATATGAATAAGAATATGAATAGAATATAAATAAGAATATAAATAAGAATATGAATATGAATATGAATAAGAATACGATATGAATAAGAATAAGAATAGAATAAGAATAAGAATAAGAATAAGAATAAGAATATGAATAAGAATATGAATAAGAATATGAATAAGAATATGAATACGAATAAGAATATGAATAAGAAAATGAATATGAATATGAATAAAAATATGACTATGTTTATGAAGAAACCATTTACATCGATTATATTCTAATTCAACGCTTTCTGTAGTCTTTGGGTACCATAGTGTTTCCGTCTCAGTTTCAGTTTCACTTTCACTTTCTCAAGATGACACCTCCGCGCTCGGAGTGAATTCCATATGCACTAACGCCGCTTGTGCCATGTGACGGAGAAGACCCAAAACGATCATGGCACAAGCCTTAAGCCTGCACATAAATCCTTATGAGCTGGCCAGGTCCTGAGGTAACCTGCCTTGCCGTGGTCCACTGATAAAGGAAATTCACGCATGATCTTATCATGAGTTCTCTTAGCGCCAGGAGGACACTGCATCAGGAGTCTGCCATCTTATGTCCACAGTTTATTTGTTTACACTTTCCCGTTTATTTCCCTTGGCATTTTGGATGGAGGCCCATGGGATATAAAAGGCGAAACCTCAATTTAAAATCATGACTATGGATGTCTCTGTCTCTGTCTGTCTGTCTGTCTCTCTCTCTCTCTGACTGTCTGCCTGTCTCTCTCTCTGTCTCTCTCTGTCTGTCTGTCTGTCTGTCTGTCTCTCTCTGACTCTGTCTCTGTTGGTCTCTTTCTGTGTCTCTCTGTTTCTCTCTGTCTCTCTTGTCTCTGTCTGTCTGTCTCTCTCTCTGACTGTCTCTGTCTGTGTCTCTCTCTGTCTCTGTCTCTCTCTCTCTCTCTCTCTGACTGTCTCTGTCTGTCTCTCTTTGTCTCTCTGTCTGTCTCTCTCGAGTTCTGATTTCTGATTTCTCTCTCTGTCTGTGTCTCTGTCTCTCTCTCTGTCTCTTTCTTTTTCGTTCTCTCTGTCGGTCTGTCTGTCTGTCTGTCTCTCGAGTTCTGAGTTCTGATTTCTCTCTCTCTGTCTCTCTGTCTCTGTCTCTCTGTCTCTTTCTTTTTCTTTCTCTCTCTCTAATTTTGGGTGGTTCATTCACACACACACACACAAACACACACACACACACACACACACACACACACACACACACACACACACACACACACACACACACACACACACACACACACACCGTTTTTCCCACTGCCCCATCTTTATCACCATGTCTGTGTTGTTACCCCAAACCGCTCATTCTGGCTCTCCGAGACACATCTCCATACCCATCAAAATGATCATGAAAGCGGGTAATGTATAGCCAGATAATCTGGGACTGTTTCCTTTACATTGCTTTGATGATGAAAGGCAAGAAGACTAATTGGCCTTCAAGGGGAGAGACCTGAGAAATCAACCTATCTGTCCAATATCAACTAAGTAACATAACTCTCGAGAGTCACGGAGTTATCTCCCATGTAGAATTTCTCAAACCCAACACAGTTTGCGCTACCCATTCAGCTGCATAGACGCAGCCACAAAGCATAAAGTGGTAAGCTCAGAACATTTCTATCTGTCCAATGTTTTATACCAGCGCAGCCGGACGAATGCCCTGCTCTTCTCGAGTTTGAACTTGCCATGGATCTTTACCGTGCGCAACCAGAAGGCATACGGTCCAACTCGTTTTTCATCCCCTTTTCCAAAAAGACTGGACGTTCAGTTTCATTTTCCGATCAAATTGAGGAGGAAACGTTAGCGCCTGAACGTTTCGAAGATTGTGATTCCAAAACTGATTGAGGGATCGTCGAGATTGCAGGATCAATATCTTTAAAACTTCACTTTCGAAAAGCTGATTATGCATTTACAGCTTGAAAACACTATATTTTCATCAGTTTTGACAGTAGAGAAATAGGGAGAAGAGTGGTAGAACGGTTCAGACTTTCGCCTGTACATTAACTAAACTCGAGGTTCCAGGGTTCATTCTCATGAGGCCTCATTTTTTTCCCCTCAGTTTGACCGGAAAATCGAATTGAATCCCAGCTTCATCGGTTTGTCCGCCTCTTAATTTCTGGGTGTCTCAATGTGAGGGGATCCACTGGAGTTTTAATGCGTTAAACTAAAAATGTGGAAAATGCAACTTATCGGTCATTGTTTGAGAAATAAGATTCAACAAGGGACACTGATAACCACGTCAACACACAGAGAGAGATACACAGACAGACACACAGACACAGACAGACAGACAGACAGACAGACCAACACACAACACACAAACACACACTACAAAAACACACACATAACGCACACACACACACACACACATACACAAACACACACACACACACACTACAAACACACACACACAAATCACATACACACACACAAACACAACACACACACACACACAACACACACACACAAACACACACACACACACAAACACACACACAAATACACACACATACACACAAACACACATAACACACACACAAACACACAAACACAAACAAACAAACACACACACAAACACACACAGACACACAAACACACACACAAACACACACATACACACACACACATACACACACACACACAAACAACACACACACACACTATAAACACACACACAAACACACACACATACACACACACTACAAACACACACAACACACGCACAAACACACACACACACACACACACACACACACACACACACACACACACACACACACACACACACACACACAGTCCCACCCCACCCCCCACCCACACGTTGTGACGACTCTCCTCTCAACAAATTCTTGCACACAATAAACTAAACCATGTGATTCATGAGAAGAGATACACAACTAAAAACAGTAACCCCTGCATTGACTTAGACTCTCCTGTCAGCGCATTCCCCGATGAGGACAGTCAACGAGGCCATCTCAACCACATGACGTTATCACAGCGTCGGTGAGGACAGTCAACGAGGCATCTCACCACATGACGTTATCACAGCGTCGGTGAGGACAGTCAACGAAGCCCGTGATCTTATCACAGTGTCGTGAGGACAGTCAACGAGGCCATCTCAACTACATGACGTTTATCACAGCGTCGGGAGGACATCAATGAAGCCCGTGATCTTATTACAGTGTCTGTGGGACAGTCAATGAAGCCGTGATCTTATCATAGCGTCGGTGAGGACAGTCAATGAAGCCCGTGATCTTATCATAGCGTCGTGAGGACAGTCAATGAAGCCCGTGATCTTATCATAAAAGTCGGTGAGGGCAGTCAATGAAGCCCGTGATCTTATCATAACGTCGTGAGGACAGTCAATGAAGCCCGTGATCTTATCATAACGTCGGTGAGGACAGTCAATGAAGCCCGTGATCTATCATAAACGTCATGAGGACAGTCAATGAAGCCCGTGATGTTATCATAACGTCAAATTGAGGACAGTCAATGAAGCACGTGAAGTTATCATACGTCAGTGAGGACAGTCAATAAGCCCGTGATGTATCATAACGTCAGTGAGGACAGTCATTGAAGCACGTGATGTTATCATAACGTCAGTGAGGACAGTCAATGAAGCACGTGATGTTATCATAACGTCAGTGAGGACAGTCAATGAAGCACGTGATCTTATCATAACGTCAGTGAGGACAGTCAATGAAGCACGTGATCTTATCATAACGTCAGTGAGGACAGTCAATGAAGCACGTGATCTTATCATAACGTCAGTGAGGACAGTCAATGAAGCACGTGATCTTATCATAACGTCGGTGAGGACAGTCAATGAAGCACGTGATCTTATCACAACATTATCAAGGCACTGCAATGGAAGTCTGCCATCCTGCTTTTACATTTTATTGTTTACACCCTGTGTTTTATCATCTTGGCGGTTTGGGCTTCAGGAACATATGTGACCTCCCACCACGAAATCAGTCTTAACTAGTATTTTGGGCATTTTGAGATATACATATCACTGGAAAGTGTACATTCTGCTGATTATTTTGATACTTGAATAAAGCTTGTACTAAAAAAATTTAGAAGTTATGTATTGTTTAAAGTCATTAAGTTGTATGACGGCCATTTTGAGAAAACGGCCTCTAAAGTTTTTGTGTGCTCTCCTAAACATTTTCCTTAAATTTCTTTATTTGGTGGCTTTGACCCAGTTTGTTTCTAAATTTCGCTGTCACTACTGAAAGGTGCACCAAAGAGCTTTCCATCAGTATATTACATGTGCGGGTACTGTACAGGTTACGGTTCATAATAAGAGACAAAAATAGGTACTTTTGGTAGGAAACTGCGTTCTTTCTGCTGCGATCAGTGCATAAAAATACAGATTTAAATTGATTAATAATATTTTTTCAAGAAAACAATGTCTGTGGGGAAGATTATAGTCTACAGAAATCAATTTTGAGAAAAAGTCAAAACACCACAGATAGACCCTCAGTCACCTTTTCAGCTCCTAGTGCTGTTCGACTGACTGCGAGTTAAGACTGATTTCGTGGTGGGAGGTCACATAAAAGGAAAAAACAAAACAAAACAAAAACAAAACAAAACAAAACAAAACAAAACAAAACAAAAAACCAGGAAACCTCATTTAGTAGCGTAACCATTAATGTCACGCAGAGACCATTCTGCCTCTTGTGGTTTACAACAAGATACCCTACATTAATTTTTCTTTCCTCTGAAGTAGGACTTGCTAATTTGCTTACTGACTATCTCGCTTTCTGACGGATGAACGGACCGATTGACCGACTGACTGACTGATTTGGTTAACTAACCAACTGACGGGACGACCGACCTACTGACTGACCGACTAACTGACTGACTGATAGATTGACTTGCTTTCTTGTTTACTGGCTTACTTGCTTATTTACTTACCTGCTTGCGTGCTTAATGCCTTACTTGCTTACTGACTGACTGAGTGATGACTGAACGACTTTCTTGCTAAATTATATGCTTGCTTGTTTACTTACTTACTGACTTGCTTGTTTACTGATTGACTTAATAAACGACTAACTTACTAACCTATTTACTTACTTATCTACTCACTCACTCAGTCATTACTTACTTACTTATTTACTTACTTAATTAACTGACCGATTGACTGACTGACTGACTGACTTCCTACTTACATACATACATACTTACATGCTGACTGACTGACAACTGATTTATCTACTTATTTATTCATTTCGTTTATTTATTTAAGAAAAGTCTGAAAGTTTCAAGACGGTAGAGAGCAGTTCCAAAACAATAAGGTGCAGGTATGATAAAACAAGATGTGATATAATTACATAATAATAATTAATAATTACAATATCTGTATAGCGCAAAATCTTGATAGAAATCAAACCTAAGCGCTGAAACATACACACATGCACGCACACACACACGCACCCACACACACACACACACACACACACACACACACACACACACACACACACACACACACACACACACACACACACACACACACACACACACACACACACACACATGGCTATAAAGGGGGAAAAAGAAGAAAAGCAGTGGAAAATTATAGAGAACATAGTATATACAAATATATATTACAATGTGATTCCACCCGAGTGGAGACAGGCTGCAGAGGGGGATGAGTGAGGTCAGGATTTTTTGCAGAGGAGAAAAGGTGAGTTTTGAGAGCGGACTTGAAGGAGACAAAAGTAGGTTGCTGACGGACTGAGAGAGGAAGTTTGTTCCAGGAGAGTGGACCAGAAACAGAGAAGGCTCGTGGACCATAGGTCATCTATTTTACTATATGAGAACATGCGCTACATACGCAAACATGATATTCAGTAAGGGATAGGAACATTCATTCTATCAACACAACATTAAAACA
>JAPXFY010000019.1:6725048-6730048 GCA_030674185.1 Monoplex corrugatus
GATGTTTTCTTTACTTCGTCATGAAAGAGAAAATTGTATGATCTGATCATTTCCTTTTCAGACTGACAAAGAAAGTACTGTTTAAGAACATTATGTGTGCCAAAGTTATAAAAGAACACAAAGAGAGAGGGAAACTGTGAACTGGATCGTAATCTCCATGGGTCCTTATATCTATTTACCTGGGAGCTAACTGGCTTGAACTCTTGCTAACCTTTTCATTTAGTCCCTTTTTATCCACTGGGTGAGGCTGCAGGGAAGTTTTTAGTCCTTTTCTTATTATCCGTTGGTTGGTGTCTGTTCGTGATCGTGCATTCGCGCTTGACAAAGGCCGGTTGGCCGAAAATTTGCTCTTGTCTTGTCTTGTGTTGAATACGCGTTCTTTTTGGTTTGCTTGTTCTTCTGGTTCTTGTCTTCTTTATTATGAACATAAATAGACCATAAGTGTAGATCATGATATAAACGACGTTGTTATTGCTTGTGTTACAAGCGAGAAAAGAAATGATTGCATGGATAAAGAGTGTAGCGTGACAACTAAGGGAATTTCAGTAACGTTTTTGGATTAAAATAGAGCTGTCTTATAGCCATTTACGTAAGGAACAGTCCACTGTCACAAGGGATAAAATGCAGCACAATGATACAGCATGATATGACATAATACAATGCAATGCAATACGAAACATATAATGCAAATGAATACAGTTCAATACAGCACACTGCAACACAAAACACAATATAATCTAGACCATACCATACCATACCATACCATACCATACCATACCATACCATACCATACCATACCATACCATACCATACCATACCATACCATACCATGCCATGCCATGCCATGCCATACCATACCATACCATACCATACCATACCATACCATACCATACTATTGTACTTTAATACAATAAAATACAATATAATGCAGTGCAATACAGAACAATACAATAATTCAAAATGACATGCCTTGCAAAAAGCATGTCTTGCCCTTTTTCTAACAGTAATCATCGATCATCTCAAAGCCTCTGTTTGATTTTATTATCATTACGTAAACATGCACACTTCTTTAAAAAATGGCAAACGAAAAACTATTTTCGCTATTTAAACATGTTTTCGGTTCAATATGCTTAGTTCTTTGGAAAACAGCAAACGAAAAACCATTTACGCTGTTGAAACATACTTTCGGTTTCGATTTTTTTGTTGAATCAGGGATCACATGGTAAACCTATATTGTAGTAAGTTTTCTAAACACATTGACACTGACGACAGCAGAGTAGCAGCAACAGCAGCGACAACAGCCAAGTCAACACAATGCTTTTATCTTGGTCCCATGCTCAGAGATGAGGAAGATTAACCACGCTTCACTGTAAAATGAATATCGTTTGTGCATGCTTCCATTTTTACAAACTCTTTTGGACTCACTGTACATTACGGAGACACAGACTTCTTCAACATCACTGCTGGAGTCCTTCAAGGAGATACGCTTGCCCCCTACATTTTCATCATCTGTCTCGATTATGTGCTGAGGAAAGCAGTGGATAAGAACAAAAAACTCGGCTTTACCCTCACAGAACAGAAGAGCAGACGTTACCCTGCGGTAAAGATAACAGATGCGGATTACGCTGATGACCTGGCTGTTCTCGCAGACCTCCTAAAGGATGCAACATCTCTCCTTCACAGTGTCGAAAGAACAACAATGGAGATCGGGCTTCACCTCAATGCGAACAAGACAGAGTTCATCTGTCTGAACCAAGATGCATCAGAAGGCATGAGAAGTCTCAATGGAGATACAATCAAACAAGTTCAAGACTTTAAATACCTAGGCAGCTACAATGACTCCACAGAACAAGACGTCAACACCAGACTCGGAAATGCCTGGGGCGCTCTAAATCAACTGGACAAAATCTCGAAATCCAATCTACCAGACAACCTGAAAAGGAACTTCTTCCAAGTAGCAGTAGAGTCCGTTCTTACATATGGCTCAATCTCTTGGACCCTAACAACGACATTGGAGAAGAAGATTGATGGAGCATACACACGAATGCTGCGTGCAGCCCTGAACAAATCCTGGAGAGAACATCCAACTAACAAAGAGTTATATGGTAAGATCCCACCAATCAGTAAATCAATACGTCAACAAAGACTGCGCTTCACGGGACACTGCTGGCGTACCAAAGAAGAACTGGTGGGGGATGTTCTACTATGGAGACCCAGCCATGGCAAACAAAGACCAGGACGTCCAAAGAAGACCTTCATCGACCAACTGATGGATGATACGGGCTGTCAGTATGATGAACTACCTACTGCAATGTCTGACAGAGAAGGATGGAAGAAACGTGTCATGGATAGCCGAGCAAGCTCGATATGATGATGATGATGATGTACATTACTACTACTACTACTACTACTACTATTACTACTACTACTATTTGAATGTTGGCCAGTTCTTCTGATAGTTTTACTTTCAGTTTAAATTTTTCAAGATGACATCTCCGTGCTCGGAATGAATTCTATATGCACTGAAGTCACAGGTACCACGCACATGGTGATCATGGTACAAGCCTCGAGCCTGCACATAAACCCACGAGATTATACTTTTAGGGATCTTTTGATAAGAGCCTTGGACCCAAGATCTCAGATCATGTCTTGTGTTCAATCCTTGACTACAACATAAAAAAACTGGCCTGTTCACAGCTCGTTTAAGTGCTTCAATTATTCTGACGGTGTCAGCTCATAGTGTTTGATAGGCCTTTCCTCTACCCTTTCCCTATTTCAGGACATTACTAAGGCATAAGGTTATGCACAGGCTTATAAGGTCTGCAGAAAATTACCTGCAGATTTAGATGTTATGTATATGGACTTGTCTGAGTCCAACAAGTCTCCTTTGATCATACTGTATAAAAGTCTTAAACATCTGTTACACAGAGCGGCTTTCGTTCTGGTGCACTCTATATAACTGTTTTGTATGTTGCTCATCAAGTAATGGTGCGGAATGAGATTCAAGCCGCTGTTAAAGGGCCTTGAATCTTGGTAGTTCACATCAGGAAGAGAATTCTTCAATGTTTTGTAGAACCCATACTCTCATACGGTTGTGAGGTGTGGACAGTCAACATGCAAAGAACAAGATTGAGGCAGCTGAATTGAGGTTTCTAAGAAGAATGTTGAAAGTTCCATGGACAGCAAAGCAAACAAACGAGACAGTCTTATGGAGGCAGACACAAGAAGATCATTGATAAACAAGGTTAGGAAAAAAGACAAGCAAACATTTATAGGCCATTTTATGAGGAAAGGGGAATTACAGCACCTGGTGACAACAGGAAAGCTGGAGGGAAAGAGAACACCAGGTAGACCCAGGGAGAAAATATTGGACGGACTTGCAGGGTGGCTAAGGACAGAGAGGGTGGAAGATGTACTTGCAGCGACAAGGGATAGATTCGTATTGAGGGCCATGATCGCCAAGGCCATGCGGCAGGACACATGATGATGATGATGATGATGATGATGATGATGATGATGATGGTCCACAAGTGGGACCAGCGATACAAGGATCAAAGCATTCATCATCTACAACAACAACCCATGGGTCTGTGATCAAAGCCTCTGCTTAACAAAAGCGAATGCACTAAAAACAAGGCAATGGCAAGGATATCCTGCTCGCAGTTTCTACATCTGATTTGTCACGGATGAGCATCGAAGCGTAAGATAAACTTTTCATCTCCTGATTGAAGTTTAATCATCACCCCATAGGCGAATCGATTTCTCTACAATTCCTAGAGGTACAGTGAACTTTGTGGACAAATGCTGAAAGTAATTGAAAACCACTGTTTCAATGACTGGCTTCGGTTGTTCCGCTTCGTGGTTGATGGGTTCTTTTCGACCGTTACCTTTGATTGTCGTCGACACCTTTTGGCTGGTTGTGTGTTTCTTTGTGTGTAGTGAGTGTTGTGATGGATGTTACACAAGGCTTATTTATCGCTTGACCGGCGCCAGTTCTGTCAAGCGTGGGGTTTAGAAAGAATTGATTGTTCAGGGTTATTGATGAAAGGACGTATGACATTCTAACGGCTGTGTGCACGTGGTTCATATTATGATGCCGTGCACAAAAGGGACCTGGTGATTTAGTTATGTTTTTCTTTTATGTTGCAAGCACAACAACCCATGCAAAGTCAGGTCAGCAGCTACGTCAATGTGTTTGTCAATTGATTGTTTATACAGAGAAAGAAAGAAACAAAATCAAATAAAACTATGAATCCAAACTTACAATCGTCAAATTGTGTATATCAGTATTTCACAATATTGTATTTTTACAACCAAATAAACACATACATACGCATATACATACACAAGCTGTGCAGTTACTTATAGCAAAATATAGCAATATACAGTTACATACAATGTACAATTTATGCAATAGATAAACAGACAGATGGCTAGACAGACAGACAGACAGACAGACAGATAGCTAGACAGACAGACAGACAGATAGCTAGACAGACAGACAAACAGACAGATAGCTAGACAGACAGACAGATAGCTAGCTAGTTAGATATTTAGAAAAATAGATAATTAGATGGATAGATAGATAGACGAATGGATGGCTCGGTAGCTGGACAGCTGGATATGTAGAAAGAGGGATAGACAGATAGAGAAAGAAAGAAAGAGAGAGAGAGAGAGAGGGAGAGAGAGAGAGAGGTGCTATATTGTTGAAAATATATATGTGCACGTTTTTGAAGAAAAAAAAATACAATGTGAACCAAAACCAAACAAACAAACAAAACAAACCAAACCAGACCAAACCAAACCAAACCAAAACCAAAACAAAAACAAAAACAAAAGAAAAAACACCACCCCCAAAAACAACAACAACAACAACAACAACAACAACAACAACAACAACAACAACTGAATGTTAACACCATGTGTCCACATCCCATTTCATATCTCATTATCTCATTCCTGCTACTTCTCTCTGTCTGTCCATCTGCTTGTCTATCTGT
>JAPXFY010000019.1:6755048-6817548 GCA_030674185.1 Monoplex corrugatus
GTCTGAACTATTCTCAGTTGAAACCATTTTAGTTTGACATCAGTTAATCGGTGAAGTTTTAGAAATATCTTTTCCGATGAATTATTAACATTTAATTTCTCTGACCACCTTAGGCAACAATTTGGTTTACTATCATCAAATTGAAAATGTTTATAATAGTTTTGACCCCTTCCTTAAACTCATTAATAGTCTTACTGCACTGGGCACATTTAAAATAGTACTTAGGTTGTCTAATATCACTTATAGTGAAAAGACGTTAAATCAAAGAACGAACGAACTTAGGTTGTTGTTCACTTGAATTCTGGTTGTTCTTAAATATTGTATTATTGAAGCCATACAACCATGTCAAGTATCAGTTTCGATAAAAATTGCCCGGCAGTGATATAATACCATCAGCAGAATCAGTCCCATCACAACTATCGAAAAAGGCAGTCACATCTCTTATAAAGGTGCTGAAATATTTATAGTCGATGGTTATCTAGTTTCTAATTCATATTATTTAATATATTATAAAACCAAAACCATGAAAACAAGTACGTTTGCAAAAAACAGAATTGAGAAACCTGTTGGACAAATCAGAAAAAACATCCATTCAAAAGCCTAAAACCTGTACATTATCCAACTATCATAGAATAATAGAAAAATAAGCTAAAATAGAACTTGATAAAGAACTTGTGAAGAATTTGTAAAGAACTGAGAACTTTACAGTGACTTGTGTGATTTGATAAATGACTTGAACTTGATAAGTGACTTGGGCAAAGAACTTGATAAGTGTCTAAAGAACTCAATGAGTAACTTAAGTAAAGAACTTGATAAGTGACTAAAGAACTCGATGAGTAACTTAAGTAAAGAACTTGATAAGTGACTTGGGTAAAGAACTTGATAAGTGACTTGGGTAAAGAACTTGATAAATGACTTCGGCAAAGAACTTGATGAGTGACTAAAGAACTCGATGAGTAACTTAAGTAAAGAACTTGATAAGTGACTTGGGTAAAGAACTTGATAAGTGACTTGGGTAAAGAACTTGATAAGTAACTTAAGTTAAGAACTTGATAAGTGATTCAGGTAAAGAACTTGATGAGTGACTAAAGAACTCGATGAGTGACTTAAGTAAAGAACTTGATAAGTGATTCAGGTAAAGAACTTGATGAGTGACTAAAGAACTCGATGAGTGACTTAAGTAAAGAACTTGATAAGTGACTTGGGTAAAGAACTTGATGAGTGACTAAAGAACTCGATGAGTGACTTAAGTAAAGAACTTGATAAGTGACTTGGGTAAAGAACTTGATAAGTAACTTAAGTTAAGAACTTGATAAGTGATTCAGGTAAAGAACTTGATGAGTGACTAAAGAACTCGATGAGTGACTTAAGTAAAGAACTTGATAAGTGACTTGGGTAAAGAACTTGATGAGTGACTAAAGAACTCGATGAGTGACTTAAGTAAAGAACTTGATAAGTGACTTGGGTAAAGAACTTGATAAGTAACTTAAGTTAAGAACTTGATAAGTGATTCAGGTAAAGAACTTGATGAGTGACTAAAGAACTTGATAAGTAACTTAAGTAAAGAACTTGATAAGTGACTTGGGTAAAGAACTTGATAAGTAACTTAAGTAAAGAACTTGATAAGTGACTTGGGCAAAGAACTTGATAAGTGACTAAAGAACTTGATAAGTGACTTAAGTAAAGAACTTGATAAGTGACTTGGGCAAAGAACTTGATAAGTGACTAAAGAACTCGATGAGTAACTTAAGTTAAGAACTTGATGTGTCTCGGGTAAAGAACTTGATGAGTGACTAAAGAACTTGATAAGTGACTTAAGTAAAGAACTTGATAAGTGACTCGGGTAAAGAACTTGTTTCTGCCTTCTTTGCTTTCTGTCATCTCTTACTTTCTGCTGTATTGGTCCATTCACTGTATGTATTCCATAAACCCTTATATACTGTGTCTATTGGGATTGATAGTTGGGTATATCACTATATGTGTTAGCAGCATTTCAGGCTCTTAAGGAAATGTAAGGTGCAGAAGCAGTGTGGGGTATTTTAGGTCAGTTTTTATATGTGTATGTTTTGGTGTACTTAATTATGTTTATGCATTGTATTCAGTTTTGTTGTTTTGACCCTTTGACTCCCGCACCCTGTCCACGAGCATCCTGCATTGTCAACCATGCTAACAAAGTGAAAACTTAACCCTCTGACTCCCTCACCCTAGCCACCAGGTTCTTGTAGGAAGCTGGTGAATAGGGTCAGGGTGTCAAAGGGTTAAGTTTTTGCAGTTGGTGGATAGGGTGCAGGAGTCAAAGGGTTAAACCCCTTGGTGATAAATTGGGCAGGATGATCAACACCAGGGGTATATCTTTGGATTATGTTCATGAATGCATTGAGATGTGTACTTAAATTTCTTTTCCAGTTTTTCAGGTTCAAAGTGATGATGTGTGTATTTTGAGACAATTACAGCCTGGACATGGTTCTGCGTAGTTGGCTGGGCTTAAACAATAAATCCCAATAGTAATAGTTTGGGTTAGACATGCAGGGTACTTCTTTGTTGGCATACTGAGTCTGTTGCTTTACTTCTTTGTTGGCATACCGAGTCTGTTGCTTTACTTCTTTGTTGGCATACCGAGTCTGTTGCTTTACTTCTTTGTTGGCATACCGAGTCTGTTGCTTTACTTCTTTGTTGGCATACCGAGTCTGTTGCTTTACTTCTTTGTTGGCATACCGAGTCTGTTGCTTTACTTCTTTGTTGGCATACCGAGTCTGTTGCTTTACTTCTTTGTTGGCATACCGAGTCTGTTGCTTTACTTCTTTGTTGGCATACCGAGTCTGTTGCTTTACTTCATTGTTGGCATACGGGTCTGTTGCTTTACTTCTTTGTTGGCATACCGAGTCTGTTGCTTTACTTCTTTGTTGGCATACCGAGTCTGTTGCTTTACTTCTTTGTTGGCATACCGGGTCTGTTGCTTTACTTCTTTGTTGGCATACCGAGTCTGTTGCTTTACTTCTTTGTTGGCATACCGAGTCTGTTGCTTTACTTCTTTGTTGGCATACCGAGTCTGTTGCTTTACTTCTTTGTTGGCATACCGAGTCTGTTGCTTTACTTGAACGTTGTTGGCATACCGAGGCTGTTGCTTTACTTCTTTGTTGGCATACCGAGTCTGTTGCTTTACTTCTTTGTTGGCATACCGAGTCTGTTGCTTTACTTGAACGTTGTTGGCATACCGAGTCTGTTGCTTTACTTCTTTGTTGGCATACCGAGTCTGTTGCTTTACTTGTTTGTTGGCATACCGAGTCTGTTGCTTTACTTCGTTGTTGGCATACCGAGTCTGTTGCTTTACTTCGTTGTTGGCATACCGAGTCTGTTGCTTTACTTCTTTGTTGGCATACAGAGTCTGTTGCTTTACTTCGTTGTTGGCATACCGAGTCTGTTGCTTTACTTTGTTGTTGGCATACCGAGTCTGTTGCTTTACTTCGTTGTTGGCATACCGAATCTGTTGCTTTACTTCGTTGTTGGCATACCGAGTCTGTTGCTTTACTTTGTTGGCATACCGAGTCTGTTGCTTTACTTCTTTGTTGGCATACCGAGTCTGTTGCTTTACTTTGTTGGCATACCGAGTCTGTTGCTTTACTTCTTTGTTGGCATACCGAGTCTGTTGCTTTACTTCTTTGTTGGCATACCGAGTCTGTTGCTTTACTTCTTTGTTGGCATACCGAGTCTGTTGCTTTACTTCTTTGTTGGCATACCGAGTCTGTTGCTTTACTACTTTGTTGGCATACCGTGTCTGTTGCTTTACTTTGTTGGCATACCGAGTCTGTTGCTTTACTTTGTTGTCATACCGAGTCTGTTGCTTTACTTCGTTGTTGGCATACCGAGTCTGTTGCTTTACTTCTTTGTTGGCATACCGAGTCTCTTGCTTTACTTCTTTGTTGTCATACCGAGTCTGTTGCTTTACTTCTTTGTTGGCATACCGAGTCTGTTGCTTTACTACTTTGTTGGCATACCGTGTCTGTTGCTTTACTTTGTTGGCATACCGAGTCTGTTGCTTTACTTCTTTGTTGTCATACCGAGTCTGTTGCTTTACTTCTTTGTTGGCATACCGAGTCTGTTGCTTTACTTCTTTGTTGGCATACCGAGTCTGTTGCTTTACTTCTTTGTTGGCATACCGAGTCTGTACTGTTGCTTTACTTCTTTGTTGGCATACCGAGTCTGTTGCTTTACTTCTTTGTTGGCATACCGAGTCTGTTGCTTCTTTGTTGGCATACCGACTCTGTTGCTTTACTTCTTTGTTGGTACACCGAGTCTGTTGCTTCAACAGCCCTTTGATTTGTGTAATGTTTTCCACTCAGTGTTCTGATTGTTTTTGGATGTGTGTAGGTACATTGTTTTGCTCACACTGCGCAGGCCGTATGTTGCTACACAGTCTACATACTCAGTATTCAATGGGCAGGCATGGTCAGTGTCTTTGTGTCTGCATAAGCCAGCCACTAGTGACTTGTCTTTCAGGATCTTTAACCCTCTGACTCCTGCACCCTGTCCCCCAGCATCCTGCATTGTCAGCCATGCTAGCAAAGCAATAACTTAACCCTTTGACTCCCACATCCTGTCCTCCAGGATCCACAATGTCATCCATGCTAGCAAAGCAAAAACTGAACCATTTGATTCCCTCACCCTGTCCCCCAGCATCCTGCATTGTCAGCCATGCTAGCAAAGCAAAAACTGAACCCTTTGACTCCCTCACCCTGTCCACCAGCATTTTGCATTGTCAGCCATGCTAGCAGAGCAGAAACTTAACTCTTTGACTCCCTCACCCTATCCACCAACTTCCTGCAGGATGCTGGTAGATAGGGTGAGGGAGTCAAAAGGGTTGCGTTTTTGCTGTTGATAGATAGGGTGGGGGAGTCAAAGGGTTAATAGAAGAGATATGCATGCAGTAGCAGGTCAGCACATATGTTGACTTGACACATCAGAAACATCTCCATCCCTTACCCGTCAGGAGGTATCTCATCATCATCAGGTGCCTTGCTGCATGGCGTTGGCGATCATGGACTTCCATCTGTATCTCTTGTTGCCCCAAGCATCTCCTCCACCCTCCTTGTCCCCAGCCACTCCGCAAGTCCATCTAGCACTTTTTTCCCTGGGTCTACCTGGTGCTCTCTTTCCCTCCAGCTTTCCCGTTGTGACCAGGTGCTCCAAATCCCCCGTCCTCATAAAATGGCCTATAAATGTTGCCTGTCTGTTACTAATCTTCCTAATATGAGTGATCTACTTGTGTATGCCTCCATCAAGACTGTCTCTTTTGTTTTCTTTGCTGTCCATGGAAACTCTCAACATTCCTCTTAGAAACCACATCTCGGCTGCCTCAATCTTGTTCTGGCTTTGCTTGTTGACTGTCCACGCCAGGAGGCATCTATGAGGATCAAACCCAATGTACGATATTCCCCCATCTGACTATCACACTCATCAATCTTAATGTGATAGTGAGTTTGTCATTTGAAACAATGATTGTTGATACTGGCAAATTTTTTTTTTACCGTGGATAATTGGAAATCATTTGTTTTAGCGGTGACAATTGTATTTTTCCTGTTTCAGGCAGTGGATTCAACCAAGAGGGTGCTGGTGGACTGGCTTCATTGATGCATGCCGCTAAGTTGAGTATAAAGAAATATAGAAATGATAACAAAAATAGTCCTTTGTAGGTATAAAAACAAAACAAAACATGCTGTGTTTTGTCTTGTTGGGTGGTTGTTACACGCACTATGTTATGTATTTGTTCATTCGTTTATTGAATTTAAAGCACTTTTCTTGAGCTGATAGTGTGAGTTTAAATTTAGAAAGTAATTACTGGATTATGTGCTCAACAGTTGGCCCTAATTATCCAGGTTCACGTTTTGAAGGAAGATCCTTGTATTTTCTGTGATGATACTCATAGTTCTGCATTTAGGGAATACCTACTTGCATTTTCTGTGATGATACTCAATTTTCTGGATTTAGGACTCATGAATACAAACTTTAGTTTTTATTATTTTTATGATAGTGGGATTTCTACGTCAAGAGGATAAGTACATATATTTTTTGAAAATATTCAGATTTCTGCATTCAGGTTTCTGTGATGATACTCAAGTTTTGCATTTAGGAGATAAGTACATGTCTTTTTTGTGAAAATACTCAGATATCTGCCCTTAGGGAATAAATACTTGTATTTTCTATGATGACACCCAGATTTCTGCATTACAACATAAGTACATGTACTTTCTATGCTCATATTCAGATTTCAGCATTTTAGGGATAATGCATGTGCTTTCTGTGCTCATATTCAGATTTCTGCATTTTGGGGATAATACATGTACTTTATGTGCTCATATTCAGATTTCAGCATTTTGGGGATAATCATGTGCTCTCTGTGCTCATATTCAGATTTCTGCATTTTGGGGATAATACATGTACTTTCTGTGCTCATATTCAGATTTCAGTATTTTGGGGATAATGCATGTGCTTTCTGTGCTCATATTCAGATTTCTGCATTTAAAGAATAACTACATGTGATGTACTGTCAGTGGTCGCATTCATCTTTCTGCGTTTAGGGAATAACTGCATATACTGTCATATACTTGGAATTAGAGCACCTGGTCACAGCAGGAAAGCTAGAGGGAAAGAGCACCAGTAGACCCAGGTAAAAAATACTGGACGGACTGGCAGAATGGCTGAAGACAGAGAGGGTGGAAGTGGCACAAAGGATAGAAACATGGAGGGCCATGATCAATTGATGATGATGATGATGATGATGACGATGAATGTCTGTGGTCTTACGGTTTCTGTATTTAGGGGATAACTACATGTACTTTCTGTGGTCGTATTTAGATTTCTCCCCCCTCCCCAACCCTGTGTCAGGCTGTGAGGATGTCGGGGGCTCTTTCAGTATAAATAGTATCCCAACGTTCTGGAAATTCTGTGTTTGATGAAATTTCCTCTTTTTCTATCACTCTTTGTTTCTGCCTTGTTCCTTTGCTTTCTGTCATTTCTTCCTATCATTTTCTGCCTTGCTGGTCCATTCACCTGTATTTGTTCAATAAAGTCTTGTGTACTTTCTCTTAGGATTGATAATTGGGTACATGTCTTAAGTGCATTTTTGGTTCTAGGGAAATGAGATCTGCAGACGCAATTTTAGGTAATTTAGGCCTGTTTTTGTGTCATGATAAATTTGTATTCAGGTATGTTTTTTAAATCCTTTGTGTGATAAATGGACGGAGTGGTCAATGATAGGGGCATCTCCTTAGATTATAGTTATATGTATAATTTTTTTTTTCCAGTTGAAGTATTGTGTATGTTTCGAAATGGGTTGTAGCCCTGATATGGTTCTATGCAGTCGGCTGGATTTTAAACAAAAATAACAATAATAATAACTGACAGATTGGTTCCAAGGTTATTAGTCAGTGATGTCACTGATAGACTGGTTCCAAAAATTATTGATCTGTGACGTCTATAAATAGGACTGGTTCCAAGGTTTACTGATCTGTGATGTCAGTAATAGGCTGATTCCATTGACATAGGACATCTCTGATAGACTGGTTCCTTTGGCTGTTATACTGTGATGTTTCTGATAGACTGCTAAGTATTCTGTTTCTGAAAGGTGATTGTGTAGTTCTTTTGTTCCCATGTTCTGCCCTACTGATTCAAACAGGTGTCTTTATCATGTTAAATTTCAGATTCAACATTATCATGATCATGTGTCTTGCTGCATGGCGTTGGCGATTATGGTCCTCCACTCTAATCTATCTTTTGTCACTGCTCATAGCCTCCATACTAATACGTCTTATGTCACTGCAAGTATATCTCCCACCCTTTCTGTCCTCATCCACTCTGCAAAAGTGTCAAGGATTTTCTCTCTGGGCTTACTTGGTGCTCTTTTTCCCCTCTGGTTTTCCTGTTGTGACTAGGTGTTCAAATTTCTCTTGCCTCATAAAATGTCCAATATAGATGTTGTTTGTCTTTTCCTAATCTTCATTAACATTCTCTTTGTTTTTTTGCCTCTTTCAGGACTGTCTTGTTTTCTTTGATGTCCATGGAAGTCGTCAACAGTCTTCAAAAAACCCAAAAAAAACCCAGTTGAGCTGCTTCAGTCTTGTTCTGACTTTGTGTGTTGACTGTCCATGCTTTGCATCCGTTCAACAGAATTGGTTCTCTGTAACACTGAAGAACTCTCTTCCTACTGTTAATTGATAGGCACTTGTTGGTAAGAATGATTTTCATTTTCTTGAATGCTGTTTTAACTTGGCTGATTCTGCTGGCTATATCTACTGTGCATCTGCCATCTGGTGAGATGAATGTTCCCATATTTTTAAACTTACCAACTTGTCTCAGTGTTGTGCTATGTACTGTTATTTTGCATGAAGGGGTTTCTGTTTTTCCCCCCTGTTACTATGACTTAAGTCTCTTTGCTATTTGGCTCCATCCCCTTTTTTCTGCTTTCTACATGTATATCTGTTATATACACAAGATTTTGTAGATCTTTTTCTTTTTCTGCAATTAGAATGGTGTCACATGCATAAGGAAGGTTGTTTAACATTTTCCCTCCAGTCTTGATCCCAAAGCATTCTTCTAGGCTTCTGATGATGGTTTTGCTGTAAAGTGAAAATGAATCTGGTGACAGAAGACATGCCTGCCTAACCCCTCTTTTAATATTTTGGAAAGAGCTTATAGCATTTTCTACTCACATTGCCGCTGTTTGTTCCCCAGTACTTATTCCTTATTATTCTTAGATTTTTCCCATCAACATTGAGCCTTTCTAGTTGGTTGATCAGTTCTTCATGTCTTACCCGATCAAAAGCCATGGTATAATCAACAAAACATAATAGATCCTTATTGAATTCAACTGATCTTCCAATGAGAGTGTTTAGGATGTATATGGCATCAATAGTTTGTTTCCCTATAACGAATTCACAGCATTCTTCTCCTATTTCTCTTTTGATTCTGTTCTTTGTTCTCATCATGATAATTCTTAATAGAATTCTTGTCACATGACTCATCAAATTTCAGATTGCATACAAAAAATGTTGGAAATTAAGTCAGAAAATTGTATTCTGAAATGGAGACCTCTTAGACATATTATATAAAATAATTAAAAGTGTATTCATTTCTGAAAGTGAAGGGCTGGACAAATTAAAATCATATATAAAAACCATGTAAGTATATAAAAGTAGAGAACAGCATGGTGAAGAAGTCCAACATTAGATTTGCAATCAGACAACATGTCTATTTTTGTTAAAGTGTAAATATTGATGAAATAAAATTCTGATGACTGAGAGTTTTCCCTTTGAAGTCATGAAATTGAATCAGATGTAGTGAATTCAAACAGGTTAGTAAAGGATTGTTTTGGGTGTCAGCATTTAAAAACATAAAACGGTAAAAACATGATGATTTCGTGATATTTGTTAAATAAAAACAAAGTGCAGATGTATACGGGCGCCAAGAGTTTGACTAAACTGACCAGAACTTTTTGTGATGTCACTTGTTGATTGTAGACTCCACCTGATGAAAACATGGCGGTGGTCTTTCGGAATGGATTCCTGTTATGTTAAAGACAGTAGGTGGAAAGTGTTTAATGAGAAAGGGAGAAAACTGTGCCACCCCCACCCCCTTCCTGTTACACTAGATGGAGAGAAATTTTGTTGGAGGGTGTCTTTGGAGATTGTGACAAAATTGATTCTGAGAAGAAAATGAGCAAAACTGTGTGTGTGTGTGTGTGTGTGTGTGTGTGTGTGTGTGTGTGTGTGTGTGTGTGTGTGTGTGTGTGTGTGTGTGTGTGTGTGTGTGTTTCAGTACTAGTATTCTGTGTATTTTTTTGTTTTATTTTCTTAATATTGCATTGTTTACACACATGCACGCATGCAGTGTGTGTGTGTGTGTGTGTGTGTGTGTGTGTGTGTGTGTGTGTGTGTGTGTGTGTGTGTGTGTGTGTGTGTGTGTGTGTTCTTTTTATTTACTGTTTGTTTCAGTGAATGTGTGTCATGAATGTGTAACTTTTTTTTCTTAAGGTATTATGCTCTGTGTGTCTGTGTGTGTCTTTTGAGAGGGTGGGGTTATAATATGACAAATTGGTTATGAGATGAAGTGGGCAGTGTGTGTGTGTGTGTGTGTGTGTGTGTGTGTGTGTGTGTGTGTGTGTGTGTGTGTGTGTGTGTGTGTATGTGTGTGTGTATGTGTGTGTGTGTGTGTGTTTCAGTATTAGTATTCTGTGTTTGTTTTTGTTTTGTTTTGTTTTAACATTGCATTGTTTACGCAAAGAGAGAGAGAGAGAGAGAGAGAGAGAGAGAGAGAGAGAGAGAGACTGTGTGTGTGTGTGTGTGTGTGTGTGTGTGTGTGTGTGTGTGTGTGTGTGTGTGTTCTCTCTTGCGTTTTTTTTGTACTTGTTTGTTTCAGTGAATGTGTGTCATGAATGTGTAACTTTCTTTTCTTTTTTTTTCTAAAGGTATTATGCTCTGTGTGTCTTTTGAGAGGGTGTGGTTATGTGTTGATAAAGACAAATTCGTTCTGAGGTGAAGTGGGCGGTGTGTGTGTGTGTGTGTGTGTGTGTGTGTGTGTGTGTGTGTGTGTGTGTGTTTGTTTCAGAATTAGTAGTCTGTTTTATATTTGATTGTTCTTATTTTCTTAGTATTGCGTTGTTTATACAAAGAGAGGGACAGAGAGAGAGAAAGATCTCTCTCTGTATATATATATATATAGAGAGACAGAGAGAGAGAGAGAGAGAGAGTGTTCACTTTTGCATTTTTTTTTACTTGTTTCTTTCAGTGAATGCGTGTCATGAATGTGTATCTTTCTTTTCTTCTTTTTTTTCTAAAGGTATTATGCTCTGTGTGTCTGTGTGTCTCTTGAGAGGGTGGGGGTATGTGTTGATAATGACAAATTTGTTCTGAGAGGAAGTGGGCAGTGTGTGTGTGTGTGTGTGTGTGTGTGTGTGTGTGTGTGTGTGTGTGTGTGTGTGTGTGTGTGTGTATGTATGTGTGTGTGTGTGTATGTGTGTATGTGTGTGTGTTATTTCAGGGGGTGTGTGTGTGTGTATTTGTGTGAGTGATTTGTTATGCAATATTAAGGGTGTATGTGTGTGTGTGTGTGTGTGTGTATGTGTGTGTGTGCGCGCGCGCGCGCGTGTGTGTTTCGTATGATTGTGACAGTCCTTAACCCCCCGTTGGGTTGCCGGGGGCTCTTTCAGTATCAGTAGTATCCCCACCTTCTGGAAATTCTGTGCTAGAAATTTCCTCTTTTCTGTCACTCTCTTTGTTTCTGCCTTGTTGCCTTGCTTTCTGTCATTTCTACTTATTTTCTGCCTTAATGGTCCTTTCACCTGTATTTTTTCGATAAAGTCTTACGTGATTTTTTTTCGGATTGATAATTGGGTACATGGCTCTAAGGAGGTGAGATATGCGGAAGCAATTTTAGGTAATTTATGCCTGTTTTTATATATGTTCTGGTGTCCTTATGTATGCTTATATTTGTATTCAGGTGTGTTTTTTAAATCTCCCCTGTGTGATAAATCGGACGGAATGGTCCTACGCCGGGGGCATGTCCTTAGATTATATGCGCGAATGCATTGATATGTGTATTAAATTTTCTTTTCTTTTTTTCTTTTTGCTGTTGAAGTTTTGTGTGTTTTGAAGCGGTTATAGCCCTGATATGGCTTTGCGCAGTCGGCTGGGCTTTAAACAACAATAAAAGAAAAAGAAAAAGACAGCCCTTAAGAAGTTATAAGGGGTATGTGCTGATTTTTATTTCAGCGTGATTCTGGTGGAATTTTCTATTAGGTATTTGTGGGAAAGAGTCTGTATATTATTACTATTATGGACACTGTAGCAACTTCACTGATTCATAATTTGAATCGAGAATTATCGTTCTTGTTTGTAACTATAGAGATAGAGTTGTTTCCTATTGTTGGTTTAGTAACAGTTTTGTTGTTGCCGTGTCAATATTTTTGAAAGCAGATAAAACGCCTGTGTCTCACAATCAGGTTTGTGTTGAAAATTATTAACACACTCAATTGCAACACAAACTTGATTATGAGACACAGACTTTTTATCTAGTTTTCAAATTTAATGACCGGTTTTGGTGTTGCCTGTCGATCTACTTGAAACCAGATAAAAAGTCTGTGTCTCATAGCCATAATCAAGTTTGTGTTGCAAATTATTAACACACCGAAACACTGTCATTATCATGAGCATAGTATTCTCATTGTTTGATGATGGTGATGATGATGATGTTGATGATAATCATATCAGTATTTGTATCATTTCCCATCTTTCCCTCAGAGTTGAAATAAAGTGTTTGTGGGTAACTGGAGAGGTTTATACCAATCTGAGACAGGACGTGCAAGTTCGGATTGACCAAGGAAGATTGTCTTTTTACTCGTCTATTCATAGATGGATCTTTACACCTTGTATGTTCAGGGACAGCTGACAGAAAGTTGTAGAATGTATAAAGTTAGATTACACACCTGCCATTGGCCAGTTTCACCCTTTGACTCCCATGCATTGTCCACATGCATCCTGCATTGTCAGCCATTCTAGCAAAGCAAAAACGTAACCCTTTGATTCCCTCAAAGGGTTAAGTTTTTGCAGTTGGTGGATAGAGTGTGGGAGTGAAAGGGTTAATGACAACAGTTGAATGTACAGTGTTAGATCATACACCTACCAGTGGTCAGTTTGAAGACAACAGTTGAATGTACAGTGTTAAATCATATACCTGCCAGTGGTCAGTTTGAAGACAACAGTTGAATGTACAGTGTTAAATCATATACCTGCCAGTGGTCAGTTTGAAGACAACAGTTGAATGTACAGTGTTAAATCATATACCTACCAGTGGTCAGTTTAAAGACAACAGTTGAATGTACAGTGTTAAATCATATACCTGCCAGTGGTCAGTTTGAAGACAACAGTTGAATGTACAGTGTTAAATCATATACCTACCAGTGGTCAGTTTGAAGACAACAGTTGAATGTACAGTGTTAAATCATATACCTGCCAGTGGTCAGTTTGAAGACAACAGTTGAATGTACAGTATTAGATCATATACCTACCAGTGGTCAGTTTGAAGACAACAGTTGAATGTACAGTGTTAAATCATATACCTGCCAGTGGTCAGTTTAAAGACAACAGTTGAATGTACAGTGTTAAATCATATACCTACCACTAGTACCAGTGGTCAGTTTGAAGACAACAGTTGAATGTACAGTGCTACATCATATACCTACCAGTGGTCAGTTTGAAGACAACTGTTGAATGTACAGTGTTAAATCATATACCTGCCAGTGGTCAGTTTGAAGACAACGGTTGAATGCCTTTTAGTTTGAGACCACATCCAGTTCTCAGTGATTAGGGTTCAGATTCAAAACACTTTACTATCTTTACAAGAGAAATATTCAAATGGATCTTTACTTTAAAAAAAATGAAAAAAAGCACTGTACTCTCATTTGAATTTCCTCTTCCTATCAAAATTTTCATCTCATCTGTAGTTAATGTTCTTTCAAATGAGTATTCGAAAAATAAATTTCTGGGAATCTCAGGGTTTATGGATGGATCTTTACAATATTTTGTGTTTCTTCATGGAATTCAGCTTGACAATAAACGATAAAATGCAGTGGCAGGTCTGTTTGAAAAAGAAGAGTAGTTGATGGACTCTTTGCTTTGATGATAGAATAATAACAGATTTGTTCCTCCCCTCCCCTCCTTCAAATGTCTTAGCTTCTGAAAGATGTAATGTAACTGCTGGTGTCAATGTTGGATCAGCATAAAGATTTGATTGACCAGATCAGGCCGAGCTTGTGTGTACCTTAAAAGTTCTGAGGGAAACATTGGATCAGTATAGAGATTTGATTGACCAGACTAGATGTGTTTGTGCGTATCTTAAAAATTGTGGGGGAAACATTGGATCAGTATAGAGATTTGATTGACCAGACTAGATGTGCTTGTGTGTACCTGAAAAGTTGTGGGTGAAACATTGCATCAGTATAGAGATTTGATTGACCAGACTAGATGTGCTTATGTGTACCTGAAAAGTTGTGGGTGAAACATTGGATCAGTATAGAGATTTGATTGACCAGACTAGATGTGTTTGTGTGTACCTGAAAAGTTGTGGGGGAAACATTGCATCAGTATAGAGATTTGATTGACCAGACTAGATGTGTTTGTGTGTACCTGAAAAGTTGTGGGGGAAACATTGCATCAGTATAGAGATTTGATTGACCAGACTAGATGTGTTTGTGTGTACCTGAAAAGTTGTGGGGAAACATTGCATCAGTATAGAGATTTGATTGACCAGACTAGATGTGTTTGTGTGTACCTGAAAAGTTGTGGGGGAAACATTGCATCAGTATAGAGATTTGATTGACCAGACTAGATGTGTTTGTGTGTACCTGAAAGTTGTGGGGGAAACATTGCATCAGTATAGAGATTTGATTGACCAGACTAGATGTGTTTGTGTGTACCTGAAAAGTTGTGGGGGAAACATTGCATCAGTATAGAGATTTGATTGACCAGACTAGATGTGTTTGTGTGTACCTGAAAAGTTGTGGGGGAAACATTGCATCAATATAGAGATTTGATTGACCAGACTAGATGTGTTTGTGTGTACCTGAAAGTTGTGGGGGAAACATTGCATCAGTATAGAGATTTGATTGACCAGACTAGATGTGTTTGTGTGTACCTGAAAAGTTGTGGGGGAAACATTGCATCAGTATAGAGATTTGATTGACCAGACTAGATGTGTTTGTGTGTACCTGAAAAGTTGTGGGGGAAACATTGCATCAGTATAGAGATTTGATTGACCAGACTAGATGTGTTTGTGTGTATCTGAAGAATTGCAAGGGAAACATGTTTTGCTACTGTCAGAATGATGTTTTTTGATGACTGATCACTTGACCATTTCTTTTGTGTGTGCGCATGTGTGAGTGTTGTATGTGTGTGTGTGTGTGTATTAATATGATATATTTATCTGTGTGGGTATGTGTTTGACCATCTTTCGTGTGTGTGTGTGTGTGTGTGTGTGTGTGTGTGTGTGGTGTGTGAGTGTGAGTGTTGTGTGTGAGTGTGAGTGTTGTGTTTGTGTGTGTGTGTGTGTGTGTGTGTGTGTGTGAGTTGTATTTGTGTGTATATTATTATATGTGTATCTCTGTGGGTATGTGTTCGACCATCTTTCGTGTGTGTGGTGTGTGTGTGTGTGTGTGTGTGTGTGTGTGTGTGTGTGTGTGTGTGTGTGTGACCATCTTTCGTGTGTGTGTGTGTGTGTGTGTCTGTGTGGGTATGTGACCGTCTTTCGTGTGTATGTGTGTGTGTGTGTGTTTGACTATCTTTCATATGTGTGTGTGTGTGTGTGGACCGTCTTTCGTGTGTGTGTGTGTGTGTGTGTGTGTGTGTGTGTATGACCATCTTTCGTGTGTGTGTGTGTGTGTGTGTGTGTGTGTGTGTGTGTGTGTGTGTGTGTGTGTGTGTGTGTGTGTGTGTGTGTGTGTGTATGACCATCTTTCGTGTGTGTGTGTGTGTGTGTGTGTGTGTGTGTGTGTGTGTGTGTGTGTGTATCCTGTGTGCAGGCTGTGTTTATGTAAGTTGTTAATGCAGGTACTCATACCATGGATGTTTTTCTTGTGTTTTTTTGTTGTTGTTGAAATGTGTACATGGAACTGCATAGTGCCATGACATTTTTGTTAAAGTATACAGAAAATGGTCAGATTAGGAACTTTTTCACAGTAGACAATGGTTTATGATTTACAGAACCGCAGACATTTGTTACACAGTATTGTAATGTTTTCCAAAGACATCAGTAAGCTTGTCAGAATGTTACCAAGATGACAGCAAAACAGTGATGTCCTAATGACCAGAAGTTTTCAGTCCCTGTTGTCAAAGTGTTTACAAGATTCATGAATAGCAATGTCTCAGTAAAGATTCATGAATAGCAATGTCTCAGTAAAGATTCATGAATAGCAATGTCTCAGTAAACACTGCCCACTTCCTGGCTAACCCAGCTCTTAGTCGGCTTGACAAATGATGTGACATGATGTACAAAAAGCTGGCATATTGTAGGTTGCAGGACACTCAGAAGGGAGTGCGACTATCTTGTCTGGTTGCATAATGGGAAGAATTAGTGCTGATGATGATGTGATATCCACCAAGAGCCCAAGGTACTGTAGGTGGCCTCACAGTCAGAGGGGAGTGTTCCCATCTTCAGGCTGGTTTTACGATGGGAACAATAAAGTGCTGACTTGGATTTGACATGATGTGGCATCCATCAAGAGTCCAGCACACTGTAGGTGGCAGCACACTCAAGATGGGAGTACGACTACCTCCAGCGTGGTTGCTTGATGGAAGCAGTCTACTGCTGATGCCCACCAAGAGCCCAGTACACTGTAGGTGGCAGCACACTCAAGATGGGAGCGCGACTACCTTCAGGTTGGTTGATTGATGGGAGCAGTCTACTGCTGATGCCCACCAAAGAGTCCAGCATTATGTAGGTGGCAGCATGCTTGCAGGAGTGTGAGCTCAACCTCCGGCTGGTCTGGTGGTCCATACATCAGGACTGTGCTGACATTCTGTCTGTGCAGCACTTTGTTGTTGGGTCAGAACACGGCTATGGTGGGCTGTTTGGAAATAGTAGCTCATGGAGACGGAAAGATGTTTCTTGTTATTTTCATAGTGTTTGTATTACATGTTTGTGCTAGGTCAGGTGAAAAAAAGAGAGGGAGGAAAGGAAAAATAAGAGAAAAGAAAAAGGAGATGGGGGGGGGGGGGAGTTCTGTCTGTTTGCAAGAGAAGAATGTAGCCCATAAAAGAACAGAAAGCAGCACAGCATCAACAACAAATGCATGCCTATGACAGTTCCTGTACCAGTTTTGTGTGTATGTGTGGAGTGGATGTGGCCATGCTGATTAAAAAAAGAAAAAAAGAAAAAGAAAAAAGCAAAAAAAAAAAAAAAACCCAGACCAAAAAAAAAAAAAAAAAGTGAAAAAAAAAGTGATAAAAGAAAGGGTGATGATGCTGTTATGACAAAACAGACACAATGTGTAGACTGCAAACCTTCAGTCTTTGACAGTTCATGACTCGTTGCCAGCAGCATGGGACATTTACAGTGTGACATTGCGACAGTGTGTCATTGTGATCTTCACCCTGTGACACTGTGTGCTGTTAACAATGTGAAAAACTTGCAGTCACATGCAGTCATCATCATGATCTTCACTATTTCATCAGGAATTGTTTGCAACAATTATTGGAAAACGACACTTGGCATCAGCAGTTTCAGTCTTCACTGGGTCATTGACAAGCATGAGAGACATGAAACGGCAATATTGTGATCTTCATTGTTTCATGGTGCACCATGTGAAACGTGTGAAGTGACAACAGAATTATTGTGATCTACAGTGCATCATAAGTGGTGTAATATGCATCCAGTGTTGGAAGGCTGAACTGGTGTGCTCCCTGATCAGTTGTGATTGCTGGAAAAAGGCCGAGCAGAGGTGGTGATCATAAAGACCTACATTGGACAAAGCCAGAGAAAACTCCTCCATCATGTATTTGCAGTGAACTTTTTAAGTGGATCTGTGGTGTCATGGAGCACTACTTTTCCTGGAGTGACAGACCAGGGGACCACTTTTCCTGGTGGCGGAGGTCCCAATGATTAGTGTGTGGTCTGAAGAACTCGGGTTCCTGGGAACAAATGACGCTGTGACGGTGTGTGAAGGACTTAAGTTCCTGAGGATGGATAAATCATGTTTTATGATGGTGCGTGTTGTGAGCTGAGGGATGTTTGGGCCCGTAATGTAAGTCCCTTTTTACTTTTGTGTTGTGGAGCATGTAGAGTCGGGTTGAAAGTGTGTATGCTGTGTGTGCATATTCAGTCTGAGTTTGTGTGAGATGCATTTTTTTTATTGACTTACTTCCTCTGTCATTGTCTTTTTTTCTGTGTGTATGTGGTTTGTGTATGCGCAGTTTAATTTTTTTTTGTTTACGAATGGGCACATACTGATTGTGTGTGCATATGTTGTGTGTTGTGTGAGTAATATATGTGTGTATGTGCTTGCTTTTTTTTCTCTTGCACTTATAATGTGTTCTTGTAATTTTTTTTATACATCCTCATATGGTCTCACTTTGCTGGGCGTGGGATGGGGGAGCGGCTGTGTTTGTGTCGACATGGACATGAGAGAGAGAGAGAGAGAGAGAGAGAGAGAGAGAGAGAGAGAGAGAGAGAGAGAGAGAGAGAGTGTGTGTGTGTGTGTGTGTGCGCGCGCGCACAAATACTGATTCTTCTTCTGATGAGTGTGCATTTTGAAATAGTACAAGAAATTATCCTTAAATGATGAAATAATATGTGAGACAAAAACCAGAAAGAGAGAAAAGGAAAAAAGCATTTTTTATGATGCAAATAGTAAAGTAAGAATCTAAAATAGAAAAACAAACAAAACCACCAACAAGGAATTCTTTTTTTTAGCCAAGAAACTAGACAAGAACTCAAACAACAATAACAACAACAAAAAAGTTGCAAGGAAATATCCTTTGTAGAAAACAAATTACAGGCTTTAAACCTACAAGATTGACAGTTCAGAAGTGTATATAATCTGTAAAGATACATGAATGATAGTGCAATACGAAAAAGTATGAGAAATTCTCCTGAATACAAGAAAAGAAAAAAGTGACATAAAAACAAAAAGCAAAGAAGTGGTCTAGCTGTAAACGTTGCTAAAACTAAAGAAGAGTGACTAACAGTTCATGTGGGGGAAAAGTTGTTGTGTCCGCTCTCTACCTTAAAAAAACCAACAAGGAATCAAATCAAAAAATGATAAAAATGATAACTTCAAGTGAACAACAACAAAAACCAAACCCCAAAACGACAGTAGGTATTGACATTGTTAGCAAAATTGTACACTTCATGGAAATGGAAATAGGAAAATTCAGAGTTCCATCATTACAATCACTCATGAAAAAGTGTTTTCTTCAATTTGTAGTCTGTCATTCATTAGCTTACCTGTATAACTTTACAGTTACTGTTGTTCTTAAAGTTACTGAACATTGTTCTCCAAGTTACTGTTACCCAAAGTCTGTTGTTCTCCAGGTTGATGTTCTCCAGCTTTCTGTTGTTCGTGTCCAGATTACTGTGCAACTTTCGGTAGTTTTCCAAATTACTGTTCAATTACTGTTGTTGTCCAGCTTACAGTTGTTCTCCAAGTTACTGTTATTCTCCATGCTACTATTATTCTTCAAGGTACTGTTCACATTACTGGTGTTCTCCAAGTTAGTAGTTCTCCATGTTACTGGTATTTTCCTAGTTACTGGTGTTCTCCAAGAGTTTGGTGTTCTCCAAGTTACTGTTGTTCTTCATGTTTCTTTTTTTCTTCAGGTATCTGTTCTCCAAACGTTTGTTCTCCTCCAAGATTACTTTGTTCTCCTCTACTTTGCCATTGTTTAGCATATATACCTAGAAGATTGTTGTATTGATTTCATTGTGGTAGAGCTCACAGCAATGTCAGGACAACTTTGTTGACGATCCACCCTGTGTTTTGTTGAATTGATTTCAGCAAGCTCTCACTGACTTAAATTTTAACCTAAAGCTTTTCTTCCGGAATGAATCAGTTGAAGTCATGATTGAAGTGTAAAGTATGTTGAGAGTGAGATTATGCATATCTGGTAGTGGAAGCAAATGGGTCAGATTGTTAGGTGGTTTGCTATTTTGTTAATCTCAAAAAGTTTGTTTTATGTATAAACAAAATATTAAAAAATACTTTGTTTGTAAAAGATCCTTGGGAGTATAAAACACAACGTTTCGAGCCCAGGCCCTTTGTCAAGTGAAAATTACACAACGTTTTGAGCCCAGGCCCTTTATTTTCACTTGACAAAGGGCCTGGGCTCAAAACGTTGTGTTTTAATATACTCCCAAGGATCTTTTACAAACAAGGTATTTTTTAATATTTTGTTTTTACCCTCAAGATCCAGCAGTCACATTTTGTTTTACCTTCAGTTTGTTTTATGTATTTTTTTTCATGCTGTCTTAAATATGTTTTAAGTTGGAGTATTTCTAGTAGTACTATGAGTGCCCTATATACTTTGTGACAAAACTAAACCAAAAATGCTGAAACTGTCATAGTGTTTTGTTAATTTTGTATGATGTATTTGTGTGTAAGGGTGTAAAATATGTAGAAGTATGTGTTGTTGCACTGTTCTTGTGTGTATGTGTGTTTGTCCATAATGCATAATGATAAGTCCTGAGATGACCTTCATGGTTGACTGAGCTGTAAACACCATGCAGTGCAAAACATATAGTGAACACTGTTGCATCATAGAAACTTGGAAGTACCAGTGATCTGATAAACTAAAGTAAAATTTGCAAAATAAAATGAAACAAAAATAAAAAGAAATAAAATAAGAAAAATTGAAATTGGTTCAAAACAAAAACAAAAAACAAATGTAAAGTGAAAATGGAAAGAAAAGGTAAACATGATATGTTGAATTATCTTTACACCGCAAGTTGCAAGTATATCATTAAATGAATTGACTGCTTATCTAGACTTAAGTATAATTTGAGTTAAGAGTTAATTTGATTGATACTTTCTATCCAAGTTAAATACTGTGAGTTTAAATTTTCATTGCTTTATCAACTTTTTTCTTTTATTTCTGTGATGTTAAATTTGAATATTTTGATTTTGGATGTCCTTTTCAAGGAACATAAATTACAAAGTGTGTTGGTAATATTGTGGAATACATATCATACAGTTTCTGTGAGTATCTTGTAATTATGATAATGGTGTGTATTACATATTCTAGTCACTCTAAATACCTCAACATTAATAATGATGATATTGTGAAATAGCTATTTCAGCCCCACTGTCATAAATATATAAGCATGATTATGATGACAGAAGTATCTGAGCATGATTATGATGACATAGCATGATTGATAACAGAAGTATTTTAGCATGATTATGATGACATAGCATGATTGATAACGAAGTATTTTAGCATGATTATCATGACATTATGGAGTGCATGGTAGTCTGTGAGTATTGTAATATAACACACAGGACTGTCCAAAATGTTGGTACTTTCTGATTGAGGCTGATATAATCCTGCATCGTTTGCATGAGGCCTGCTTGGGGCAGAGGTCCGGGCTCTTGCCTTCCAATCTGACTGCACAAGTTCAAGTCTCTGTGAAAACTTTGTATACACATTGTTCAGTTCACCCAACTGTAAGTGGGGTTGTCTGGCCCTGTACAGGGTTGTGGAAGGTTAAGCAGAGAGACTGAGGAGATGGGCACCGCCCTCATAAGGTTGGTGCCATGAGAAGTGTAGGCTACCTTGTCATTCTCATACAACCTGGCCATTAGGGGACAAGTTGTCTTGATTGCATGTTTGATTTAACTGATGTGTTGATTCTCAGTTACAGCGAAGCTTCAGTGGCTGTTAAGAGACGAGTGGAGTCTTGCAAACTTAAGCAGGAGCCAGAGGTGACACTTCAGTATCACTTGAACTTGGGGAGGAAGGGGTTGGGTTGGGGAGGGAGGGAGGGAAGGGGTTGGGTTGGGGAGGGAGGGAAGGGGTTGGGTTGGGGAGGGAGGGAGGGAAGGGGGAGGGAGGGAAGGGGGAGGGAGGGAGGAAGGGGTTGGGTTGGGAGAGAGGGAGGGAAGGGGAGGGAGGGAAGGGGTTGGGGAGGGAGGGAAGGGGTTGGGGAGGGAGGGAAGGGGTTGGGTTGGGGAGGGAGGGAGGGAAGGGGTTGGGGGAAGGGGTGGGAAGGGGGGTTGGGGAGGGAGGGAAGGGGTTGGGGGGGAGGGAAGGGTTGGGGAGGAGGGTGGTTGGGAGGGAGGGGGAAGGGGGAGGGAGGAAGGGGTTGGGGAGGGAGGGGTTGGGTTGGGGAGGGATGGGGAGGGGGGTGGTGTGTGTGTGTGTGTGTGTGTGTGAATGTGTGTGTGTTTCAGATATTACATCTTGTTTTCTTTGTTTCAGGTGAGACGCCCCCTTCCAGACCCCTGGAGATGATGGTGGAGCCGTTTCCAACAACGATGGCGATCTTCCGAGCTAAGATAAGTGTGCATGTATGTGTATGTCTGATATTAATGGTTAAACATTGTTTTTTGATGGGCATGCATGGTGGGTGTTTTCATGTTTCCATAAGCCTGACACTGACATGGCATACAGGATTTTTTACCATAGCTTACAGGATTTTTAACCATGCCTTACAGGATTTTTAACCATGCCTTACAGGATTTTTAATCATGGCTCACAGGATTTTTAACCATGCCTTACAGGATTTTTAACATGCATATTACATGCATATTTGACATTTTGCGTGCGTATACACATGAAAGGATGGGTCGAGGCAGTGGCAGGACTGCCCGCATGCTGCTCTAGGAGATTGGAAAAATTTTCATTTTTTCCCCACCAGGCAGAAGCTCTAGTTGGATCGAACCCAGGACCTTCCTATTGGAGGTCAGACATTTACCCACCTGACTGCTATGCCCATAGTTTTAGTTTGAAGCTGTTGCAGTAAAAATTGTCAAATCATCAAGTTGTGCATTATAGGTTGTGTCAATGATAGCTTGTACAAAGAATGAGTGATAGCATTTAATTGATTAATGAGTCTTTTATATTAGTTCATGTAGGGCATTTGGATTAGATTCAGCTCAGTTGATATACCATACTTTGAAGATTGTAAGTTGTTTTGAGTTGTAATATGTGTGAAAATTACACTTACATTTGTTAATTGTATGAATTAAAATATTCAGTTTTTTGAGGTCATGTTATTTGAGTTCAACGTTAGGTCTAAAATTCAAATTTGTACGAGTTATGGGAATTAAAAAGTATGGGAGTGGGGTTAGACAGTATTATCTGTGGTTTGGTATCATTAGATATTACATCGGTTTCTTTTTTTTTTGTCTTCTGTTTGCAGATATGATTTCCCCGGAGAACAAGGATGATGGTGGTCTTCTAAGCCAAGATGCTGGCACCACAGGTGAGATGTGATGATTATACCTTCATGTCTACAAGTGAGACGTCATGTTTTAAATCTTTTTTTCTACAGGTGTGACATGTTTTATACATGTATTTCTTCAAGAGAAACATGTTCTAAATCCTAATTTCTGCCGGTGAGGCATTATGTATAAACCATTTTTTTTCTATAGGTGTGACGTCATGTTGTAAACCTTTTTTCTGAGGATGTAACATTGTGCTATAAAACGGTTATTTCTAAAGGAGACATATGTTTAAAACCTATATTTCAACAGATGTGCGTCAGGTTTTAAACCTTTATTTCTACAGCTGTGTTGTCATGTCTTGAATCTTCATTTCTACAGGTGAGACGTCATGTTTTAAACATTTATTTCTACAGGTGTGACGTCACGTTTTATTCCTTAATTTCAACAGGTGTGTCGTCCTGTTTTAAACCCCCCCCCCATGTGTGACGTCATGTCTTAAATCTTTTTTTCTGAGGGAGACGTCATGTTCTAAACCTTTATCTCTACAGGTGAGACATCAGGTTTTAAACCTTTATTTCTACAGGTGTGATGCCATGTTTGAAATCTATATTTGTACAGGTGTGACACCATGTTTTAATCCTTTATTTCTGCAGGTGTGACGTCACGTTTTAAACGTTTGTTTCTATGGGGGAAACTTCTTGTTTGAAACTGTTATTTCTACAGGTGTGACGTCTTGTTTTAAACCTTCATTTGTACAGGTGAGATTTCATGTTTTAAACTATTTCTACAGGTGTGATGTCATGTTTGAAACCTACATTTCTACAGGTGTGATGTCATGTTTTAAACCTTAATTTCTACAGGTGAGACATATTCTAAACCCTAATTTTTACAGGTGAGGCGTTGCATTGTATACATTTTTTTTACCCATACAGGTGACATGTCATGCTTTAGACCTTTGTTTCTACAGGTGTGACGTTTTGTTGTAAACCTTCATTTCTAAGGTGTGCTACCATCTTTGAAATCTTTTTCTGAAGGGAGGCGTTATGGTTTAAACCTTTATTTCTACAGGTGTAACGCCATATTTTAAACCTTTATTTCTACAGGTGTGATGTCATGTTTTAGACCGTTGTTTCTACTGATTAACTATGTTTTTTAACCCTATATTTCTACAGGTGAGACAATTTTAAATCTATATTTCCACATGTGTAACATCTTGTTTTAAACATTTATTTGTACATTTGCGACGTGATGTTTGAAGCTTTTATTTCTACAGGTGAGACATCATTTTTAACAAAAAAGTTTTTACAGGTGTGACGTTACGTGTTTTACCTTTCTTTCTACAGGTGAGACTTCATGTTTTAAACTTATGTCTACAGGTGTGACGTCATGTTTTGAAGCTTTATTTCTACAGGCGAGACGTCATGTTTTAAACCTATATTTCTGAGACGTCATGTTTTTAACTTATTTTTACAGGTGTGACATCACGTTTTAAACCTTCATTTCTACAGGTGAGAGATCATGTTTTCAACCTTTCATTACTGCAGGTGTGACATCATGTTTTAAACCTTTTTGTACAAGTGTGACGTTATGTTTTAAACTTCAGTTTCTACAGACGAGACATTAGGTTCTAAACCCTAATTTCTGCAGGTGAGGCGTTAATGTTTTAAACATTTTTCACCTACAGGTGTTACGTTATGTTTAAACCTATATTTCTACAGGTGAGCTGTCATACCTTAAACCTTTCTCTCTACAAATGTGACGTCTTGTTTTTTATCTTCATTTCTACTGGCGTGATGTCGTATTTGAAACCTTTATTTCTACAGGTGAAATCATTTTAAAACCTTTGTTTCTACAGGTATGACATGTTTTAAACTTTTATTTCTACAGGTGAGACTTTGTTTTATACCGTTATTTCTACAAGTATGTTACATTTCAAAGACGAGAAACTCAATGTAAAAGTGCGAAGGTCAATAAGAGAAGTGTGATGTCAAAATGTGTGTCGATTTAGCTTCTCTCAGCTGTTCGTTCGTTCGTTTGTGATTCGCTCGATAATGAATCGAGGATATTTATTTTGGTTTATGCTAACACTGAAAATATATGTTTAAAGTTCGATTTCGTTGTATGGAAATATGTAGAATCCTTTGGAATAATCTGAAAATGACAAGAAAAACGTAGAATACCTTAGATCTTTCTAGAATGTTCCGGAAATCGTAAACAAATTTAATCTATACATTGATTGGCTAGAACTACAGAATATTCTAGAAAGGGAAGGTTCGAGAATGCAGCTATGACGTCACACTTCTCTTATCGGCATTCTCGAACTATGATTGGCTGAAAATCTAGGGAAATGCCGAGAATATTCGGGAACTGTCCATGGTGTTTGTAAATAAAGCGTGACTGTGGGTTGAGAGAAAAAAGAGAGCGATGAAAAGAATTGAAGTGTAAGCCTGCTGTCAGAGATAGAGAAGTTGCTGTAGATTCGTGGAGTCGCTGTGTGTAGATTTGAGGGCAGAAGAATAATAATTGTGCAAACTAGGAGTGGTGCATTGGATGTGTGAAGTGTTTACCCAGTTCCTGTTGTTTTCTACGTTCTTCATATAAAGGATCGTTTTCGTTTAACCTGGACTGGTGTATTCTGTCTCTGAGAAGAATGATCAGTTGCTAATCTTCACGAACCTGTATAAAGTGCAAGACACTACAAGTCACCTCCATCTTTACTTGTGATTAAGTATGACACCATGTTCTGAACCTTTATTTCTACAGTTTTTACATTATTTTACTCGTGTTTTATACATAGTTTTTACATCATTTTACCCATGTTTTTTAATGTAGTTTTTTTTACATAAGTTTACCAGTGTTTTGTACATAGTACGAGTATTACACAATTTTACTGGTTTTGTATAGTTTTTAAAAATTTTCACCTGTCTTTAATACAGGTTTTATAAAATCTTACCCGTGTTTTATAAGTAGGTTTTACATAATTTTACCCACATTTTATACATGGTTTTTACATAATTTTACCAGTTTTATACATGTTTTTTACACAATTTTCCCTGTTTTATACTTAGTTTTTACATAATCATATTTGTGTTTTATCCCTCATGGGGATGCTGGGGATTCTTTCAGTATAAATAGTACCCCCACCTTCTGGAAATTCTGAGCTAGAAATTTCCTCTTTTCTGTCACTGTCTTTGTTTCTGCCTTATTCCTTTGTTTTTTTTTGTCATTTTTTCCTTTCATTTTCTGCCTTAATGGCCCATTCAACTGTATGTGTTCGATAAAGTCTTACGTACTTACTCTTAGGATTGATAATTGGGTACCTGTATAAAGTGCATTTTTTTGGCTCTAGGGAGGTGAGATATGCAGAAGCAATTTTAAATAACTTATGCCAGTTTTTACGTACGTTTTGGTGTCCTAAGGTATGCTTAAATTTGTGTTCAAGTGTTTTTTTTAAATACCCTGTGTGATAAATTGGACGGAGTGATCAACGCTGGGGGCATGTCCTTAGATTATGCGAGCGAATGCATTGATATGGGTACTTTATTTTTTTTTCCTGTTGAAGTTTTGTATGTTTTGAAGCGATTATAGCCCTGATATGGCTCTCCGCAGTCAGCTGGGATTTAAACAACAATTACAAAAACAACTTGTATTTTATACACAGTTTTTACATCATTTTACCAATGTTTTATAATATAGTTTTTACATAATTTTACCCATGTTTGATACAGCTTTTATATCATGTTATCCGTGTTTTATAAGTAGTTTTTACATAATTTTTACCCATATTTTATACGTAGTTTTCATATAGTTTTTACATAATTTTACCCATGTTTTTATACTTAGATTTGACAAAATTTCTCCCGTGTTTTAAACAGTTTTTACATAATTTTACTCATGTTTTACACATAGTTTTTACATAATTTTGACTTTTATACGTAGTTTTTACATATTACCTGTGTTTTATATATACTTTTTTACATAATTTTAGCCATGTTTCAGGTTTTACACATAGTGTACCCCTCTTGGGGATGCCAGGGGTTCTTTCAGTATAAATATTATCTCCTTACTCTAGAAATGCGGTGCTAGAAATGTCCTCTTTTCTGTCATTGTCTTTACTTCTGCCTCGTCCCTTTGCTTTCTCTTATTTCATTTTTAACTTGGAGTGGTCAACGCCACTGGAATCTCCTTAGATTATGTGCGCGAATGCAATGATACGTGTACTTAATTTTCTTTTCCTTTTTTCTTCCTGTCAAGGTATTGTATGTGTTTTAAAACGGTTACAGCTCTGATATGACTCTGCGCAGTCGGCTGGGCCTTGAACAACAATAACAATAACAGTAAGTGCATTTTTGGCTTTAGGGAAGTGATATATGCGGAAGCAATTTTAGGTAATTTATGGTCGTATTTGTATATGTTTTTGTGTCCTTACGTATGTTGAATTTGTATTCAGGTGTGTTTTTGAAGTTTGTGTGTTTTGAAGCGGTTATAGCCCTGATATTGCTTTGCGCAGTCGGCTGGGCTTTAAACAACAATACAAGAAAAAAAAAGGTGTGTTTCTTAAATCCCCTGTGCGATAAATTGGACAGACTGAGTGGTCAACACCAGGGGCATCTCCTTAGATTATGTGCACGATTGCACTGATATATATATATATATTCTTTTATTTTATTTTGTTTTATTTTATCTTATTTTTTGCTGTTGAAGACTTATACGTGCTTTGAAACGGTTATAACCTTGATATGGCTCTACGCAGTCGGCTGGGCTTTAAACAAGAAAAAATAAAACCTGTTTTATATATAGTTTTTATGTAATTTTACCTGTTTCATACAGCGTTTATATAATTTTTTGTCATGTTATATATTTTCACATAAATTTACCTGGGTTTATACATAGCTCTTACATAATTTTACCCGTGTTTTACAGAGGTTTTATAGAATGTTACCCATGTTTTATAAGGAGTTTTTAGACAATTTTACAAGTATTTTATTCGTAATTCCATAATTTTACCCATCTTTCATACAGAGATTTTACGTTATTTTATCCGTATTTAATAGTTTTTACGCCATTTTACCTGTGTTTTATACATTTAGTTTTTTTACATAGTTTTACCCATGTTTTATACCTACATTTGACTTAATTTCACCCGTGTTTTAAACAGTTTACATAATTTCAGTCATGTTTTATACATAGTTACATAAGTTTAACCGTGTTTTATACATCGTTTGTACATAATTTTACCTGTGTTTTATACATAGTTTTTACATTTACCTGTGTTTTATACAAAGTTTTTACATAATTTTACCTGTGTTTTATACATAGTTTTTACATAATTTTAGCCATGTTTTAATGTTTTACACATGGTTTACGCCTGTGGGGATGCCGGGGGTACTTACACTATAAATAGTATCTCCACTTTCTAGAAATTCTGTGCTAGAAATTTCCTCTTTTCTGTCATTGTCTTTATTTCTGCCTTGTCCCTTTGCTTTCTTTCATTTCATTTTTAAGTTGGACAGAGTGGTCAACGCCAGGGGTATCTCCTTGGATTATGTGCGGAATGCATTGATATGTATACTTAATTTTCTTTTACATTTATTTCCTGACGAAGTGTTGCTTGTTTTAAAACGGTTACAGCCCTGATATGGCTCTACGCAGTCGGCTGGGCTTTAAGCAACGATAACAATAAATGCATTTTTGGCTTTAGGGAAGTGATATATGCGGAAGCAATTTTAGGTAATCTATGGCCGTATTTATATGTTTTGTGTCCTTACGTATGTTTAAATCTGTCTTCAGGTGTATTTTTTAGATCCCCTGTGCGATAAATTGGACGGAGTAGTCAACGCCAGGGGCATCTCTTTAGATTATATGCGCGAATGCATTGATTTGTGTACTTTTTTTTTCTTTGAAGTTCAAGATTTGTATGTGCTTTGAAATGGTTATAGCCCTGATATGGATCTATGCAATCGGCTGGGTTTAAACAACAAAAATAATAAAAGCTGTGTTTTATACATAGGTTTTACATAATTTTTTCAGTGTTTTATACATAGTCTTTACATAATTTTAGTCGTGTTTTAGACATAATTTTTACATTATTTACCTGCTTTTTATACATAGTTTATACATAATTTTACCCTTGTTTTATACAGCTTTTACATAGTCTTACCCGTATTTTATGCATAATTCTTACGTATTTTACTCGTGTTTGATAGATACCCCATGTTTTATCATAATTTTTACATATTTTACCAGCGTTTTTTCTAACAAGTTTTATAGAATGTTACCCATGTTTTACAGGTAGTTTTTTGACAAATTTACCGTTTTATTCGTAGTTCTTACATAATGTTACCCATGTTTTATACATAGATTTTACGTCGTTTTACCCGTGCATTGATATGTGTACTTAATTTTTTTTTTGGCTGTTGAAGATGTGTATGTACTTTGAAACAGTTTATAGCCCTGATATGGCTCTACGCAGTCGGCTGGGCTTTAAACAACACAAACAATAAAACCTGTCTTTTATACATAGTTTTTACATAATTTTACCCGTGTTTTATACATAGTCATTTGAATAATTTTAGTCGTGTTTTAGACAGTTTTCACATAATTTTACCTGGTTTTATACATGGTTTATACACAATTTTACCTGGTTTTATACATACTTTGTACATAATTTTACCCGTGTTTTATACAGCTTGTACACAAATTTACCCGTATTCATGCATAATTCTTACATGATTTTACTCATGTTTCATAGATACCCCATGTTTTATACGAAATTTTTACATAATTTTTACCCGTTTGTTTTTTTTTTTTTTTACAATTCTATAGAATGTTGCCCGTGTTTTCACGTAATGTTTACAAAATTTTACCAGTGTTTTTTTTTTATACAAGTTTTATAGAATGTTACCCGTTTTATACATAATTTTTACATAATTTTAACCATTATTATTTTTATATAATTTTTACATAATTTTTTACCCGTGTGTTTTTATTTAAAAATTTTTTTTTTTTTACAAGTTTTATAGTATGTTGCCCGTGTTTTGTACATAGTTTTTACGTAATTTTACCCGTTTTTTTGCAAGTTATATGGAAATGTTATCCATGTTTCATAAGTAGTTTTTAGACAGTTTTGCCCGTGTTTTTATTCGTAATTCGTACATAATTTTACCGATGTTTTAATCATAGATTTTACGTTATTTTACCGGTGTTTTATAGTTTTTACACCATTTACCTGTGTTGTATATATTTAGTTTTTAAATTAATTACCCATGTTTTATACCTAGATTTGACATAATTTCACCCAGATTTTAAATAGTTTTTTTAAACATAATTTTACTCATGTTTTCCACATAGTTTTTAAATAATTTTACCTGTGTTTTATGCATAGTTTTTACATTTACCTGTGTTTTATACAAAGTTTTTACATAATTTTACCTGTGTTTTATACATAGTTTTTACATAATTTTAGCCATGTTTTAATGTTTTACACATGGTTTACGCCTGTGGGGATGCCGGGGGTACTTACACTATAAATAGTATCTCCACTTTCTAGAAATTCTGTGCTAGAAATTTCCTCTTTTCTGTCATTGTCTTTATTTCTGCCTTGTCCCTTTGCTTTCTTTCATTTCATTTTTAAGTTGGACAGAGTGGTCAACGCCAGGGGTATCTCCTTGGATTATGTGCGCGAATGCATTGATATGTATACTTAAATTTCTTTTTCATTTATTTCCAGACGAAGTGTTGCTTGTTTTATAACGGTTATAGCCCTGATATGGCTCTACGCAGTCGGCTGGGCTTTAAGCAACGATAACAATAAATGCATTTTTGGCTTTAGGGAAGTGATATATGCGGAAGCAATTTTAGGTAATCTATGGCCGTATTTATATGTTTTGTGTCCTTACGTATGTTTAAATCTGTCTTCAGGTGTATTTTTTAGATCCCCTGTGCGATAAATTGGACGGAGTAGTCAACGCCAGGGGCATCTCTTTAGATTATGTGCGCGAATGCATTTGTTTGTGTACTTTTTTTTTTCTTTGAAGTTCAAGATTTGTATGTGCTTTGAAATGGTTATAGCCCTGATATGGATCTATGCAATCGGCTGGGTTTAAACAACAAAAATAATAAAAGCTGTGTTTTATACATAGGTTTTACATAATTTTTTCAGTGTTTTATACATAGTCTTTTCATAATCATAGTCGTGTTTTAGACATAATTTTCACATTATTTACCTGGTTTTATACATAGTTTTTACATATTAATTTCACCCGTGTTTTATACAGCTTTTACATAATCTTACCCGTATTTTATGCATAATTCTTACGTAATTTACTCGTGTTTGATAGATACCCCATGTTTTATCATAATTTTTACATATTTTACCAGTGTTTTTTTCTAACAAGTTTTATAGAATGTTACCCATGTTTTACAAGTAGTTTTTTGACAAATTTACCGTTTTATTCGTAGTTCTTACATAATGTTACCCATGTTTTATACATAGATTTTACGTCGTTTTACCCGTGCATTGATATGTGTACTTAATTTTTTTTGTACTTTGAAACGGTTTTTATAGCCCTGATATGGCTCTACACAGTCGGCTGGGCTTTAAACAACACAAAAATAAAACCTGTCTTTTATACATAGTTTTTACATAATTTTATCCGTGTTTTATACATAGTCATTTGAATAATTTTAGTCGTGTTTTAGACATGGTTTTCACATAATTTTACCTGGTTTTATACATGGTTTATACACAATTTTACCCGTGTTTTATACAGCTTGTACATAAATTTACCCGTATTCATGCATAAATATTACATGATTTTACTCGTGTTTGATAGATACCCCATGTATTACACATAATTTTTACATAATTTTACCCGTGTTTTTTTTTTTACAATTCTATATAATGTTGCCTGTTTTATACGTAATGTTTACAAAATTTTACCAGTGTTTTTTTTTTATACAAGTTTTATAGAATGTTACCCGTGTTTTATACATAATTTTTACATAATTTTAACCATTATTATTTTTATATAATTTTTACATAATTTTACCCATGTTTTTTTTATTTTTATTTTTTACACGTTTTATAGTATGTTGCCCGTGTTTTGTACATAGTTTTTACGTAATTTTACCCGTTTTTTTGCAACTTATATGGAATGTTATCTATGTTTTATAAGTAGTTTTTAGACAGTTTTGCCCGTGTTTTTGTTCGTAATTCGTACATAATTTTACCGATGTTTTAATCATAGATTTTACGTTATTTTACCGGTGTTTTATAGTTTTTACACCATTTTACCTGTGTTGTATATATTTAGTTTTTAAATTAATTACCCATGTTTTATACCTAGATTTGACATAATTTCACCCAGATTTTAAATAGTTTTTTTAAACATAATTTTACTCATGTTTTCCACATAGTTTTAAAATAATTTTAACCGTGTTTTATACATAGTTTTTACATAATTTTACCTGTGTTTTATACATAGTTTTTACATAATTTTAGCCATGTTTTATGTTTTATACATAGTTTACCCCTGTGTGGATGCCGGGGGTTCTTTCAGTGTAAATAGTATCTCTACTTTCTAGAAATTCAGTGCTAGAAATTATATCTTTTCTGTCATTATCTTTGTTTTTGCGTTGTCCCTTTGCTTTCATTTCATTTTTAAATTGGAGTGGTCAACGCCAGGGTATCTCCTTATATTATGTGCGTGAATGCATTGATAATAATAATAATAATAATAATTACAATATTTATATAGCGCAAAATCTTGACAAAATCAAATCTAAGCGCTGAAGCAGACACACACGTAAGCACGCACGCACGCACGCACGCACACGCACGCACGCACACACACACACACACACACACACACACACACACACACACACACACACACACACACACACGCATGGCTACAAATGGGGAGAAAGAACAAAAGCAATAAAAGCAAGAATAAAAGCAATGGAAAATCACAGAGAGCACAGCACATACAATTATATATTATAACCATGTGATTCCCTCCGAGCGGAGACAGGCTGCAGAGGGGGGGGGGGGGGGGGGTTGAGTGAGGTTAGGATTTTATGCGGAGGAGAAAAGGTGAGTTTTGAGAGCGGACTTGAAGGAGACAAAAGTAGGTTGCTGACGGACTGAGAGAGGAAGTTTGTTCCAGGAGAGTGGACCAGAAACAGAGAAGGCTCGTGGACCATAGGTATTGAGCTTAGTGCGTGGAAAGCGAAAAGTCAGAGGATCGGAGGCAGAGCGGAGGGTACGTGAGGGAAGATAGATCTCAAGTAGGCTCGACAGGTAATCGGGGGCTGCGTTATTGAGGCTTTTGTAGCACATGGTGTCTAGTTTGTACTGTATGCGCTTTGATACAGGGAGCCAGTGAATGGTGGAGGCAGGAAGACCAGACAGGAGTGAATTGCAATAGTCAATGCGAGACATTATGAAGGAGAGAACGAGTTTTGCAGTTGTTTCGACAGAGAGATACTTCCTGATCAGCCTTATACGATGGAGATGATAGTAGCAGGATCTGGCAGTTTGAGAAACAAAGTTGTTCATGGAGAGGGTAGAGTCAATGCAGACACCAAGGTTTTTAGCTGAATCAGAAATTGGGACTGATGTGTTGCATAATGGGAGAGAAAGAGGAGGCAGCTGATATGTGTACTTAATTTTCTTTTCCATTTTTTTCCTGTCGAATTATTGTTTTAAAACGGTTATAGCCCTGATACGGCTCTACACTGTCGGCTGGGCTTTAAGCAACAATAATAATAAATGCATTTTTGGCTGTGGAGGAGTGATATATGCAGAAACTATTTTGGGTAAATTATAGCCGTATTTATACATGTTTTTGTGTCATTACGTATGTTTTATTTTGTATTCAGGTGTATTTTTAAAATCCCCTGTGTGATAAATTGGACGGGGGTGTCTTTAGATTATGTGCCCGATTGCATTCATATGTGTAGGCCTACTTCATTTTCTTTTCTTTTGTTTTCCTGTTGAAGTTTTGTATGTTTTGAAGCGGTTACGGCCCTGATATGGCTCTATACACTCGGCTGGGCTTTAAACAATAACGTTTAAACAAGCCATATGGACTTTAGGACTAAAATGAAAATACATTGACACGTATAATAATTTTTCTGTAGATATTACAATGCAAGGTATGGCATACAGAGTTTATTATCTGTTTATTCCAAATCTGTGGCAGGAGAATTTGAATAAACAGACAGATAATAAACTCTTCCAAATCCGCCCTAACCTGACAGAAATTCTCACATCTGCTGCAGGAAACCGTAAGAAAGAGACAGTGTTATGTAGATTACGCAAAGGTCACACATCCTACACTCACTCGTACCTTTTGAAAAATGAAGCAGCACCATGGTGTATACCGTGTGATGAGCCGTTGAGCATCCGACATCTCCTCCTCGATTGGTGGGACTTGTGCGATGTAAGACGAAAGCACTACACGGCAGATTCCTTAAAAGAGCTCTTCCGAGACGTCCCTCCTGATGCAATATTCCAGTTTTTACAAGAGATCAATAGATTTCACTTGATGTAATTTTACGTGTTTTTCTTTAATGGCATTTTAGATTTGCAAGGTTGACGGTGAGCATGGTTTTTAATCTGTTTTTTGTCCTAACGGGTTGTTCTTTTCTTTTTGACGTGGTGTTAGCCCTGATATGGCTCTAGTGGTCGGCTGGGCTACAAGCAATATGAATTGAATTGAATACAGGCAGAAACGAAAATATCTTGAAACGTATATTTCTTTAGATGTTATAATGCAAGGTGTGGCATACAGGCAAATACCATTCCTTCCTATCCACATTACTCGCTATTAAAAGAAATACTTGGAAGAAGTGGTCACGCCATGCCACTTATCTCCAAACCATTATTCTGGCTGTACGGTGAGTGATGTGGTAGAGACCTCATTACTTTCGTGTCAGCTTTCTAACAAGTAAGAGAAAGCCTTGCTGGCGTTTACGTGTTACACATAATTGTAGCCATGATCTAGGACCAGTTTAAAAAAAAACCTGCATACTATATTTTTTAGCTTTTTCATTTTTCTGTGAAATATTTTTCATCTTTTGCCATTTTAGTTGTAAATACTGAATGGTCTTAGTTTATTTCTGTGTATTCCTATTTTTTTGTAAATAAAAAGGGGGGTCCATGAATTTGGTAAAAACTCATGCACAAACAATAAAAGGGATAATAAAAATGGCGTATCTTTGGTGAAAACCCAAGCACAGACAATACAAGGGACAACGAAAATGGCGTATCTTTGGTGAAAACCCAAGCACAGACAATACGAGGGACAATAAAAATGGCGTATCTTTGGTGAAAACCTGTGCACAGACAATAAAAGTGCGTATCGTTCGTGAAAACCCATGCACAGACAAAGGGATAATAAAAATGGCGTTATCTTTAGTGAAAACCCGTGCACAGACAATAAAAGGGATAATAAAAATGGCGTATCTTTGGTGAAAACCCGTGCACAGACAATAAAAGGGATAATAAAAATGGCGTATCTTTGGTGAAAACCCGTGCACAGACAATAAAAGGGATAATAAAAATGGCGTTATCTTTAGTGAAAACCCATGCACAGACAATAAAAGGGACAGTAAAAATGGCGTATCTTTAGTGAAAACCCGTGCACAGACAATAAAAGGGATAATAAAAATGGCGTTATCTTTAGTGAAAACCCGTGCACAGACAATAAAAGGGATAATAAAAATGGCGTTATCTTTAGTGAAAACCCGTGCACAGACAATAAAAAGGCATAAATTTGGTGAAAACCTGTACACAGACAATAAAAGGGATAATAAAAATGGCGTTATCTTTAGTGAAAACCTGTACACGGACAATAAAGGGATAATAAAAATGGCGTATATTTGATGAAAACCCGTACACAGACAATAAAAGGGATTAATAAAAATGGCGTATCTTTGGTGAAAACCCGTACACAGACAATAAAAGGGCATAAAAAAACCCGTACACAGACAATAAAAGGGCATAAAAAAACCCGTACACAGACAATAAAAGGGCATAAAAAAACCGTACACAGACAATAAAAGGGCATAAAAAAACCCGTACACAGACAATAAAAGGGCATAACAAACCCGTACACAGACAATAAAAGGGCATAAAAAACCCGTACACAGACAATAAAAGGGCATAAAAAACCCGTACACAGACAATAAAAGGGCATAAAAAAACCGTACACAGACAATAAAAGGGCATAAAAAAACCGATACTACACAGACAATAAAAGGGCATACATTTGGTGAAAACCCGTACACAGACAATAAAAGGGCATAAATTTGGTGAAAACCTTGCACAAAAAGCTGAAAAATCTTTAGTTCATATAGGGACAGCACAACCAGCCAACCAAACGCACACGTACCGTCAGTCAACTAGCCAACTGATCACAATACACTGTCTGGCCAGTATTAAACAACAGGCCAACTACTAATAATACACTAGCCAGAATCAGTCAACTAGCCAACTAATCACAATACACTGTCTGGCCAGTATTAAACAACAGGCCAACTACTAATAATACACTAGCCAGAATCAGTCAACTAGCCAACTAATCACAATACACTGTCTGGCCAGTATTAAACAACAGGCCAACTACTAATAATACACTCTGGCCAGTATCAGTCAACTAGCCAACTAATCACAATACACTGTCTAGCCAGTATTAAACAACAGGCCAACTACTAATACACTAGCCAGAATCAGTCAACTAGCCAACTAATCACAATACACTCTCTAGCCAGTATTAAACAACCAGCCGACTACTAATACACTATCTAGCCAGTATGTCAACTAGCCAACTGATCACAATACACTGTCTGGCCAGTATTAAACAACAGGCCAACTACTAATAATACACTAGCCAGAATCAGTCAACTAGCCAACTAATCACAATACACTCTCTAGCCAGTATTTAACAACCAGCCAACTACTGATAATACACTAGCCAGAGTCAGTCAACTAGCCAATTAATCACCACAATACATATACACTCTCTAGCCAGTATTAACCAGCCGACTACTAATAATACACTAGCCAGAATCAGTCAACTAGCCAACTAATCACAATACACTCTCTAGCCAGTATTTAACAACCAGCCAACTACTGATAATACACTATCTGGCCTGAATCAGTCAACTAGCCAACTAATCACAATGCACTCTCTAGCCAGTATTAAACAACCAGCCAACTACTGATAATACACTAGCCAGAATCAGTCAACTAGCCAACTAATCACAATGCACTCTCTAGCCAGTATTAAACAACAGGCCAACTACTAATAATACACTCTGGCCAGTATCAGTCAACTAGCCAACTGATCACAATACACTGTCTGGCCAGTATTAAACAACAGGCCAACTACTAATAATACACTAGCCAGAATCAGTCAACTAGCCAACTAATCACAATACACTGTCTGGCCAGTATTAAACAACAGGCCAACTACTAATAATACACTCTGGCCAGTATCAGTCAACTAGCCAACTAATCACAATACACTGTCTAGCCAGTATTAAACAACAGGCCAACTACTAATACACTAGCCAGAATCAGTCAACTAGCCAACTAATCACAATACACTCTCTAGCCAGTATTAAACAACCAGCCGACTACTAATACACTATCTAGCCAGTATGTCAACTAGCCAACTGATCACAATACACTGTCTGGCCAGTATTAAACAACAGGCCAACTACTAATAATACACTAGCCAGAATCGGTCAACTAGCCAACTAATCACAATACACTCTCTAGCCAGTATTTAACAACCAGCCAACTACTGATAATACACTAGCCAGAATCAGTCAACTAGCCAATTAATCACAATACATATACACTCTCTAGCCAGTATTAACCAGCCGACTACTAATAATACACTAGCCAGAATCAGTCAACTAGCCAACTAATCACAATACACTCTCTAGCCAGTATTTAACAACCAGCCAACTACTGATAATACACTATCTGGCCTGAATCAGTCAACTAGCCAACTAATCACAATGCACTCTCTAGCCAGTATTAAACAACCAGCCAACTACTGATAATACACTAGCCAGAATCAGTCAACTAGCCAACTAATCACAATGCACTCTCTAGCCAGTATTAAACAACCAGCCAACTACTGATAATACACTAGCCAGAATCAGTCAACTAGCAAACTAATCACAATGATATACTATCTAGCCCGTGTCAATCAACTAGCCAACTAATAATCATGTACTATCTAGCCAGTATCAGTCAACTAACAAGCTGGTAACAATAATATACTATCTACCCAATATCAATCATCTAGCCAACTAATAGTAATGATATTCTATCTAGCCGGTTTTAACTCATCATCATCGTCATGTGCCCTGCCACATGGTGTTGGCACTTACAAGGTTAACGTTGAGCATGGTTTTTAACTGATGTCTTTTATTTTGTCGTTTCTGACGTGGCTGATATGGCTCTAGTAGTCGGCTGGGCTATAAGCAATATGAACTCGAACATGACGTTGGCGGTCATGGCCCTCCACACGAATTTACCCCTTGTCGCTGCAAGTATATCTCCAACCCCGCAAGTCCGTCCAGTATTTTCTCTGGGCCTACCTGGTGTTCTCTTTCCCTCCAGCTTTCCTGTTGGGACCAGGTGCTCTATGCCCCTTTTCCTCATAAAATGTCCTATAAATGCTGCTTGTCTCTTCCTAATCTTTATTAATGATATTCTTGTGTCTGCCTCCTTCAAGACTGTCTCGTTTTTCTTTTCTGTCCATGGAACTCTCAACATTCTTTTTGGAAACCACATGTCAGTTGCCTCAATTTTGTTCTGACTTTGCGTGTGGGCTGTCCACGCCTAACAACAGTAAAACAGTATCGGTTCTACACAACATTCAAGAACTCTCTTCCTGATGCTAATTGATAGGTATTTGTTGGTAAGAACGCTTTTCATCTTCTTGAACGCTGTTTTGACTTGGCCGATTACGCTGGCTATTCCTGATATGCATTTCCGATCTGGTGAGATGACCGTTTCCAGATATTTAAACCTATCGACCTGTCTCAAAGTTGGAAATTCTGTGCTAGAAATTTTCTCTTCTGTCACTCTCTTTGTTTCTAACTTTTTGCCTTGCTTTCTGTCATTTCTATTTATTTTCTGCCTTAATGGTCCATTCACCTGTATTTTTTCGATAAAGTCTTAAGTGGTTTTTCTTCGGATTGACAATTCGGTACATGTTTAAGTGCATTTTTGGCTCTAAGGAGGTGAGATATGCGGAAGCAATTTTAGGTAATTTATGCCTATTTTTATATATGTTTTGGTGTCCTTATGTATGCTTATATTTGTATTCAGATGTGTTTTTTAAATCTCCCCTGTGCGATAAATCGGACGGAATGGTCCTATGCGGGGGGCATGTCCTTAGATTATGTGCGCGAATGCATTGATATGTGTAGGCTATTTAATTTTCTTTTTTTTTTTCCTGTTGAAGTTTTGTGTTTTGAAGCGGTTATAGCCCTGATATGGCTCTGCGCAGTCGGCTGGGCTTTAAACAACAATAAAAGTAAAGTAAAAATGTGCCATTTGCTGTTATTTTGCATGAGGGGATTTCTTGTTTTGTACTGATCACCATGACTTCAGTCTTCTTGTTATTTAGCTTCAGGCCTTTATTTTTGCTATTTCTGTTATGTGCACAAGGTTTTGTAGGTCTTAAGCACCACACAGCGGATGCCTTAAAGAAGCTCTTCCGAAACGTCCCTCCTGATGGAATTTTCCAGTTTTTAGAAGAGATCATAGTTTTCACCTGATATGATTTTACAGCTGCTTTTAATTGCATTTCAGACTAGCAAGGTTACCGGTGAGCAATGTTTTTTAACTGTTGTCTTTTATCTTATGGGTTGTCGTTTTTGACGTGGTGTTCGTCCTGATATGGCTCTTGTAGTCGGCCGAGCTATAAGCAATATGAACTTATGTAGGTTACACACGCGTCACACAACCTACACTCATTCGTACCTGTTAAAATACGAAGCGGCACCATGGTGTATACCATGTGAAGAGCCATTAAGCATCAGACACCTCCTTGACTGCTGGGACTTGTACGATGTGAGACAAAAGCACTACACAGCGGACTCCTTAAAGAACCTCTTCCGAGACGTCCTTCCTGGTGCAATTTTCCAGTTTTTACGAGAGATCAATAGATTTCACCTGATATGATTTTACTGCTGTTTTTCTTTATTTGCATTTAAGATTTGCAAGGTTAACGGTGAGCATGGTTTTTAACTTTTTTTTTTTTATCGCGTTGTCGTTTTTGACGTGGTGTTAGCCCTGATATGGCTCTAGTAGTCGGCTGGGCTATAAGCAGTATGAAGTTGAAACTTGCCATACGCATACACAAATGCAAAGACAAAATTGCAAAGACATACAGATACACGCACACACACACTCAAACACATGCAGACACATTAGTCTTTTCACACTCAAATCTTTCTCGAGAAAACGAAATGGGAAAAGTTTTCTGTTTGTTTGTTTTTAAGAAAAAGGGAGATTTTCAGAATGGCTCGACAATTTCGTGTATTGATCCATTCGTTTTTCTCTGCACCATTGTGTTAATTGTATTGCAATGCTATTTTTAAAGTTGTGCTGGTTTAGTTGTAAGTACATAGAGTTTTGCAGTCAGGACAATGTGTGTTATTAGCCAATAATTATTTTGTTCTGATCTCTATTTGAATCTACATGTGTATCTATCAATCAATCAATTGATCAATCAATTTATCAATCTCTCTCTCTCTATATATGTATATATTTATGTATGTGTGTGTGTGTGTGTGTTTTATATATATATATATAAACATATATACAGAATATATATGTATCCATATATAAGCTACGCACAAAAAGTTAAGGATCACTATGAGAAAACAGGTGCGTAATAAACTCAGTTCGCTACTGTTATTTATTTCTCAGTCCAGCCAAATTGTTATGAATTCTTGTTCAGCTGTAAGTGGGCGATGTTGTGTTAGTGCGAAAATTGCACGGGATTCTCTACTACTGAGTTTGGCCGCAAACGGAAAAGCGGAAACTTGCGAAAAAGGACCTTGTTTTGGACCGTTCTGCCTGAACACATTGCACAAGCCAGATGGAAAAACCATTATGCACGTGCAAGCACTGCTGTTTATGTGTGAGATGCTGTCTCTTGCTTGGCTTTATAAGAAGACATTCCACCATTAGTAGGCCTGATCTGACAATGCCTCCACGACGAAAATTGAGCGAGTTTGAGAGGGGACGAGCTGTTGCATGGTTCCAAGATGGTGTTCCCAAGCGAGAAGTGGCCAGGCGACTTCAGGTGTCCATCTCGGTCATTGTCAGACTGATTCAACGCTTCACAGCCACTGGGAGGGTCCATGAAAGACGCAGATCTGGTCGACCGAAGAAGACAAACCCACGTGAAGATCGTCTCATTGAACGACAAGCCCTGCAGACAAGAACAGCCTCTTCCAGCATCATTCGAAGGCAGCTGAGGGTGGCTACTAACATCAACATCAGCCAGCAGACCATACGGAACCGCCTTCATGGGTTTAACCTCCGTTCTCGTCGCCCAGCAGTACGGCCACGCTTAACTCCAGCCCATAGGGCAGCACGCCGCGCCTTCTGCAGACATCACGTGAGGTGGACACGTCAGCAATGGTCCCAGGTCCTGTTCAGTGATGAATCACGCTTCACCATGAACCACAACGACGGCCGACTGAGGGTCTGAAGGCGCTCAGGGCAACGCTTTATTGACACCACTGTCCAAGAAAAGGTGGCCTTTGGTGGATGTTCTGTAATGGTCTGGGGGGCCTTCAGCCTTCACCACAGAACACCCTTGTATCATGTACAGGGTAACCTGACTGGCCTCCGATACCGGGATGAGATCCTTCGACCGCTGGCTGTGCCTACACTGCAGCAGATGGGACCGACGGCTGTCTACCAGGATGACAACGCTCGCCCCCACAGGGCAAGGGTGGTCAACGACTTCCTGCAGCAGTCTGGAGTCAACAGAATGGAGTGGCCAGCATGCAGTCCCGATCTCAACCCGATTGAGAACCTCTGGGATGAGCTGGATCGCAAAGTGAGGAGCAACCACCCCCCTCCCAGGGATGCCCAACACCTCTACCAGATGCTGCAGGCTGAGTGGCAGGCGCTTCCACAGAGGATCTTCACCAACCTGGTCAACTCGATGAGGACTCGCTGCGTCGAGTGCCAGAACAGCCATGGCGGTTACACGCATTACTGAACTTTTGGGAGCATCAGAATGCCCTGTCTTGTGATTTCAATGACTTTGGGAAATCAAATTTCGATACGTACCCACTTTGATCAAATGTACACACCAAACGATTGCTCGAAATTGAAGGCAATTGTGCATCGTTATCACTAAAGCATGGAATTAAATGTTTGCCAAACTTCAACGCATTGGCTTTCTTATTTTGAAAGTTATGAATTTTTGTGCAAGTGATCCTTAACTTTTTGTGCGTAGTGTATATGTATATGTGTGTGTGTGTGTGTGTGTGTGTTTGTATATGTGGATATATATATATATATATATATATGTACACACACACACATAGATATATATATATACATAGTAGTAGTAGGCCTCCTTCGGTCATGACTGACCATGGACAAACTACATCCGTTCTAATGTCTAGATGGGCTGTCTGCTTGGTCCAAGCAGCGTCGCCTGTGACTGTACAGACCAATGCGAGAGAGGCAGTCTCTATCGCAGCAGTCGCATGTATATGCTGATGCTGGTCTGTTGGCTGTCATCCCTTTTCTGCGAACTCGCTTTTCTGCTGCAGCAGCTGACAGTTTGTCCTCGCCAATCTGCAGCTGTTTCTTGAGAGTAGTTCTCCAGCTGTTGCGGTCGTCTGCGAGGTCCTCCCAGGACTCAGTGTTGATCTCAAGCGCCTTCATGTCACGCTTGCAAACGTCTTTGTATCTCAGCTGTGGGTGGCCAATGTTTCTCTGCCCTGTGGCAAGCTCACCATAAAGGATGTCTTTGGGATGCGACCATCTTCCATGCGGCGAACGTGGCCCAACCAGCGCAGCCGACGCTGTCTCAGCATGGTGTGCATGGTTGGGAGGCCAGCACAGGTTAGGACTTCGGTGTTGGTCACCTTGTCTTGCCAGGAAATGCCAAGTATGCGCCGTAGGCTTCTCAGGTGGAAGGTATTGAGCCTTTTCTCCTGATGAGCATGCGTGGTCCACACGCCTCGCTGCCATACAGCAAGGTGCTGAGGACACAGGCGTTGTATACAGCCATCTTTGTCTTTGTAGTCAACTTGGGATTTGTCCACACCCTTTGTGTGAGGCGGGCTAGTGTTGTGGCTGCCTTCCCGATCCTCTTGTCGACCTCTGTGTCAAGGGAGAGGTTATCGGTGATGGTGGACCCAAGATATGTGAATTGATGGATGGCTTCAAGCTCGTAGTCATCAATGGTGATGGCTGGTGGAGATGGTGTGTCTTGGCCCAGGACGTTTGTCTTCTTAAGACTGATGGTCAGACCAAAATCTTTGCAGGTCTGGGAGAAGCGGTCCATTAGTGACTGCAAGTCCCGCTGAGTATGGGTCACAACTGCGGCATCGTCGGCAAATAGCATGTCTCTGATGAGGGCTTCACGGACCTTTGTCCTTGCTCTGAGGTGGGCGAGGTTGAAGAGCCTGCCATCTGATCTGGTCCGCAGGTGGATCCCTTCTTGCGCTGTGCTGAACGCATGTCTCAGGAGGAGAGCGAAGAAGATCCCAAAGAGGGTTGGGGCCAGGACGCAGCCTTGTTTCACACCGCTGCGTACGTCGAAGGGCTTGGAGAGGTTTCCGTTGAACTGCACCATCCCTTTCATGTTTGAGTGGAAGGACTCAATTAAGCTGTGCAGTTTGGGGGGGCGGCCGATTTTTCGGAGAGCCCTGAAAAGGCCATCTCTGCTGACTAGGTCAAAGGCCTTGGTGAGGTCAATGAATGCCACATACAGGGGCATCCGCTGCTCTCTGCACTTCTCCTGGATTTGGCGAAGAGAGAAGACCATGTCTACCGTGGATCTCTCTGCTCGAAAACCACACTGTGATTCCGGGTAGACGCGTTCAGCCAGTTTCTGCAGGCGGATTAGGAGGACCCGAGCATAGACTTTGCCAACAATGCTGAGGAGCGAGATACCTCTGTAGTTGTTGCAGTCGCTCCTTTCGCCCTTGATTTTGTACAGGGTGACGATCTTGACGTCCCTCATGTCCTGTGGTACAGCTCCCTCATTCCAACACTGACAGAGAACTGCGTGCAAAGGGTGCAGAAGAGAAGTCTTGCAGTGCTTGATGAGGTCTGGGGGAATTCCGTCGTTGCCAGGTGCCTTCCCTGATGCCAGGCTATCAATGGCCTTGCTGAGTTCGTCCGCAGTTGGCTCTGCGTCAAGTTCTTCCATTACCGGCATGCATTTGATGGCATCGAGGGCTAAGGGGGACACCATGTTCTTTTTGTTTGGTGCGGTAATTAACGACCTGCTTGTCAGATTTTCTCCTAATCTTCATGCACCCAATGAAGAAGGCAGGTCGTGGCGGGACAGCACCTAACTGGCTGGGGGCTGCCCAGCTTAGGTGGGCGGTAGCTGTCCAGTAAGACACGGTCTCTCCCACCGTCAAAAGCAACCCCTGGCGTCAGCTCTACGCCAGTTGAGCAATGACTTATCACCGGTATCTGTTGCTTCCCGTGTTGTGCCGACACTAGTGTTAGTAGCGAGGCTGGAGTGTCCTCTCCAGGTCGTAGGTGCAGAGTGTTTGTGGATGAATGGACGGATGTAAGCCTGGGCAGTGTAATATGGAAGACAGGGTTAAATCATAAAACGAACGGTATATACAGTACACCCCATCGTCGAAAACATCTCGCAGACAGCAATATTCCACATAAATTCGTTATGGGCAGCACCTGGGGTGGGAACAGTCTACGATGTGAATGGGTGTAAATCTATTATGATTAATGAAAAGTACAGTCGCCTCCAGACAATGACTACAACCCCCCCCCCCCCAAAAAAAAACAAACAAAAAAAAACAAAAAAACACCAACCCAGTACCATTAAGAGATTACTTTGATTTCATCAAGTGGCCTCTATTAGTTGATTGGAATGTTTTTTGTCACCAACGGATCATTTTATTACTGTGTGAGATGCGGACTATTCTTCCCCTGGGGGGAGGGGAGCTTTTCGCCAATGTACGGCGTCCACCCCATAATTTGCTGGTTTTCAGAATGTGTGGAATTCGTTTCTTCGAAACAAGTGACTGTCCGCATTCAAACAAAGACGAATCAGAAATAAGCGAAAATGGAATCAAAACGAGCATTTGTACTACAAGACAAAAGAGACGCAAATTTTGGCCTTTGTCAAGCGTGAATGTATCGCCAAAGGGAATAAGAGGGAAGCTGGGAGAATTTTGAATATTAACTAAGTGACATAACTCTTGAGAGTCATGGAGTTATCTCCCATGTAGAATTTCTCAACTCCAACACAGTTTGCGCTACCCATTCAGCAAGCATAGACGCAGCCACAAAGTATAAAGTTGTAAGCTCAGAACATTCCTCAAAAAATGAATGCCCAAGCCTAATCCTATACCCTGAAACTACAACTTTTTTGAGGAATGTCTGAGTTTACAACTTGATGCTTTGTGACTGCGTCTATGCTAGCTGAATGGTAGCGCAAACTGTGTTGGGGTTAGAAATTCTACATGGGAGATAACTCCGTGACTCTCAAGAGTTATGTTACTTAGTTAAAAAGCATGAATGTGTGACAATAGATAAACGATGTTATCAAAATATTTTCTCTTGCTGGAAGATAAAGCAATGAAAGCTTGCTGTTTTTCCACTGATTTTTGTATTTGTTTGTTATTTGTTGTCTTGTGTTTACGTTCAACAAAGGCTAGTTGCTGGAAAGTTTGCACTTGTTTTGTCTGGTTACACGAAGCACTCGTTCATTCTGATTCTTTTGTCGTCTTCTGCTCCATGAAACAACAGGAACGTTTTGCTGCTTTTCCACTGTTTTGTGTTTTTTGTTAGTTATTTGTAACGCTTGACAAAGGCTAGTTGGCCGAAAATTTGCGTCTGTCTCGTCTTGGTATGTTAAGTATTCGTTCTGATTCTATTTTCGTGTCTTATTTATTTACTTGTGACTGGTCTTTTTTTTAATTTTAAAAAATTTTGCCAGGATCGACGTTTTCGTTGCCGTTGGATCTTTAACGCGTACTAAGAAAATATTGAACACGAGACTTCAGTTTGCTTTTTCATGCTAAAAACTAGCATCCAGCCTATCGCTCAAGTTCTTGTAGATGGGGAAGATGTAGGGGTAGGGGGAAACCCAGTGTCCAATCTGCAATTGAACCTAGAGTGTTCCTAGGTGGTTGGTATATCCACAAGACCACGCTCCACTGTGGTGCTTTTGAAGCACAATATCCTGTATCGGCTGAGGGATGTTTCCAGTTTATTGCTGATACGTTTGGGTGGGAATCGTGTGAAGCTGTGGAACACAGATCTGTCCCAAATTTAAATTTTCAGTTCCAGTTTCTCAAGATGTCGTCTCCGGGTTCGGAACGAATTCCATATGCACTAAAATCATAGATGCCATGTAATGGAGAAGATCTAGAATAATCATGGCACAGGCCTTAAACATATAAACAAACCTATGAGCTAGAAAATAGAAGAAAAATAAGGATAACCAAACTCCAGTAATTTTACAGAATGTATCTAATTAGTACGATGGGTGCATATTGGTTTTTGTTTGTTTGTGTATCCACATTATAGGTTTTGTCTAATTTTGTACTGTTTTTATTTTCGATTTTTCTTTTGGTGGGGAGGGGGAGGGCTGGGTGTCATTAGCTTGTTTGCTGTCTCATTCTTCGGTGGCTGCAATGTCTGAGACAATTTTCCGCAATATTTCGATGATCTATGATGACGGGAATAATAATCATGATGCTGTGGATCTCCATTCTTGATTTATATAAATTATTAAGACTGCATGACAGGGCTGTACTCTAACGCTTCCTCTCATTTTATATATAGCCTGTCATTAACCAGGCCCGAGGTATACAGACTCCGGCTGCGGTGGTTAGGACTTTCGAGTTTGTTCAGGAGAGAATCATCGCGCTCAGACAATTCCATGAGCGCTCTGTCCAACTCTGCCAGTAATTATATAGATATATAGTATCTGGCAGGCTCCCTGAGCCTGCGTAAAACCGCATCATCATCATCAAGTGCCCTGCCACATGGCGTTGGTGATCATGGCCCTCCATATGCATCTATCCCTTGTTGCCGCAAGCACATCTTCCACCCTCTCTGTCCTCAGCCACCCTGCAAGTCCGTCCAATATTTTTTCCCTGGGTCTACCTGGTGCTCTCCTTCCAGCTTTCCTGTTGTGACCAGGTGCTCTAATTCCCTTTTCTTCATAAAATAGCCAATACATGTTACCTGTCTTTTGTTATTCTACCTTATGAATGATCTTGTGTCTGCGTCCATCAAGACTGTCTCATTTGTTTTCTTTGCTGTCGATGGAACTCTCAACATTCTTTTTGGAAACCATATCTCGATTGCCTCAATCTTGCTCTGGCTTTGCTTGTTGACTGTCCACGCCTGACAACCGTACAACAGTATCGGCTATAGATAACATTCAAGAAATATCTTCCTGATGTTAACTGATGGGAATTTGTTGGCTAGAATGCTTTTCATCTTATTGAATGCTGTTTTGGCTTGACCGATTCTGCTGGCTATTTCTGATGTGCACCTGCCGTCTGGTGAGATGATCGTCCCCAGATATTTATACTTATCAACCTGTCTCAGGGTTGTGCTGTTGGTTGTTATTTTGCATGAGGGGATTTTATGTTTTTTACTGGTTACCATGACTTCAGTCTTCTTGCTATTTAGCAAACCGTATGCTCTGGCAAAATCGTGATTGGGAAATTTGAACAATACCCTTAATGATGCACCTGTGAGATGGATGAGACTCTGCCGTGTGGTCCCAGTCTTCCCAATGTTCCTTAGCACACTCAACTCTGCAGTAGAGTCGGCCAGGACCGGGAAATCCCACAATGATTATGCAAGGGACTGATGGGGATTCGAACCCACAACCTCCCAGACGTTAACCCGTGGTGCTAACCGCTAACCCCACGGTGGCTGCTTTGGCGTATATTATACGATTTGTATTCCCGTCGGTCGGTCTGTCTCTTCGAGTGTCCGCTATCTGGCCAAATAATTGTACATTCAATAGATTAATTCTAGTCGAACGCTACGAATAATTTACCACCGGGAAAAATAGTTGTCTATAAATACATTTATTCGATTAATTCTAGTCGTAGATAAAGAATAATTTATCACTGGGAAAAAATAGTTGTCTATAAATACATTTATTCGATTAATTCTAGTCGTAGATAACGAATAATTTATCACTGGGAAAAATTAGTTCTCTATTCGCCCCCACTCTATTTTTCCTTTCTTTTCAATCCATGCAATTTTCCAGTTTTTACATTTGCAAGGTTGACGGTGAGCATGGTTTTTATCTGTTTTTTATCCTAACGGGTTGTTCTTTTCTTTTTGACGTGGTGTTAGCCCTGATATGGCTCTAGTGGTCGGCTGGGCTATAAGCAATATGAATTGAATTGAATCTTTCCAATCCACCCTGGTCCCAGTCTTGTTTTTTCTTTCATAAAGGGAGATTACTTGGTATCAACCGTAGAACGGTGTGTGTCTGAGTCCGTGACAAAAATATGTATGTTTGCAAGATTTTCTCAGCTTTTTCTCGATGACGATGACGTCAAATGTGAGCAGAAAAAAAATCACCTTTTTTTTTTAAAGGAAGTTATATGAACAGTTTGATAAAAAAATAGAAAAAGACAAACATGTATAAAACATTTCACGAGGCAAGAGAAATTAGAGCACTTAGTCACAACAGGAAAGCTAGAGGGAAAGAGAGCACCAGGTAGATCCAGGGAGAAAATGCTGAACAGACTTGCAGAGTGGCTAAGGACAGAGAAGGTGAGAAATGTACTTAACAGCGACAACGGATAGATTCGTAAGGCGGTCCATGATCGCTGATGCCATGCGGCAGGGCACATGATGATGATGATGATATATAAACAACACTCTAATTTTCTACAATATTTGAATTTTGTCTCTACTGTTATGACAATCTATCATTACCTTCGTTTCACGTCAAGCTTTATTCCATCCGATGCTTCTTCAAGGTCATAGTGACCTTGTTGAACAACAGACACAGGATATTCTAGAATTATATTTTTTCGGGTATAAAATGGGAAATTGTCAGAATGATTTGACCTTTCCGTTCTCCTTTTGTTTTCTTTTCAAACAAGGTATAGACAGATTTCTGTGAACAAAATACAGCCTAGGTACACAGTTTATCATGTTTCTATGGTTTGGTTACATTTCATCTTCAGACAGACGAACAAACATAAACAGACAGACAAGTCAGTCAGTCAGTCAGACATACATTCATACATACATACATACATAATTATATAGATACATACGTACATACATACAGACGGACGGGCAGACGGGGAACCTCAGAAATGGCTAGTCAAAGTTTTGTTTGAAACAGAATGGTTGATTGAGCCATGCCAGCACACTACTACTGCCCGTTTCTGCTGATTTGTTCTTAGATGGGTTTTTTTTTCATATAATTATTACGTCAAAATACCCCATGCCAATATCAACCAGTTTTCAGTAGAATTAATGTGGGTGTCTAGTTATTGCCTCAAGCAAGGTTGTCTCACTTGTGAAGGAGGGAACAGACACGAACAAGCGGAGAAAGACAGACTTTTCACTGGACAGAATTCATTTTCTGGTCTAAAATACAAAACAAGAATCCTTTGAGGAAGACAGCGAAACATCTATCTATCTGTCTATCTGTCTGTCTGTCTACCTACCTACCTATCTACCTACCTATCCATCTGTCTACCTACCTATCTACCTATCCATCTATCTACCTATCTGTCTACCTACCTATCTACCTATATCTACACTTATATACTACACGTCATTATTGAAGGGCCAGGAACGTTTTTGAGTCAATTTTTGAAAGGAGAAATAACCTATTTTCTCTTACTCTTTTCTCCAATTCGTTGCCGTAACTGAATGGATAAGAGCTCAGACAACATTGCAGTTTCCTTTTGGCACGTGTTTGGGGATTTGCCGATTTGCAATGGGCGGCCCAAGGAAGACAATTTCCACACGAAATTGTCGAATCTTCAGCAGGGTCTCTCTGACGACGCAGGCAAGGTAGCGACAAAATTCGCTTTGCACGTGCAAGGCAAGCCCTTTTTGAACACTACTCCAGCCAAAGTTGCCCGCAGACGAGGATAAAAAGGACCCGTTCTTGGTTCGTTTTAACCATGCTTGCAAGACGACGGATGACGGATGAGCAGCGGGGGAGAGCCCTCGCTCTGCTTGATGAAGGCCTAGCGCAGCGGGAAGTTGCTAGACGACTTGAAGTGTCGCATTCCACAATCCAGAGACTGCTGGAGCGCTTCAATGAGACTGGAGCAGTCCAGGAAAGGCGTCACACGGGTCGACCCAGAGTAACGACAAGACAGCAAGACCGCTACCTTGCCCTCTCCGTCCTGAGGGAAAGGGCATCCACTGCGGTGACCTTGAGGGGTCAGCTGAGGGACGCAACAGGTGCTAACATCAGCTGCAGCACGGTGAGAAGACGGCTACATGAGGCAAACTTGAGGTCACGGAGACCGGCCGTCCGACCCGTGCTGTCACCGGTCAACAGAGTGCGCCGCATGACCTGGGCCAGGGAGCACGTGACCTGGACAAGGCAACAGTGGGCCCGGGTCTTGTTTTCGGATGAGTCCAGGTTCACCCTGACCTTTAACGATGGCCGGGCTCGGGTGTGGCGACGTCAAGGGGAGAGGTTCGCTGACGCCACTGTCCAAGAGCATAACCGGTACGGCGGCGGGTCGGTGATGGTGTGGGGTGGCATGAGCCGTGGTACCCGGACCCCCCTGCTCCCCATTGACGGCATCCTGAACGGGGTCCGGTACCGGGACGAGGTTCTGGCGGCCGTGGCACTGCCTGCGCTTGTGGACCTTGGTCAAGGCGCCATCTTCCAGGACGACAATGCACCTGCGCATCGAGCACGCCTTGTGACCGACTTCCTGGAGCAGCATGAAGTCGTCCGTATGGCCTGGCCAGCGTGCTCACCTGACCTGAACCCAATTGAACACCTCTGGGATGTGCTCGGGAGGCGCATCAGGGACAACCACCCCCCACCGGGCACCCTGGCCAGGCTGGTCGACATCCTGCAGATCGAGTGGGCGGCCATCCCTCAGGACACACTCCGTACCCTTGTGGGGTCGATGCATCGGCGCTGTGAAGCATGCATCCAGGCTCGGGGCGGACACACGCGATATTGAAAACAGATTGGCCAAATCTGACACTTTCTGTTTTTTGAAAAGGGGGGGGATGTTCCTTTAAATGCATGTGCTGTTCACTAATGGGTCATTGTGCTAATTTCTTTTTCCAAAACAGGTGTGGAAATGATGAAATAAAACATAGAATCAATTCTAAACATTGTCAATTATTTCAACTTAAAATTAGAGAGGAAGGAAGAAGTGGCCCTTAAATTATGATTAGGAGAATATCTATCTGTCTGTCTGTTTATCTGTTGTCAATCTATCCGTATATCTATACATGTATATCCATCTATTCGTCCATCATCCATCCATCCATCCATCCATCCATCCATACATAAGTACTTGCACACAAACACATGCACATGCATGCACGTACATACATACATACATACATACAATGCATACATAATACATATATACTACGCGTCATTATTGAAGGGCCAGGAACGTTTTTGAGTCAATTTTTGAAAGGAGAAATAACCTATTTTCTCTTACTCTTTTCTCCAATTCGTTGCCGTAACTGAATGGATAAGAGCTCAGACAACATTGCAGTTTCCTTTTGGCACGTGTTTGGGGATTTGCCGATTTGCAATGGGCGGCCCAAGGAAGACAATTTCCACACGAAATTGTCGAATCTTCAGCAGGGTCTCTCTGACGACGCAGGCAAGGTAGCGACAAAATTCGCTTTGCACGTGCAAGGCAAGCCCTTTTTGAACACTACTCCAGCCAAAGTTGCCCGCAGACGAGGATAAAAAGGACCCGTTCTTGGTTCGTTTTAAACCATGCTTGCAAGACGACGGATGACGGATGAGCAGCGGGGGAGAGCCCTCGCTCTGCTTGATGAAGGCCTAGCGCAGCGGGAAGTTGCTAGACGACTTGAAGTGTCGCATTCCACAATCCAGAGACTGCTGGAGCGCTTCAATGAGACTGGAGCAGTCCAGGAAAGGCGTCACACGGGTCGACCCAGAGTAACGACAAGACAGCAAGACCGCTACCTTGCCCTCTCCGTCCTGAGGGAAAGGGCATCCACTGCGGTGACCTTGAGGGGTCAGCTGAGGGACGCAACAGGTGCTAACATCAGCTGCAGCACGGTGAGAAGACGGCTACATGATGCAAACTTGAGGTCACGGAGACCGGCCGTCCGACCCGTGCTGTCACCGGTCAACAGAGTGCGCCGCATGACCTGGGCCAGGGAGCACGTGACCTGGACAAGGCAACAGTGGGCCCGGGTCTTGTTTTCGGATGAGTCCAGGTTCACCCTGACCTTTAACGATGGCCGGGCTCGGGTGTGGCGACGTCAAGGGGAGAGGTTCGCTGACGCCACTGTCCAAGAGCATAACCGGTACGGCGGCGGGTCGGTGATGGTGTGGGGTGGCATGAGCCGTGGTACCCGGACCCCCCTGCTCCCCATTGACGGCATCCTGAACGGGGTCCGGTACCGGGACGAGGTTCTGGCGGCCGTGGCACTGCCTGCGCTTGTGGACCTTGGTCAAGGCGCCATCTTCCAGGACGACAATGCACCTGCGCATCGAGCACGCCTTGTGACCGACTTCCTGGAGCAGCATGAAGTCGTCCGTATGGCCTGGCCAGCGTGCTCACCTGACCTGAACCCAATTGAACACCTCTGGGATGTGCTCGGGAGGCGCATCAGGGACAACCACCCCCCACCGGGCACCCTGGCCAGGCTGGTCGACATCCTGCAGATGGAGTGGGCGGCCATCCCTCAGGACACACTCCGTACCCTTGTGGGGTCGATGCATCGGCGCTGTGAAGCATGCATCCAGGCTCGGGGCGGACACACGCGATATTGAAAACAGATTGGCCAAATCTGACACTTTCTGTTTTTTGAAAAGGTGGGGATGTTCCTTTAAATGCATGTGCTGTTCACTAATGGGTCATTGTGCTAATTTCTTTTTCCAAAACAGGTGTGGAAATGATGAAATAAAACATAGAATCAATTCTAAACATTGTCAATTATTTCAACTTAAAATTAGAGAGGAAGGAAGAAGTGGCCCTTAAATTATGATTAGGAGTATATGTATACATACTTGCATACATTCACACACACATGTTCATACATACCTGCATGCAGACAGACTAACAGACAGACAGACTGATGGACAGACAGACAGACGTATACTCCTAATCATAATTTAAGGGCCACTTCTTCCTTCCTCTCTAATTTTAAGTTGAAATAATTGACAATGTTTAGAATTGATTCTATGTTTTATTTCATCATTTCCACACCTGTTTTGGAAAAAGAAATTAGCACAATGACCCATTAGTGAACAGCACATGCATTTAAAGGAACATCCCCCCCTTTTCAAAAAACAGAAAGTGTCAGATTTGGCCAATCTGTTTTCAATATCGCGTGTATCCGCCCCGAGCCTGGATGCATGCTTCACAGCGCCGATGCATCGACCCCACAAGGGTACGGAGTGTGTCCTGAGGGATGGCCGCCCACTCCATCTGCAGGATGTCGACCAGCCTGGCCAGGGTGCCCGGTGGGGGGTGGTTGTCCCTGATGCGCCTCCCGAGCACATCCCAGAGGTGTTCAATTGGGTTCAGGTCAGGTGAGCACGCTGGCCAGGCCATACGGACGACTTCATGCTGCTCCAGGAAGTCGGTCACAAGGCGTGCTCGATGCGCAGGTGCATTGTCGTCCTGGAAGATGGCGCCTTGACCAAGGTCCACAAGCGCAGGCAGTGCCACGGCCGCCAGAACCTCGTCCCGGTACCGGACCCCGTTCAGGATGCCATCAATGGGGAGCAGGGGGGTCCGGGTACCACGGCTCATGCCACCCCACACCATCACCGACCCGCCGCCGTACCGGTTATGCTCTTGGACAGTGGCGTCAGCGAACCTCTCCCCTTGACGTCGCCACACCCGAGCCCGGCCATCGTTAAAGGTCAGGGTGAACCTGGACTCATCCGAAAACAAGACCCGGGCCCACTGTTGCCTTGTCCAGGTCACGTGCTCCCTGGCCCAGGTCATGCGGCGCACTCTGTTGACCGGTGACAGCACGGGTCGGACGGCCGGTCTCCGTGACCTCAAGTTTGCCTCATGTAGCCGTCTTCTCACCGTGCTGCAGCTGATGTTAGCACCTGTTGCGTCCCTCAGCTGACCCCTCAAGGTCACCGCAGTGGATGCCCTTTCCCTCAGGACGGAGAGGGCAAGGTAGCGGTCTTGCTGTCTTGTCGTTACTCTGGGTCGACCCGTGTGACGCCTTTCCTGGACTGCTCCAGTCTCATTGAAGCGCTCCAGCAGTCTCTGGATTGTGGAATGCGACACTTCAAGTCGTCTAGCAACTTCCCGCTGCGATAGGCCTTCATCAAGCAGAGCGAGGGCTCTCCCCCGCTGCTCATCCGTCATCCGTCGTCTTGCAAGCATGGTTAAAACGAACCAAGAACGGGTCCTTTTTATCCTCGTCTGCGGGCAACTTTGGCTGGAGTAGTGTTCAAAAAGGGCTTGCCTTGCACGTGCAAAGCGAATTTTGTCGCTACCTTGCCTGCGTCGTCAGAGAGACCCTGCTGAAGATTCGACAATTTCGTGTGGAAATTGTCTTCCTTGGGCCGCCCATTGCAAATCAGCAAATCCCCAAACACGTGCCAAAAGGAAACTGCAATGTTGTCTGAGCTCTTATCCATTCAGTTACGGCAACGAATTGGAGAAAAGAGTAAGAGAAAATAGGTTATTTCTCCTTTCAAAAATTGACTCAAAAACGTTCCTGGCCCTTCAATAATGACGTGTAGTATATGTGCGTACATGTTCTTCCGGGAAAGTGGAATCTACTGAATTGCTCAAACCAACATACCCTTCAGTATACCTGAAAAAAAATCAAAGTATTGTTCTGACTTCTGTTGCAGACATTTCATTTAAAGAAAACGGTTCTCAGGACTGAAAAATCCACCAGAACTTACATGTGGCGCTGCATAGCGGCGACATGCTCAACAGGGAGAGCAATCCGAGTTTCATTTGGTAAAGCTATTGTGACAAAAAGAAACAAATAAGAATATGATTGAATATGAACATGAAGTCGCATGAACCAGTAAAAACACGAAAAAATAATAAGAACGTGTATTTAATACAACAAGACAAGACGGGAGCAAATTTTCCGCCAACTGCCCTTTGTCAAGCGTAAGATCACAAATGAACAAACGCACACCACATAAAAAAAAATCCTTATTTTTGTATCTGGTGTGTGTTTGTCTGTGATCTTAACGCTTGACAAAGGCCAGCTGGCCGAAAATTGGCGCCTGTCTTGTCTTGTCTTGTCTTGTATTAAATACGCGTTCTTTTTTCTTTTCCTTGTCTTTTTCTGGTTCCTGTTTGCTTGAACGCGAGCAGTTACACTTGTTTTGGATGAAGTAGCATAGCAATTATCAGCAAATCAACCGTCCTCTTGGTCACAGTTCCTCGCTTACACGAACATCTTTTCACATCGATTTGATAATTCCAGCAAAGGTTTAATTGGACAACGATGCTTGATAGATATTTGTCGAGGTATTAATGACGATCCTCAGGCAGTCTTTTCAGCAAATATTTATAAAATGATCATTCTAAAGTTTTCACTGTCCGTTTTTGCTCTAATGATAAACCAAACCATTTTTGCTCTAATGATAAACTAACATTGAAAGAGTACAGACAGGTGTGGTTTTCAGAGAAGGGAAAGGAGGAGCTCAAATTCCAAACGATTTTAACCCTTTGACTCTTGCGCCCTGTCCACCAGCATCCTGCATTGTCAACCATGCTAGCAAAGCAAAAACTTAACCCTTTAACTCCCTCACTCTATTCACTGGCTTCCTGCAGGTTGCTGATGGATAGAGTGAGGGAGTCAAATGGTTAAGTTTTTGCAGTTGTTGGATAGTGTGCGAGAGTCAAAGGGTTAATACAGATTTTTATTTTATTGAAGAGAGGTTCAACGTTTCATCAACTTGTCATATCTGGATATGGATTATATGAGTGAGTGATCTGGATACATGTAACAAAAAGATGCAGTGACATGGAAAACAACAACAACAACATAAGTATGATTAACACACTGGGTTCTGTGTAAATGTTCCTATCACAAACAGGTTCACATTTAAAAAAAATCCAATTCAATTGTTTATCATCATCATCATCAGGAGCCCTGCCGCATGGCGTTGGCGATCATGGATTCCATCTGTCTCTATCTCTCGTTGCCCCTAGCATCTCCCCCACCCTCCCCGTCCCCAGCCACTCTGCAAGTCCGTCCAGCATTTTCTCCCTGGTTCTACCTGGTGCACTCTTTCCCTCCAGCTTTCCCGTTGTGACCAGGTGCTCCAAATCCCCCTTCCTCATAAAATGGCCTATAAATGCTGCCTGTCTTTTCCTAATCTTCCTTGTGTATGATCTTCTTGTGTCTGCCTCCATCAAGACTGTCTCGTTTGCTTTCTTTGCTGTCCATGGAACTCTCAACATTCTTCTTAGAAACCACATCTCGGCTGCCTCAATCTTGTTCTGGGTTGGTTTGTTGACTGTCCACGCCCCGCATCCGTTCAACAGTATTGGTTCTATATAACGTTCAAGAACTCTCTTCATGATGTTAATTGACAGGCATTTGTTAGTAAGAATGCCTGTCATCTTCTTGAATGCTGTTTTGGCTTGGCCGATTCTGCCGGCTATTTCTGATGTGCATCTGCCGTCTGATGAAATGATCGTTCCCAGGTATTTGAATTTATCAACCTGTGTCAAGGTTGTGCCATTTGCTGTCTGTCTCCCTCCCTGTCTGTCAATTGTTTCTGGCATATGAAAAATGTAGGCTGATGGATAGTAGGCTACTGGTGTTCTTCAAATGTTGTGGTCATCTTTGTTCATATCATTGATGTATCTCTACGCATTCACATATATTTTAATATGCTTGACAATTATCAATGAGGATTTTATGTTTTGAATTTGTGCAGCTTAGGTATAAATACAATGGTCATCTCACAGCTTTATATTGCAGATCATACTTAGAATTATTCGTGGTAGGCTAGCAGTCATCCAAGACAGAAAGAGAGAGAGAGAGACAAAGACAGAGAGAGAGAGAGAGTGAGTGAGAGAGAGAAAGAGAGAGAGAAAAAAGAGAGAAATGGAGAGATGGATGGAGAGGGAGGAGAAAGAGAGACAGAGACAGGGAGAGAGACAGAGAGAGATATAGAGACAGTCAGAGAGAGACACATACACACACACATAGAGAGAGATGGAGACAGAGAGAGAGAGAGAGAGAGACAGACAGACACAGAGAGAGACACACACACATAAACAGAGAGAGAAAAAGAGTCAGAGAAAGAGAGGGAGGGAGTGAGAGAGAAAGGAACAAGAGAGACACAGAAAGAGAGCCACAGAGTGAGAGAGGGACAGAGAGAGAAAGAATGAAAGAAAGAGAGACAGACAGAAGCAGACAGAGACAGAAAGAAGGAGAGAGTGCTGAAAACTTAGAAACATTAACGTAAGACCACTGGCTTGAACCTAAGGGGTTTCACCTGTTACTTGCGCACGTAACAGAGAAAGTAATGGCAGAGGAAGGGGGGGGGGGGGGGGGAGGAAACAAAACTAGATCACCGATCAAAGATGTCACCATAACAACATTTGTTTACACTAATTTTGCCCCAATAGTTTTCTAGAACACTATTTATTCATGACGCTACCATCATCAGCAAAGAAAACACTATCGACTACTGCATTCAGATTTAATGAGCGTACCTAAGTGAGGCCGTGCAGAATTGTGATAGAATTATAAAACAGTGCTTGGATTGGCAGAAAATAACACGATGCGAGAGCTTAGAGAATCACTTTATCTTTTGGACGGTAAACAAAAAAATATAGATTTTCTCGGTTGTATCCATCCATGTTCTTGCCTGGCTCGCCCTCAAAATCCTTACCGTCCCCTTTTTGTCTGTTTTTCTGTTTTTCTGACCCTGTCTCTGTCTGTCTGTCTCTCTCTATGTCTCTCTCTGTCTCTGTCTATCTGTCTCTGTCTGTCTGTCTGTCTCTGTCTCTGTCCTTCCGTCTCTGTCTGTCTGTCTCTCTGTGTGTGTGTCTTTCTGTCTCTGTCAATCTGTCTCTCTCTCTGTCTCTGTATGTCTGTCTGTCTCTGTCTCTGTCCTTCCATCTCTGTCTGTCTGTCTCTCACTGTTTCTCTGTCTGTCTCTGTCTGTCTCTCTCCGTCTCTGTCTCTCTGTGTCTCTGTCTGTCTCTGTCTCTCTGTGTCTCTGTCTGTCTGTCTCTGTCTCTCTCTGTATCTCTGTCTCTGTCTGTCTGTCTGTCTGTCTCTCTCTCTCTCTCACACACACACTCTGAGCCTCTCGCTGATTCTCTCTGTCTGTCTCTGTTTCTATCTCTGTCTCTGTCTCCATGTCTCTCTCTCTGTCTGTCTGTCTGTCTGTCTCTCTATGAGTCTGTCACTGATTCTCTCTGTCTCTGTCTCTCTGTCTCTGTCTCTCCTTGTTTCTCTCTCTGAGTCTCTCGCTGATTCTCTCTGTCTGTCTCTGTCTCTCCCCCCCTCTCTCTCTCCCTCTCCCCCTCTCTCTCCCCATTCTAATATACGGTAAGAAATCTGACATCGTACATCCACAGAGTCCTTAAGAGAAGAGAGATTGCGTTGTCTTGAAGTTAGTTTCTATAAATATACGATTGTTGCATAGGCCTGTATTCTTGAAGAAGGACTATGCGATCCACATTGTGTTTTCATAATATTCTAAGAATTTGTTATCGCAGAGTGGCTATGCCATTACATGTATATTTTGTTTTTTTTCCCACCATGTTTATTTCTTCAAATAGGGTTTAAGCTTTATTGAATACATTTCTGATGATTCTGAAACTGCCTGGCTGAGTGACTAACTGACTGACTGACTGTCTCCCTTCCTCTCTCACTCTCTCTCTCTCTTCTTCTTCTTCTTCAGCTACTACTACTGCTACTACTAGTTGTTGTTGTTGTTCTTCTCTTCCTCTCTCTGTGTCTCTCTCCTCTCTCTCTCCCCTTCTCTGTCTTCTCTGTCTGTATACATGTGTATTTTGCTTAAAACTGATCCTTGAAGACAATCACCAAAGGACCATTGCAAGTTTAGAGTTTAGAGTTTGTTGAAGAGTTTATTCATTGCACCTGGACATTTCCATATGTGCTCATAATGGACAGAAATTATGAAATAGCGAAGGGAAAAGAGAAGAAAAGTACAAAGCAAACGCCATCACGACTACTCAAAATGTCTCCATGACAACACCAAGACGTCGCCATGACAACACCAAGACATCACCATGACAACACAAGGAACGTCACTATGACAAGGCCAAGACGTCACCATGACAACACAAGAAACGTCACCATGTCAACACAAAGACGTCACCATGACAACAGAAAAAAAGATCCCCATGACAACACCAAGACGTCGCTGTGTCAACACAAAAAACGTCCCAATGACAACATGAAGAGGTCATCAAGACGACACAAGAAACGTCACCATGACAAACACCAAGACGCCACCATGACAACACAAAAGTTCACATGACAACAAGACGTCGCCATGACAACACACAAAAACGTCACTATGACATCACCAAGACTTTTCACCATGACTATACAAAACCCATTACCATGACGCCAATAAATTTTGTTTTCACCCATTTTAGTTTACCGCGTTTATTTTTCTTGAGACCTTAAATGGCACCACTGAGAATCAATACAGAAAACACTACTGGAAAACCCGTTCACATTTAATGAGCGTATTTGGAGAATGGTCCTGGATGGTTCGAAAGGAATTAAGTGAGTAGCCGGATGAAAGGGAAATAATGTGAAGTAAAAGCGTAGTGAGTTCCCTTTGTCTGGTTGATGCAAACTGTGAGTTAAAACGGATCACGATGATTCCTTTCGAACATAACGTTTGTTTTCTTTGTCCGGCAGTTCCACAATTGAGTCTTTACGGGTGTGTGTACATTTTAGAAAATGGTGTGTAAGTGTGTGTGTGTGTGTGTGTGTGTGTGTGTGTGTGTGTGTGTGTGTGTGTGTGTGTGTGTGTGTGTGTGTGTTGTGTTGTGCTGTGCTGGGTTGTTGTGTTTTGTTATGTTGAGTTGTTGTTGTTGTTGCTGTCGTTGTGTGTGTATGTGTATGTATGTATGTATGTATGTATGTATTTATGTATGTATATATATAAATGTAGATAGATAGAGAGATAGATAGATAGACAGATAGATAGAGATAGATAGAGACATAAAAGAGGAAGAGAGAGAGTGAGAAAGAGAAAGAGAGAGAGAAAGAGAGACAGAGGAAGACGGAAACAGACAGACAGAGACACAGAGAGAAGGGAAAAGGGAGAAAAACAATCCCCCTTTATTTTTTGTTCAGGGAAAAAGAACCGTATAGTCACCCAACGGCTCTTGAATGAATCCAGTATGACCAGTAAAGGCTGAAGTCAGACGTACTCGGCCTGCAGGCACATATTAGCAAACTAGAAGAAAACGAAGAAGAAGAACAAGAAGAAGAACAAGAAGAAGAAAGAACGAAAGAAGAGAGAGAGGAAAGAAAGAAACAAAGAAGAAGAGGAAAGAAAGAAAGTAAGAACAGGAAGAAAAAAAAGAAGGAGAAAAAGGAGGAGGAGGGAGAAGAGGGGGAAGAGGAGGAAAAGGAGAGAAAGAAGAAGAAAAAGGAGAAGACAAGGAAGAAGAAAAAGAAGAAATAGAGGACGAAGAAAGAAGGAGAAGAGAAAGAAAGAAAAAGGATGAAGGTAAGTAAGAAAGAAAAAAGAAAGAGAGAAGAAGAATTAAAGAAAGCAGAGAGAGAAGAAAGAACGAAGAAGAAGACAGAAAGAAAGGAGGAGAAGAATAAGAAGAAGAAGAGAAGAAGAACAACAACTACAAGAAGAAGAAGAAAAAGAACGGAAACGCACAATCGGATACGGAAGACAAAAACAGCAACACGTTCTGTCCATCCGAGTCTTCTCCCCTGGATAACTGCTTGGTCAGTCACGCTTTCTCTCAAAACAAGGAACTGAACAGCCAGCTTAATTCGATTTACTGTGTTAATCTGAGATCAAATAAAGAGACTAACCATAGGACGTACTCAGCATTATTTGATACGGCGGTGCCTGAGGGTGGCAGGACTAAGGAGTGGATGGCTGGAATAATATGATGGGAAATGAAGAGTACACAACTCACAGACTGTACTGACGTTAAGAGATTACTTTGATGTTATTACAGTACTTAGTCTCCTTGCCCCCACTTCTATCTTGAAAAGTGGAAAGATAACGTAATAATAATACTAATAATACTAATATTATTATCACAAATAAAAATACTGATAACACTAATAATAACATTACTACTACTACTTCTACTACTACTACCACTACTACTCGCCTTGTTCTCCGCAAGCCCAGGCGTGAGAGTGCAAAATCTCTGCTCAGAACACTTCATTGGCTCCCGGTAAAGGCTAGGCTTTCAGTGTATCTATCACGAGAACATGCCATCCTATCTTGCCCACCTCCTGCAGGGTTACAAACCTTCTCGAACGCTCCGCTCTTCTGACACCTCACTGTTGACTGACTGTTCCTCGCTTCTCTCTAGACACCTTTGGTAAAAAATCTTTCTCTGTCTTTGGCCCAAATGTATGGAACTCTCTACCAGTCTCTCAGAAAAAACTAAGTGTTTCTCAACCTTCAAACGGCACCTGAAAACCCACCTCTTTCAAACTCATCTAACCTGAAGAGCCTTAGTTTGCAAGTCTGTCATCAGACTAATATCTCCTGCGTGTATAACAGTATTTCGTATAAGGGCCTATAGAGCAAGGTGTGTGTGTGCGTGCGTGCGTGTGTGTGTGTGTGTGTGTGTGTGTGTGTGTGTGTGTGTGTGTGTGTGTGTGTGTGTGCTTGAGTGAGCATGTGTGTGTATCACTGTATGTGTACAGCTGAGAGGTAGGGGAATAGGGGAAAATTGATGAAAGAGACTAAAATAACTTTTAGAATATTTTTTAAATCTATGTGTATTTTGTAATTGTGAGTGTGATATGTGAATGTTAATTGGAGTAATTTATTGTCAATGAAGTTATATGAGTTAAATGTTTTTCCTGTATATGGATTAGAATTTTTCTGTTTTTATCTTCATTCAAAATATTGATTATAATTTTATGTACAACTATTGCATGCA
>JAPXFY010000019.1:6832548-6835048 GCA_030674185.1 Monoplex corrugatus
GAAAAGAGAAGGGGAACTTGCAAATGTTGATTCCACTTGAATTCTTCTTCTTCTTCTTTCTTCTTCTTCTTTCTTCTTTTTTCTTCTTCTTTCTTCTTTTCTTCTCTTCTTTCTTCTTCTTCTTCTTCTTCTTCTTCTCTCTTCTTCTTCTTCTTCTTGTTCTTGTTTTTTCTTGTTCTTTTTTCTTGTTTCTTCTTCTTTTCTTCTTCTTTTGTTCTTCTTGTTCTTCTTTTCTTCTTCTTCTGTCTTTTTCTTCTTCTTCTTCTTCTTCTTCTTCTTCTTCTCTCTTTTCTTCTTCTCTTTCTTCTTCTTCTCCTTCTTCTTTATCGTTGCCGTAACACCTTAAATCCAGCTCTCTAGATACATTTGGCTGTCATCTGCACAGCCTTTTCAGGCCTCAGTTTCTCCTCAAGGTTAGTTGGCTTCGGCCACATCTCGTCCCTCAGAAGGCAGAGTTTCCTGCAGACCTGTAGGATTTTCGTTCAGTTTCAGTTTCAGTTTCTCAAGGCGGCGTCTCCGCGCTCAGAACGAAATCCGTATGCCCTAACATCGCATGTGCCATGTGTATGGTAATCATGGCACAAGCCTGAAGCCTGAAAATAAACCATGAGCTGACCTGGGGGTCGTCTGGGATGTGGCTCGCTTACTACCCTTCTTCTCCACAAGGATACATAAGGCAGGGTGCAACTCTCATTTATACCTCCAGGATGATGAGGCATTCAGATGGGCTGGAAACAAGCCTATTTGTATGTCACAAAGTGAGAGGATACGTCAAATATATGTTCATATTCATATTCATATTTTATATTCATATTCATATTCATGTTCATTGGTCATATCCATATTCCATGGTTCAATGTTCATTTCATATTCATATCCATGTTCATATTCATATTGATCTTTTTTTGTCACAGTGGATTTCCATGTGATGTCACAAGGTGAGATGGAACTAAGATATGTTCATATTCATATTCATATTTATGTTCATGTTCATGTTTCATGTTCATATTCATATTTATTCTTTTTTGTCACAGTGGATTTTCCATGTGGTTCACAAGTTGAGATGGAACACGAGATATGTTCATATTCATATTCATATTCATGTTCATTTCATGTTCATTTCATGTTCATATTCATGTTCATATGTTCATGTTCTATATTCATGTTCATATTCTATTCTTTTTTTGTCACAGTGGATTTTCTATGTGATGTCACACGGTGAGCTGGAACTCAAGAATGATATGTTCATATTCATATTCATGTTTCATTGTTCAATGTTCATGTTCAATTGTTCATGTTCATATTCATATTCATATTCATATTCATGTTCATATTCTTTTTTTTTGTCACAGTGGATTTTCCATGTGATGTCACATGGTGAGATGGAACTCAAGATATGTCGTATTCATATTCATATTCATGTTATTCATTTATTCATGTTCATGTTCATATTATATTCATGTTTATATTCATATTCATATTCATATCTTTTTTCATATTTTCATGTGATGTCACAAGTGAGATGGAACTCAAGATAGTACATATTCATATTCAGTTCAATCATGTCATATTCATTTCATATTCATATTCATTCTTTTTGTCACAGTGGATTTTCTATGTGATATCACAAGGTGAGAGGAACTCAAGATATGTTTCATATTCATATTCATAGTTCATGTTCATATTCATATTCATGTTCATATTCATATTCATGTTCATATTTATTCTTTTTTGTCACAGTGGATTTTCTGTGATGTCAAGGTGAGAGGAATCAAGATATGTTCATTCATTCATATTCATATTCATGTTCATTTCATGTCATATTCATATTCATTTCATATTCATATTCATGTTCAATTATTCATTTGTACATGATTTTTTGATTCAATATTCATGTTCATATTCATATTCATTTTCATAGTTCATGTTATATTCATTATTCATTTCATGTTCATATTCATTTCATATTCATGTTCATATTCATGTTCATGTTCATTTCATGTTCATATTCATATTCATGTTCATTTGTTCATATTCATGTTCATATTTATGTTCATATTCATGTTCATATTCATGATTCATGTTCATATTCATATTCATATTCATGTTCATAGTTCATTTCATATCTATTCAATGTTCATATTCATGTTCATATTCATATTCATGTTCATATTCATATTCATATGAATTCTTTTTTTTGTCACAGTGGATTTACTGTGTGAAGCTCAGGCTGCTCATCTCCTTGAGAGCGGCCACTGCACGGCAACCCCACCCAGTTTACTTTTTTTTTTACCAAGACTTCAGAAAGGCAAGAAGACTACTTGGCATTCGGGAGGAGGAACCTCCGAAATCAACCTATCTCTCCAGTATTTTATACCAGGGCAGCACAGTTTACGATTTTCAACTGTCATCTGATCTTAAACGTGATTAGGCCAGAAGGCACATGGGGTCCGACTTGTTTTACGTCCCTTCTGAAGGACTAGACGTTCAGTTCGATTTT
>JAPXFY010000019.1:6840048-6852548 GCA_030674185.1 Monoplex corrugatus
CAAAACAAAATACATCAGGAATATAGTGTGTCTATGTGGAAAAAAGATAACACATAGTCATATCCTTTCTTGTGTTAGGATAAAACGACATGTTACTACACTATCTACAAAGACAGTTTCTGAAACATTTGCCTCTTCATCATTAATATATGAATTTTTTTTGTTTGCCTGTTGAAAAGTCCTGTAGCGAATTATCTTTAAAATGTTATTTCACTTGTTCACTGTTATGGTTAGTTAATTTTTAAGTTTCATATCTATTCATTTAGTCTATACATTTATAAATGTTATTTTGTTAGTTTGTTTGTTTAACTCGTTAATTATGGTAACATTATTTGTTAGTTTTACCTTTCCCTCGAAACAGTTGTTTTCTGGATCATCTTTTCTCAAGATCAGAATTGACTCTTTTCAAATATCCTCTTCATTCCTCATCTATCCCCCCACCCACTTTTTTTTCTTTTGTTTTTGGTCTAAAATCACTTTAGTGAGTAGACATTAAATTTTTTGTTTGTTTGGAGTTTAACGTCCACTTAAAATTGCGCATAAAATATGCTGTATCAGCGTATTTTATTTATTTATTTTTATTAGACATTAAATCAAAGATCACCACTCTTTACTTATCTGTTCACTAGGTCAGTCATGCATATTGGTCTCTTCTACTTAGCTCGTAACTTGAGGGTTGGATAGCAAATAACTACCTCCTCTGGGGAACAGCAGAAAGTCTGGGACACTAATGTGTGGTTTGTGGGTGAGTGTAAAGTCTAGGTGGTCTGAGAGTTGAGGGCGCAGGATCACTATTAGGTTTCATTGTTTTCGTCTTCGTTTTTTTTTCTCTCTCTCTCTCATGAAAGACTGCAATCAGTCTGTTTTGTATTCGTCCTATTGATTCACAGGGTTATGTGTGTGTGTGTGTGTGTGTGTGTGTGTGTGTGTGTGTGTGTGTGTGTGTGTGTGTGTGTGTGTTTGTGTGGTTGTGGTTGTGTGTGTGTGTGTGTGTGTGTTTGTGTGTGTGTGTTTGTTTGTGTGTGTGTGTGTGTGTGTGTGTGTGTGTGTGTGTGTGTGTGTGTGTGTGTGTGTGTGTGTGTGTGTGTGTATATAAATATGTATGATAGCCAGAGAGAGAGAAAGAAGTCAAGGGTCATTCATCGAACAAGCTTGAGTGTACTCTAGCTCAGCATCCTCTCTGTCTCTGTTTCTGTCTGTCTGTCTCTCTCTCTAGCTCTCTCCCTCCATCCCCACCCTCTCTCTCTGTCCTCATTTCTCTCTCTATGTATGCATGTGTGTGTGTGCTATAGAGGGAGGATGACGACTTGAGTCAAGGGTCACACGCCCTATTCTCCTCGTGTGTGCTTTGTACTCTGGAGATTTGGTCAATGTTTGTGATTGCTTTGGTGTGTTGTGGTGAATGGTGGGAGTGCTTGCCTTGATTTGATTCTTCTTGAATCAAATTTTTGCGCCATTGTAAATATCTTTCTTCTTTTGCTTTTTCTCCTCCTCTTCCTCCTCCTTCTTCTTCTTCCTCTTCCTCTTCTTCTTCTTCCTCCTCGTCGTCGTCCTCATCCTCTTCTTCTTCTTCTTTTTCTGCTTATTCGTCTTCTCTTGCTTACTCTTCTTGTTCTTTTTGTCCTTGTTCTTATTGCTTTTCTTGTTCTACGCTTCTTCTTCTTTCTCTCCTCCCCCTCCTCTTCTTCTTCCCCCTCCTCCTCTTTCTCCTTCTTCTTCTTCTCATTCTTCTTGTTCTTCTTTCTTTCGCTCTACCTTTCTTCTTTCTTTCTTTCTTTCTTTCCTTCTTTCTTTCTTCTTCTTCTTTGTTTTCTTTATCTTCCTCTTCTTCGTGTTCTTTCATCTTTTTTTCTTCGTCTCCTTCTTCTTATATACATACTAAGGGAGATTAGAAATTGGTGGATCAGATTAAAAAAAATCATGATTACCCACCAAGTGGGCGTGTCTAGGCGGGATGAAACACAGGACCATCTGACTGGAAGCCAGAAATTTACCTGCTCGTTTATCACATCTGTGTATATTGGTCTTGGAATCACAGAGTCCTTCAAATTGCTGTTCACTAACTCAGCACTAAAAGATAAGTCTGTCCCACTCACCTCGTAACTTTGGGGGTGGCTATCAAATAACCATCTCTTTCCAGACAAGTGGCGCGTTTGAGACAGTAATAAGTGGTGTGTGGGTCAGTGTAAAGTCTAAGGCTATAATGGGTAGTGTGAGACAGTAATATGTGGTGTGTGGGTCAGTGTAAAGTCTAGGGCTATATAATGGGTAGTGTGAGACAGTAATATGTGGTGTGTGGGTCAGTGTAAAGTCTAGGGCTATAATGGGTAGTGTGAGACAGTAATTTGTGGTGTGTGGGTCAGTGTAAAGTCTAAGGCTATAATGGGTAGTGTGAGACAGTAATAAGTGGTGTGTGGGTCAGTGTAAAGTCTAGAGCTATAATGGGTAGTGTGAGACAGTAATAAGTGGTGTGTGGGTCAGTGTAAAGTCTAGGGCTATGCTGGGTAGTGTGAGACAGTAATATGTGGTGTGTGGGTCAGTGTAAAGTCTAAGGCTATAATGGGTAGTGTGAGACAGTAATATGTGGTGTGTGGGTCAGTGTAAAGTCTAGGGCTATGCTGGGTAGTGTGAGACAGTAATAAGTGGTGTGTGGGTCAGTGTAAAGTCTAGGGCTATGCTGGGTAGTGTGAGACAGTAATAAGTGGTGTGTGGGTCAGTGTAAAGTCTAGGACTATAATGGTAGTGTGAGACAGTAATATGTGGTGAATGGGTCAGTGTAAAGTCTAGAGCTATAATGGGTAGTGTGAGACAGTAATAAGTGTTGTGTGGGTCAGTGTAAAGTCTAAGGCTATAATGGGTAGTGTGAGACAGTAATATGTGGTGAATGGGTCAGTGTAAAGTCTAGAGCTATAATGGGTAGTGTGAGACAGTAATATGTGGTGTGTGGGTCAGTGTAAAGTCTAGAGCTATAACAGGTAGTGTGAGACAGTAATAAGTGTTGTGTGGGTCAGTGTAAAGTCTAAGGTTATAATGGGTAGTGTGAGACAGTAATATGTGGTGTGTGGGTCAGTGTAAAGTCTAGGGCTATAAAATGGTAGTGTGAGACAGTAATATGTGGTGTGTGGGTCAGTGTAAAGTCTAAGGCTATAATGGGTAGTGTGAGACAGTAATATGTGGTGTGTGGGTCAGTGGTAAGTCTAGGGCTATAATGGGTAGTGTGAGACAGTAATATGTGGTGTGTGGGTCAGTGTAAAGTCTAGAGCTATAATGGGTAGTGTGAGACAGTAATATGTGGTGTGTGGGTCAGTGTAAAGTCTAGAGCTATAATGGGTAGTGTGAGACAGTAATATGTGGTGTGTGGGTCAGTGTAAAGTCTAGAGCTATAATGGGTAGTGTGAGACAGTAATATATGGTGTGTGGGTCAGTGTAAAGTCTAAGGTTATAATGGGTAGTGTGAGACAGTAATTTGTGGTGTGTGGGTCAGTGTAAAGTCTAGAGCTATAATCAGTAGTGTGAGACAGTAATATGTGGAGTGTGGGTCAGTGTAAAGTCTAAGGCTATAATGGGTAGTGTGAGACAGTAATATGTGGTGTGTGGGTCAGTGTAAAGTCTAAGGCTATAATGGGTAGTGTGAGACAGTAATATGTGGTGTGTGGGTCAGTGTAAAGTCTAAGGCTATAATCGGTAGTGTGAGACAGTAATAGGTGGTGTGTGGGTCAGTGTAAAGTCTAAGGCTATAATCGGTAGTGTGAGACAGTATTATGTGGTGTGTGGGTCAGTGTAAAGTCTAAGGCTATAATGGGTAGTGTGAGACAGTAATATGTGGTGTGTGGGTCAGTGTAAAGTCTAAGGCTATAATCGGTAGTGTGAGACAGCAATATGTGGTGTATGGGTCAGTGTTAAGTCTAGGGCTATAATGGGTAGTGTGAGACAGTAATATGTGGTGTATGGGTCAGTGTTAAGTCTAGGGTTATAATGGGTAGTGTGAGACAGCAATATGTGGTGTATGGGTCAGTGTAAAGTCTATGGCTATAATGGGTAGTGTGAGACAGCAATATGTGGTGTATGGGTCAGTGTAAAGTCTATGGCTATAATGGGTAGTGTGAGACAGCAATATGTGGTGTATGGGTCAGTGTAAAGTCTAGGGTTATAATGGGTAGTGTGAGACAGTAATAGGTGGTGTATGGGTCAGTGTAAAGTCTAGGGTTATAATGGGTAGTGTGAGACAGCAATATGTGGTGTATGGGTCAGTGTAAAGTCTAGGGTTATAATGGGTAGTGTGAGACAGCAATATGTGGTGTATGGGTCAGTGTAAAGTCTAGGGTTATAATGGGTAGTGTGAGACAGCAATATGTGGTGTATGGGTCAGTGTAAAGTCTAGGGTTATAATGGGTAGTGTGAGACAGCAATATGTGGTGTATGGGTCAGTGTAAAGTCTAGGGCTATAATGGGTAGTGTGAGACAGTAATAGGTGGTGTATGGGTCAGTGTAAAGTCTAGGGTTATAATGGGTAGTGTGAGACAGCAATATGTGGTGTGTGGGTCAGTGTAAAGTCTAGGGTTATAATGGGTAGTGTGAGACAGCAATATGTGGTGTATGGGTCAGTGTAAAGTCTAGGGTTATAATGGGTAGTGTGAGACAGTAATAGGTGGTGTATGGGTCAGTGTAAAGTCTAGGGTTATAATGGGTAGTGTGAGACAGCAATATGTGGTGTGTGGGTCAGTGTTAAGTCTAGGGCTATAATGGGTAGTGTGAGACAGTAATAGGTGGTGTATGGGTCAGTCTAAAGTCTAGGGTTATAATGGGTAGTGTGAGACAGCAATATGTGGTGTATGGGTCAGTGTAAAGTCTAGGGTTATAATGGGTAGTGTGAGACAGCAATATGTGGTGTATGGGTCAGTGTAAAGTCTAGGGTTATAATGGGTAGTGTGAGACAGTAATAGGTGTGTATGGGTCAGTGTAAAGTCTAGGGTTATAATGGGTAGTGTGAGACAGCAATATGTGGTGTATGGGTCAGTGTAAAGTCTAGGGTTATAATGGGTAGTGTGAGACAGCAATATGTGGTGTATGGGTCAGTGTAAAGTCTAGGGTTATAATGGGTAGTGTGAGACAGCAATATGTGGTGTATGGGTCAGTGTAAAGTCTAGGGTTATAATGGGTAGTGTGAGACAGCAATATGTGGTGTATGGGTCAGTGTAAAGTCTATGGCTATAATGGGTAGTGTGAGACAGTAATATGTGACGTGTGGGTCAGTGTAAAGTCTAGGGCTATAACAGGTAGTGTGAGACAGCAATATGTGGTGTGTGGGTCAGTGTAAAGTCTAGGGCTATAATGGGTAGTGTGAGACAGCAATATGTGGTGTATGGGTCAGTGTAAAGTCTATGGCTATAATGGGTAGTGTGAGACAGTAATATGTGACGTGTGGGTCAGTGTAAAGTCTAGGGCTATAACAGGTAGTGTGAGACAGCAATATGTGGTGTGTGGGTCAGTGTAAAGTCTAGGGCTATAATGGGTAGTGGTGTGAGACAGTAATATGTGGTGTGTGGGTCAGTGTAAAGTCTAAGGTTATAATGGGTAGTGTGAGACAGTAATATGGTGGTGTGGGTCAGTGTAAAGTCTAGGGTTATAATGGGTAGTGTGAGACAGTAATATGTGGTGTGTGGGTCAGTGTAAAGTCTAAGGTTATAATGGGTAGTGTGAGACAGTAATATGTGGTGTGGGGTCAGTGTAAAGTCTAAGGTTATAATGGGTAGTGTGAGACAGTAATATGTGGTGTGTGGGTCAGTGTAAAGTCTAAGGGTATAATGGGTAGTGTGAGACAGTAATATGTGGTTTGTGGGTCAGTGTAAAGTCTAAGGTTATAATGGGTAGTGTGAGACAGTAATATGTGGTGTGTGGGTCAGTGTAAAGTCTAGAGCTATAATGGGTAGTGTGAGACAGTAATATGTGGTGTGTGGGTCAGTGTAAAGTCTAAGGCTATAATGGGGAATGTGAGACAGTAATATGTGGTGTGTGGGTCAGTGTAAAGTCTAAGGTTATAATGGGTAGTGTGAGACAGTAATTTGTGGTGTGTGGGTCAGTGTAAAGTCTAGGGCTATAATGGGTAGTGTGAGACAGTAATATGTGACGTGTGGGTCAGTGTAAAGTCTAAGGTTATAATGGGTAGTGTGAGACAGTAATTTGTGGTGTGTGGGTCAGTGTAAAGTCTAGAGCTATAATGGGTAGTGTGAGACAGTAATATGTGGTGTGTGGGTCAGTGTAAAGTCTAAGGCTATAATGGGGAATGTGAGACAGTAATTTGTGGTGTGTGGGTCAGTGTAAAGTCTAAGGTTATAATGGGTAGTGTGAGACAGTAATATGTGGTTTGTGTTTCAGTGTAAAGTCTAGGGTTATAATCGATAGTCTCAGAGTTCAGAGCACTGGATCAACAGCTGGGGGTCATCGCTGTTTGGTGACAGGCTGTTCTCAAACAATGGTTCTTTTTGTTTATAATCGTCCCTCCTTTCTCTCCCCTTTTTTGGGAGGGATATTTTTACTACATTTGCTGACTGTCCACTATATATATATATATATATATATATATATATATACATATATGTATATATATATTATATATATATATTGTGTGTGTGTGTGTGTAGGTGTGTGTGTGTGTGTGTGTGTGTGTGTGTGTGTGCATGCATAAAAACACATAAATACATAAAGTCCATATATATGGAAATGTATTACACATATGATACACACACACACACACACACACACACACACACACACACACACACACACACACACACACATACACAACACACACACACACACACACACACACACACATATATATATATATATATATATATCCTATCTGTACGTACACATGTTTTATCTCTTTCTGTGCATATAACATATATACATATAGAGAGAAAGAGAAAGAGAGAGAGAGAGAGAGAGATGGATGGGTGGATGGATGGATGAATGGATCGATGGATGGATGGATGGATGTGTAGATAGATAGATAGATAGATAGGTAGGTAGGTAGGTAGGTAAGTAGGTAGATGGATGGATAGATAGGTAGATAGATAGATAGATAGATAGTAGATAGACAGATAGATAGATAGATAGTAGATAGACAGACAGATGGATGGATAGACAGAGAGATTGATATAACTAAAAAAGCTTCCAATAAATGCATGAATGTGTACAAATGTAATGATTATACTTACGGATAACTAAAGCTATACATAATTCAAATATGGAAATCTCTCTTTTAACAGAGGCTTTGTAAAATGAGCAGGACAAGATCTTTAATTTTTGGTTCATTTTTTTGAAGTCAGACGTACTGCTAGTCTAAATTCGTTAGGACTGTTGTGATAACAAGGGTGGACCCAATCATATCTCAATTCACTAAAGAAGCTGGTGGACAAGGTAAGGGAGTTAAAGGGTGAACGTTTCGCTTTTGCTATCATGGTTGACAATGCAGGATGCCAATGGATAGGTTGATTGAGACAGCCGAGATGTAGTTTCTAAGAAGAATGTTGAGAGTTCCATGGACAGCGAAGAAAACAAACGAGACAGTCTTGATGGATGCAGACACAAAAAAAAAAAACATTGATAAGGAAGAATAAGAAAAGACAGGCAACATTTACAGGCCATTTTATGAGGAAAGGGGAATTAGAGCACCTGGTCACAACAGGAAACCTGGAGAGAAAGAGAGCACCAGGTAGAGCCAGGGAAAAAACATTGGACGGACTTGCAGAGTGGCTGAGGACAGAGAGGGTGGAAGATGTGCTTGCGGCAACAAGGGACAGATGCATATCGAGGGCCATGATCGCCAACACCATGTGGCAAGGCACTTGATGATTATGATGAATGGAGAGGTTGGGGGAGTCAAAGATTTAACTGCTGCTGCTTTAAAGAGAATGGAATCGGTGGAGCTGGTCTATCCTTGGGAATAACTATGGCATAAAACAGAATCGTGTCCTCCATTTCGTCTTCCCACTGCAACTGCTGACGCCTTCTTTCACCTTGTCTGTCTGGTCTTGATCGTTGCTAGAAGTGTACATAACTATGGCCTTAAAACATAATCTCTGTCTGTGCTGTATTACTAACCAAATAGTTTTGTTGTTTCTTTCTGTCATCTTTTATATTTCATCTTCTGTTTTGTCACTTTATGTTTTTATCTTCTTTCTGTCATTTTTTATGTTTCATATTCTGTTTGTCACTTTTATGTTTCATCTTTCTGTTTGTCACTTTTATGTTTCATCTTTCTGTTTGTCACTTTTATGTTTCATCTTTCTGTTTGTCACTTTATATTTTCATCCTTCTGTTGTCACTTTATGTTTCATCTTTTTTGTTTATTGTACTTTTATCTTTCATCTTTCTGTTTGTCACTTTTATGTTTCATCTTTCTGTTTGTCATCTTTTGTTTCATCTTTCTGTTTGTTACTTTTATGTTTCATCTTTCTGTTTGTCATCTTTTATGTTTCATCTTTTGTTTGTCACTTTTACCTTTTATCTTTCTGTTGTCATCTTTTATGTTTCATCTTTCTGTTTGTCACTTTTATCTTTTATCTTTCTGTTTGTCACTTTTATGTTTCATCTTTCTGTTTGTCATCTTTTATGTTTCATCTTTCTGTTTGTCATCTTTATGTTTCATCTCTCTGTTTGTCACTTTTATGTTTCATCTTTCTGTTTGTCATCTTTTATGTTTCATTTTTATGTTTATCTTGTTGCTTTGTTTCATCTTTCTGTTGTACTTATTTACTTGTTTTCACTTATTTTCATCTTCTGTTGTTGTTTTTCTGGATTAGTTTCCCTGGCACTTTTTTATCTCTGTTGTTTTTGATTCTGTTGTCTTGTTAGTCATTTTTTCGATTTTTTTTTTGTACTTTATTTCTTCTGTTCACTAGTTATCTTTTGTTTGTACTTTTAGTTCATCTTTCTGTTTGTCATTTATGTTTCATCTTTTGTTTATTTTGTTTCATTCTGTTGTCACTTTGTTTCATCTCTGTTTTCTTTATTTACTTTCTGTGACTTGTTCATCTCTGTTTCACTTTTGTTTCATCTTCTGTTGTACTTTTGTTTCATTTTCTTTGTACTTTTATGTTTCACTTTGTTGTATTTTTTCTCTCTTGTCATTTGTTCATCTTCGTTTCACTTTTAGTTTACTTTCGTTTGCTTTTTTATCTTCTTTGTCTTGTTTCATCTTTCTGTTGACTTTTATGTTTCACTTTTGTTTGTCATCTTATTTCATTGTTGTACTTTTTTTATTTTCTGTGTCTTATTCATCTTCGTGTTTTTTTCATCTTCTGTTGTATTTATGTTTCATCTTGTTTGTCCTTTATGTTTCTCTCTGTTGACTTATGTTTCATCTTCTGTTGCACTTATTTCATCTTTCGTTGTCATTTATGTTTCATCTTTGTTGTCTTTTAGTTCACTTTTGTTTTATTTTATGTTTCTCTTCTGTTTGTACTTTTGTTTCATCTCTGTTTGTCATTAGTTTCATCTTCTGTTTGTCACTTATGTTTCATCTTCTGTTTGTTACTTATGTTCATCTTCTGTTTGTCACTTATGTTCATCTCTCTGTTTGTACTTTTATGTTTCATCTTCTGTTTGTCTTTTATGTTTCATCTTCTGTTTGTCATTTATGTTTCATCTTTCTGTTTGTCACTTATGTTTCATCTTTTGTTTGTACTTTTATGTTTCTCTTCTGTTTGTCATCTTTTATGTTTCATCTTCTGTTTGTCTTTACTTTTATTTCTGTTGTCATCTTTTTTTCATCTTCTGTTTGTCATTTTATTTTTATCTTCTGTTTGTCACTTTTATGTTTCTCTTTCTGTTTGTCATTTTTATGTTTCATCTTTCTGTTTGTCTTTTTATGTTTATCTCTCTGTTTGTCACTTTTATGTTCATCTTTCTGTTGTCACTTTTATGTTTCATCTTCTGTTTGTTCTTTTTGTTTATCTTTCTGTTTGTACTTTATGTTTCATCTTTCTGTTTGTTTTTTATGTTTCATTTTCTGTTTGTACTTTATGTTTCATCTTTCTGTTTGTCACTTTTATTTTATCTTTCTGTTTGTCACTTTATTTTATCTTTCTGTTTGTCACTTTTATGTTTCATCCTTTTACTTATTTTACTCTTGTCATCTTTAGTTCTTTTCTGGTCACTTATGTTTCATCTTTCTGTTTGTACTTTTATGTTTCATCTTCTGTTTGTACTTTTATGTTTATCTTTCTGTTTGTCACTTTTATGTTTCATCTTTCGTTTGTCATCTTTATGTTTCATCTTTCTGTTTGTCACTTTTATGTTTCATCTTCTGTTTGTACTTTTATGTTTCATCTTCTGTTTGTCATCTTTTATGTTTCATCTTTCTGTTTGTACTTTATGTTTCATCTCGTTTCTTAGTTTTTTGTATCTTTTATTTTCATCTTTCTGTTTGTACTTTTATGTTTCATCTTTCTGTTTGTACTTTTATGTTTCATCTTTTGTTTGTCACTTTTTTTTCATCTTCTGTTTGTACTTTTATGTTTCATCTTTCTGTTTGTCACTTTTATGTTTCATCTTTTGTTTGTCACTTTTATGTTTCATCTTCTGTTTGTACTTTTATGTTTCATCTTTCTGTTTGTCACTTTATGTTTCATCTTTCTGTTTGTCACTTTTATGTTTCATCTTTCTGTTGTCACTTTTATGTTTCATCTTTCTGTTTGTCACTTTTATGTTTCATCTTTCTGTTTGTCATTTTATGTTTCATTTTCTGTTTGTCACTTTTATGTTTCATCTTCTGTTTTCACTTTTATGTTTCATCTTTCTGTTTGTACTTTATGTTTCATCTTTCTGTTTGTCACTTTTATGTTTCATCTTTGTTTGTCACTTTTATGTTTCATCTTTCTGTTTGTCACTTTTATGTTCATCTCTCTGTTTGTCACTTATGTTTCATCTTTCTGTTGTCATTTAGTTTCATCTTTCTGTTGTCACTTTATGTTTCATCTTCTGTTGTATTTTATGTTTCTCTTCTGTTTGTCATTTTATTTTATCTTCTGTTTGTCACTTTATTTTCTTCTTTCTTTTGTCACTTTATTTTACTTTCTGTTTGTCACTTATTTATCTTTCTTTTGTATTTTATGTTTATCTTTCTGTTTGTCACTTTTAGTTTCATCTTCTTTTGTACTTTTATTTTATCTTTCTTTTGTCATCTTTTATGTTTATCTTTCTGTTTGTCCTTTTATACTTTTGTACTATTTCATCTTTCTGTTTGTCACTTTTATGTTACTTTGTTTGTCATCTTTACCTCTTGTCTTTATTTTTCGTTCACTTTATGTTTCATCTTTCTTTTTCTTTTTGTTTCATCTTCTGTTTGTCTTATTTTCATCTTTGTTTGTCTTTATGTTATCTCTGTTTATTTGTTTCATTTTGTTTGTCACTTTTATGTTTCACTCTGTTGCACTTATTTATCTCGTTGTCACTTATTCATCTTTGTTTGTATCTATGTTTCTCTTTCGTTTGTACTTTTATGTTTCATTCTGTTTGTACTTTTGTTCATCTTTTGTTTGTCACTTTTATTATCTTTCTGTTTGTATTTTATTTTTCTTCTGTTTGTCACTTTTATTTTATCTCTGTTTTCACTTTGTTTCATCTTTCTGTTGTATTTTATTTTCATCTTTCTGTTGTCCTTTTATGTTTCATCTCTCTGTTTTCACTTTATTTTCATCTTTCTGTTTGTCACTTTTATGTTTCATCTTCTGTTTGTTCTTTTATGTTTCTCTTTTGTTTGTTCTTATGTCATCTTTCGTTTTCACTTTTATGTTTCATCTTTCTGTTTGTATTTTTATGTTTCATTCTCTGTTGTACTTTTTGTTCATCTTCTGTTTGTCATCTTTTATGTTTCATCTTTCTGTTTGTTACTTTTATGTTTCATCTTTCTGTTTGTTACTTTTATGTTTCATCTTTCTGTTTTCATCTTTTATGTTTATCTTTCTGTTTGTCACTTTTATGTTTCATCTCTCTGTTTGTCACTTTTATGTTTCATCTTTCTGTTTGTCATCTTTTATGTTTCATCTTTCTGTTTGTACTTCTTTTATGTTTCATCTTTTGTTTCTATCTTTTTGTTTCATCTTTCTGTTTTTCTATTTTATGTTTCTCTCTCTGTTTGTCACTTTTATGTTTCATCTTTCTGTTTGTCATCTTTTATGTTTCATCTTTCTGTTTGTTACTTTTATGTTTCATCTCTCTGTTTGTCACTTTTATGTTTCATCTCTCTGTTTGTCACTTTTATGTTTCATCTTTCTGTTTGTTACTTTTATGTTTCATTTCTCTGTTTGTCACTTTTATGTTTCATCTCTCTGTTTGTCACTTTTATGTTTCATCTTTCTGTTTGTCACTTTTATGTTTCATCATCTTTCTGTTTGTCACTTTTATGTTTCATCTTTCTGTTGTCACTTTTATGTTTCATCTTTCTGTTGTCACTTTTATGTTTCATCTTTCTGTTTGTCACTTTTATATTTCAT
>JAPXFY010000019.1:6865048-6895048 GCA_030674185.1 Monoplex corrugatus
TTTCTCGTTGATCATCCAGAGAGCAGACGAGAAGGGACAGGATCAAGATGTCTGGTATAGACGTAAGTATTGATACATTGACACCTCTGTTTCTGTAAACGATCGGATCGATTTGCTGACTCGTCACACATCGGGAACGCTATAGACAACTGAAGAATTCGGTGATGAACTTGTCACTGTTGCAAAGCCCCATCAGATGGTCACATTAGACATGGCGTCACGAGCTTGCACTTTCGTCTCTTACCAACAAGCGCTGAGTACAGAAGTCATTCAGTCTCGTTCTATTTCTAAGGATGCCAAATGTGGATATTGCTTGCTGATTCATGAAATATCATCCGGGCCTGCGATTGCTAAATGGTACTGGTCTGTGAATGAAGGATGAAGGAATACATGAATTTGTCCATAATACAGGGGGGTGCAAAAGTAGGTATACAGTAACTATCCCATCATTATTATAATGCTTAATTCAGCTCTCGATTAGAGGAGTGTGTGAATACCGACGGCAAGCAGTTTGAGTATCTGAGGGATTAAGGCTGTGCTTGTTATTACATATGCAATATTCATTTGTTTGTATAATAAATGCAATGAGTATTGTACGTGATTTCTTTTTTCATGACTGTATACCTACTTTTGCACCCCCCCCCCACCCCCCTGTATAAGCCTTCAGCAGACACAAGAAGATCATTAATAAAGAAGATTAGGAAAAGACAGGCAAGATTTATAGGCCATCTTATGAGGAAAGGGGAATCAGAGGACCTGGTCACAACAGGAAAGCTGGAGGGAAAGAGAACACCAGGTAGACCCAGGAGAAAAAAAATATTGAACGGACTTGCAGAGTGGCTGAGGACAGAGAGGGTGGAAGATGTGCTTGCGGAAACAAGGGATAGATGCACATGGAGGGCCATGGTCGCCAACGCCATGTGGCAGGGCACCTGATGATGATGATGATGATGAGGATAAGCCTTCAGGAGAACTATGGAGATACAAGGAAGTCATTGCTGCCATTAGCAGTGGAAGACCTTGATCTCAAATTTCAAGGAATGAATCGAACTCAGTATGCTTGATCTGTCTGCCATTATATTCCATACTGGTATTAACCCTTGGACTCCCGCACCCTGTCCACCAGCATCCTGCATTGCCAACTATGCGAGCAAAACAAAAACAATTAACCCTTTGATTTCTTTACCCTATCCATAAGCTTCATGCAGGAGACTGGTGGATAGGGTGAGGGAGTCAAAGGGTTAATTTTTGCACACGGTTACCAGTAAGTGAGGACAACATTTGACCTGGCCTAGTTGAAGGACTACGGAGCTTCAATTACAGTTGTGTGTGTGTGTGTGTGTGTGTGTGTGTGTGTGTGTGTGTGTGTGTGTGTGTGTGTGTGTGTGTGTGTGTGTATTTGTGTGTACATGCAGTGTGTGTGTGTGTGTGTATGTGTGCGCGCGTGTGTGAGCGTGTGTGTGTGTGTGTGTGTGTGTGTGTGTGTGTGTGCGTGTTTAATGTGCGTGTTTCTATGTGTGTGTGAGCGTGTGTGCGTGTGTGAGCGCGTGCGGGCGCAGATTTGCGTGTGTTTATGTGCGTGTTTGTATGTGTGTGTGTGTGTGTGTATGTGTGTGTATGTGTGTGTGTTAGTGTGTGTGTGTTTGTGCGTGTATTTTTGTGCGTGCGTGCGTGCGTGTGTGTTTATGTGCATATTTGTGCGTGTGTGTGTTCGCACGTGCGTATGTGCGTGCGTGTGTATATGTGCACGTGTTTGTGTGCATGTGTGTGTTTACGTGTATGTGCATTTGTATGCATGTGTATATTGCATATGTCTATGGGTGTGTATATGTACGTGTGTGTGTGTGTGCGTGTCAGAGAGTGTTTGTGAACGTGTTTGTGTGTGCTTGTGCATGTGTGTGTGTTACGTGTGTGTATACGTGTGGGTTTGTGCGCTTATTCATGGGTGTATGCGTGTGTGCGTATGAATGCGGGGGCTCGCGAGCGCGTGTGTGTGTATGTGTGTGTGTGTATGTGTGTGTGTGCGTGTGTGTTTGTGTGTGTGTGTGTGTGTGTGTGTATGCACAAGTGTGTGTGTGTATGTGTGCGTGTGTGTGCGCGCATGCATGCACTCGTGCTCGCGGGCGATATTCGTGCATGTCTGTGTGTAGGCGTGCGTGCTTGTGTACGTAAGTATGGTATGTGTAGGAGAACGTACTACGCGAATTGGCAGGGATGAAAAACCAGAGAACAGAGATAAAATAGGGAACGAAGGGTGGTGGGGGTGGTGGTGGTAGGGGAGTCAAAGAGGGCCTGCAAGAACTCAAAGAGCCGACCTTGTCTGACCTTTGCCCTTTCCCTCATTAACCTTTCTCCTCCCCCCTCCTTTCACCTTCCCCCTTCTCCTTCACCTTCCCCATCATCAGACTGTCACTCAGACCCCCTCTCTCTGTAACAAATCCTCAATACGCGGAAACTATCTGATGTTATTACTACAGGGAAAGACATTTTTACCAAGCTGTCAAATTTCCATACAAATAACTTTCATGGATTATGCCTAGACGTATTCGCAGTTATCACAAGGAAAGATAAAAAATAAAGATGTAACAGATACTGCAATGAATAGAAAAGGAACCCAAAATATCTTAGTTCGTGGATGATGCTCAGTGAAGGAATAATCGAGATGAATTGTTCAAGTGTTAAAATCTGTTATATTCATCATCATCATCAGGTGGCCTGCCGCATGGCGTTGGCGACCATGGACTTCCAACCATCTCTATCTCTCGTTGCCCCTAGCATCTCTCCCACCCTCCTTGTCCCCAGCCACTCTGCAAGTCCGTCCAGCATTCTCTCCCTGGGTCTACCTGGTGCTCTCTTTCCCTCCAGCTTTCCCGTTGTGACCAGGTGCTCCAAATCTCCCTTCCTCATAAAATGCCTATAAATGTTGCCTGTCTTTTCCTAATCTTCCTTATGAGTGATCTGCTTGTGTCTGCCTCCATCAAGACTGTCTCGTTTGTTTTATTTGCTGTCCATGGAACTCTCAACATTCTTCTGAGAAACTACATCTCGGCTGCCTCAATCTTGCTCTGGCTTTGCTTGTTGACTGTCCACGCCTCGCATCCGTACAACAGTATTGGTTCGATATAACATTCAAGGACTCTCTTTCTGATGTTAATTGATAGGCATTTGTTGGTAAGAATGCTTGTCATCTTCTTGAATGCTGTTTTGTCATATTATCTGAATTAATCCACCTACGGATTTCGCTCCCAGTTCCCTCACATAATTTTATGATTAATCGTTTGGACAGGCGTTTTTGGTTTGTCTGGCAAGGTAAACGTGATAGAATTAACATAAAGACATCTCAGAAAGCGTACATAAAGGAGGCTTAAACATATCAGATATTGAATAAACACATTACAGTCTTAAAAGTAGCCTGTTGTTAAACTGTAAAACTACACCACACAAATGGTTAAAATTTTTGTAATTCAATCATTTTAAACTGAAGTACATACATACGTATATACATATTTATATACATACAAACATACATGCGTGCATACATACATACATACATACATGCATACAGCATACATACATACATACATACATACATACATGCATGCATATCATCATGTGCCCTGAAAACAGTCATCTCACTAGACAGCTGATGCATATTAGAAATAGCCAGAGCAGAATCGGCCAAACTGAAATAGCATTCAAGAAAACGAAAAGCGTTCTTACCATCAAATTCCTGTCAATTAACATCAGGAAGAGAGTTCTTCAGAGCTACATAGAACTGATACTGTTGTATGGATGTGAAACTTAAGCAGTCAACACGCAAAGTCAGAACAAAATCGAGGCAGTTGAAATATAATTTCTAAGAATGTTAAGAGTTACTTGGACAGCAAAGAAAACAATCGAGACAGTCTTGAAAGAGGCAGACACAAAAAGAACATTGATGAAGAAGAGAAAGAAAAGACAAGCAACATTAATAGGACATTTTCAGAGGCAAGAGAAATTACAGCTCCTGGTCACAAGAGGAAAGCTGGAGGGAAAAAGAGCACCATGTAGACCCGGGGAGAAAATATTGGGCGGTCTTGTGGATTGGATGAAGACAGACAGGGTGGGAGAAGTACTTGCAGCGACAAAAGATAGATTCGCGAGGAGGGCAATGATCGCCGATACCATGCGGCAGGGGACATGATGATAGCCATGATGGTGATGATGACGATGACGACGATGACGATGATGTGGGGAGAAGATATACTGCAGTAGACATCTCACATATCGTACTCATCACTTGGGTCCCCAGAAGAACACACGCTCTCACGTCAGCGAAGGTGACATTTTCACGGTCTATGAGACAGTACTGGTATTATTTGCCTGGTTTTGTCTGGCACCGGCAGCCAAAGAGTACACATAAACACATAGACAGACAGACACAGACACAGACACACAGACACACACACGCACACACACACACACACACACACACACACACACACACACACACACACACATACACACACACGTACACACGCACACGCACGCACGCACGCACGCACACTCACAAACGTATGCACACCCACACACATATTCACTCACATTCATACACTCATACACAATGGCACACACATACACAATGGCACACACAACACAATGGCACACACATACACAATGACACACACAATGGCACTCACACACAATGGCACACACATACACACACACACACACACATGCATACACACGTTGTGTTGTGTTGTGTTGTGTTGTGTTGCGTTGCGATGTGTCGCGTTGTGCGTTGCGTTTTGTGAGTTGTGTGTTGTTTTGCTTTGTGTTGCCTTTGTGTTGTGTTGTGTTGTGTTGTAATGCGTTGTGTTACGTTGCATTGTATTGTGTTACATTGCGTTATGTTGTGTTGCGCTGTGTGTGTGTGTCGTGTTCGTTGTCATTATTTTTATTTTGTCACGTCGCGTCGTGTCGTGTTGTGTCGTGTTGTGTTGGTGTAATAGCGTCACGCATCGCGTTACGTTACAGCAGTGAGAACCTGGGGTGCTCATTAAATTGTTCCTCCGTGTCCCCAGCGTAACACGCCTTCTCACCACCACAACCACCGACATGTTCATCAAATGACCCCCCGGAGGAAACGCACATACTCTCATCCCCACTGAGACGGCAGCAGCTCTACAGTCCAGCAGACTTCACTGGCAGAATGGGCCCGGGTTTGTCTGGCACCATTAGCCAGCCAGCCAGCAGATACATGCATTAGCATTTGGCGTCCGGCAGTCTCCAGAGAGCAGGAATTTGCTCCCCTTTTATGTACTGTGTCTCTTGAGAGTGGGGAGGTCGTGGAAGTGGATGACAACCTTCGTTGTATTTGGCATTGGGTTTTTTTTTTTGTACTGACTAGCTGTCAGGTTTGTGTGGAGAGATGAAGGAGATATTTAGCTTCAGAGATATATGAGAAATAAAGAGAAATATGTCAATGAATGCCATGGAAGCATGTCGATTCAAGACATGCTTTATTTCTATTTTTGCATGTATTGAGAATTTGGTGTTCTCGAGTTACATGAGAGATGAAAGAGATATTTAGCTTCAGAGTAATACGAGAAATGAAGAGAACTATGTAAATGAATACCATGGAAGCATGCTGATTCAAGATGTGCGTTATTTCTGTTTGTGTACATATCGATAATTTCGTGTTTTTTGTTGTTTTTGTTGTTTTCGTTTTTTTGTTTTTTGTTTGCAAAGAAGTAAGTCAGGGCGCTACTTACTTCTCGAGTTACATGAGACATGAAAGAGAAATCTAGCTTCAGAGAAATACGAGAAATAAAGAGAAATATGTAAATGAATGCCATGGAAGCATGCTGATTCAAGACACGCGTTAATTTTCTTTTTGCATGTATTGAGAATTTGTGGTCTATTTTTTTCTCTAAGAAGTAACTCAGGGCACTACTTACTTCTCGAGTTACATGAGAAATGAAAGTGATGTTTAGCTTCAGAGAAATACGAGAAATAAAGAGAAATATGTAAAAACACATGCCATGAAGCATGTTGATTCAAGACGTTCGTTATTTCTCTCTTTTGCCTGTTTTGAGAATTTGGCATCTATTTTCTTTAAAGAAATAACTGTGGGCACTACTTACTTCTCGACTTACAGAAAACATGAAACAGATATTTAGCTTCAGAGAAATATGAGAAATAAAGAGAAATATGTAAATGAATGCCATGGAAGCATGTCGATTCAACACATGCGTTATTTCTCTTTTTGCATGTATTGAGAATTTGGTGTTCTCGAGTTTCATAAGAGATGAGGTGAAAGAGATATTTAGCTTCAGAGAAATATAATATGAGAAATGAAGAGAACTATGTTAATGAATACCATGGAAGCATGGTGATCATTTGGTGTCTATTATTATTTTGTTTAGAAAGACGTAACTCTGGGCACTACTTATTTCACGAGTTACGTCAGACATGAAAGAGATTTTTAGCTTCAGAGAAATACGAGAAATAAAACGAAATATGTACATGAATGCCATGGAAGCATGTTGAATCAAGACATGTGTTATTTCTCTTTTTGAATGATTTGAGAATTTGATGTCTATTTTTTGTAAAGAAGTAACTCAGGGCACTACTTAGTTTTCGAGTTACATGAGAGATGAAAGAGATATTTAGCTTCAGACAAAATGAGAAATAAAGAGAAACATACCACACAAAAAATGCCGTGGAAGCATGTTGATTCAAGACATGCGTTATTTCTCTTTTTGCGTGCATTGAGAATTCAGTGTCTATATTTTTTTGTAAAAGAAGTAAGTATGGGCACTACTTTTCGAGTTGCATGAGACACGAAAGATATATTTAGCTTAACACGAAAGAGATATCTAGCTTAAGAGAAATATGAGAAATGTAGAGAAATGTGTACATGAATACCACGGAAGCATGTTAATTCAAGACGTGTGTTATTTCTGTTTGTGTATATATTCATGATTTGGTGTCTATTATTGTCATATTTTTGCAAAGAAGTAACTCTGGGCGCTATTTACTTCTCGAGTTACATGAGAAATGAAAGATATATTTAGTTTCAGAGAAATACGAGAAATAAAGAAAAATATGTAAATGAATGCCATGGAAGCATGCTGATTCCAGACATGCGTTATTTCTCTTTTTGCCTGTATTGAGAATTTAGTATCTATTTTTTTCTCAAACAAGTAACTATGGGCACTACTTAGTTCTTGAGTTATATGAGAGATGAAAGCGATATTTAGCTTTAAGAGAAATATAAGAAATGAAGAGAAATATGCCAATGAATGCCATGGAAGCATGTCGATTCATGACATGCTTTATTTCTATTTTTGCATGTATTGAGAATTTGGTGTTCTCGAGTTTCATAAGAGATGAGGTGAAAGAGATATTTAGCTTCAGAGAAATATAATAATACGAGAAATGAAGAGAACTATGTTAATGAATACCATAGAAGCATGCTGATTAAAGATGTGCGTTATTTCTGTTTGTGTACATATTGATCATTTGGTGTCTATTATTATTTTTTTTTACAAAGAAGTAACTCTTGGGCACTACTTACTTCGAGTTACATGAGAAATGAAAAAGATATCTAGCTTCAGAGAAATACGAGAAATAAAGAGAAATATGTCAATGAATGCCATGGAAGCATGTTGAATCCAGACATGCGTTATTTCTCTTTTTGCCTGTATTGAGAATCTGGTGTCTATTTTTTTTTCTCAAAGAAGTAACTATGGGCACTACTTAGTTCTTGAGTTATATGAGAGATGAAAGCGATATTTAACTTTAGAGAAATATGATAAATGATGAGAAATGTGTAAATGAATGCCACAGAAGCATGTTGATTCAAGACACGCGTTATTTCTGTTTTTGCAAGTATTGAGAATCTGGTGTTCTCGAGTTACATGAGAGATGAAAGATATATTTAGCTTCAGAGTAATACGAGAAATGAAGAGAACTATGTTAATGAATACCATGGAAGCATGCTGATTCAAGATGTGCGTTATTTCTGTTTGTGTACATATCGATAATTTGGTGGTTTTTGTTGTTGTTTTTGTTTTTTCTTTATTGTTTTTTGGTTGCAAAGAAGTAACACTTGGCACTACTTACTTCGAGTTACATGAGAAATGAAAGAGATATCTATCTTCAGAGAAATATGAGAAATAAAGAGAAATATGTATATGAATGCCATGGAAGCATGTTGATTCAAGACATGCATTATTTCTCTTTTTGCATGTTTTGAGAATTTGTGTCCATTACTTTTTCTCAAAAAAGTAACTCTGGGCACTACTTAGTTTTCGAGATAATGAGAGATGAAAGAGATATTTAGCTTCAGAGAAATATAAGAAATGATGAGAACTATGTAAAACGAATGCCATAGAAACATGTTGATTCAAGACATGCGTTATTTCTCTTTTTGCCTGTATTGAGAATTTGGTGTCTATTTTTTTGAAGAAGTAACTCTGGGCACTACTTAGTTTTCGAGTTACACGAGAGATGACAGAGATATTAAGCTTCAGACAAATATGAGAAACAAAAAGAAATATGTAAATAAATGCTATGGAAGCATGTTGATTCAAGATGTGCGTTATTTCTGTTTGTGTACATATTCATCATTTGGTGTCTATTATTATTTTTATTTTACAAAGAAATAACTCTTGGGCACTACTTACTTCGAGTTACATGAGAAATGAAAGAGATATCTAGCTTCAGAGAAATACGAGAAATAAAGAGAAATATGTACATGAATGCCATGGAAGTATGTTGATTCAAGACATGCGTTATTTCTCTTCTTGCATGCATTGAGAATTTGGTGTCTATGTTTTTCTCAAAGCAGTAATTATGGACACTACTTACTTCTCGAGTTACATGAAAGATGAAAGAGATATTCAGCTTCAGAGAAATATGAGAAATAAAGAGAAATAAGAAAAAATGCCATGGAAGCATGTTGATTCAAGACGTGTGTTATTTATGTTTGTGTAGATATTGAGAATTTCTTGTCTATTTCTTTTTTCTCATAGAAGTAAATCTGGGGCACTATTGACTGCTCGAGCTATATGACATAATATCATTTGTTTCTGTGGCCAGCCAAAAGAGAGAGGTCTTGAGTGCTATATAGAGCCGATACTGTTGTACAGTTGTGAGGCGCGGACAGCCAACACACAAACAAGGCTGAGAAAACTGAAATGTGGTTTCTAAGAAGAATGTCGAGAGTTCCATGAGCAGCAAAGAAAACAAACGAGACAGTCTTGAAGGAAGAAGACACATAAAGAACATTGACAAAGACGATTAGCAAAAGACAAGCAACATTTATATGGCATTTTATGAGGCAGGAGAAATTAGAACACCTAGTGATGACAGGAAGGAAAACTGGAGGGAAAGAGAGCACCAGATAGACCCAGGGAGAAAATATTGGACGGACTTGCAGAGTGGCTGAAGACAGAATTGCAGCGACAAAGGATATATTCGTATGGAGGGTCATGATCGCCAATGCCATGTGGCAGAGCACATGATGATGATGATGATGATGATGATGGTGATGATGATGATAGTGATGATGATGATGGTGATGATGATGATGATGATGATGATGATTGTCTGTGGGAAAATGGGAAGGGGCTGGGTGGGGGCTGAATGTATGGATGGAGGGAAACAGCATTGCACTATTTCTTTGTCGACTTCGCACACTATATTACCGAATGATGCACTGCATGTCAATGCCTTACTTTCTTCCTTGCTGCCATTATACCCCTGGCTATAGAGCAGCAACGAAGGCTAACCACTTCTGTCTGTTATGGGCCAGGCTCTGTATAGCACCCTAGCTGAGTTTCAGTCGGTCTGTCTCTTTCTCGTTAGTGTATCAAGTTACATATAAATATTTCATATTCATTTCTTTTGTCACAGTGGATTTACCACATGAACATTGGGTTCCTCTCCCCGTTTAGACTGCGACGCCGCAGTGCAGCGCCACCCAAATTTTCATTTACCAAGACTTCAGAAAATCAAGAAGGCTATTTGGCTTTCAAGGAGAGGGACCAGGGAAATCAAACTATCTCTCCAATGTTTAATATCAGGGCAGCCGGGCGAATGCTCTGCTTTTCACGATTTTCAACTGTCTTGGGATTCACCCTGCTTTTCACGATTTTCAACTGTCTTGGGATCTTTAGCGTGTGCAGACCAGAAGCACACGGGTCCGACTCGATTTTCGTGCTCTTCCGAAGGACAAGACGTTCAGTTTGATTTCCCGGTCAAACTGAAGAGATAATGAACTGAACCATTAATTGCGTTCTTTTGACCCCCACACGAACGACAACTGGGTAGCGAATTATTAAGTCCCTTAGTATCTCTCAGACAGCATAATACGTCTTACAGTCTTACAGGCAGGCTCACAAGCGAGATCAAAGTAATGGTAAGATGTGCAGGGGGGGGGGGGGGGTGCAAAAGTAGGCATACAGTTATGAAAAAAGAAAACTCGTACAATACTCATTGCATTTATTATACAAACAAATGAATATTGCATATACATGTAATAACAAACACAGCCTTAATCCCTCAGATACTCAAACTGCTTGCCGTCGGTATTCACACACTCCTCTAATCGAGAGTGGAATTAAGCATTATGATAATGATGTGATACTTACTCTATACCTACTTTTGCACCCCCCTGTATATCTTGGGTATGGTAGTTTTGGCAGACACTGCAATCATCAACAAATTCCACTCTCATTGGTCCTGCCCATTCCAATCCCACCTCCGCCCCCTCCCTCTTTTTCTTACTGTGCTTGTTTTCTGTCTGTCTGTGTCTGTCTGTCTGTCGCTTACTCTGTCTTCCTGTCTGTCTTCCTCATTCTCTCTCTGTCTCCCTCTGTCTGTCTGTCTCTCTGTCTGTGTCTCTCTCCCTGTTTGTCTGTCTGCCTCTCCCTCTCCATCTCCTCCCCCTCTTTCTCCCTCTTTGTCTTTGCCTCTGTCTCTCTCTCCCTCTGTCTGTCTGTCTGTCTGTTTCTGTCTCTGTGTCTCTCTCTCTGCCTGTGTCTGTCTGTCTCTCCCTCTCCATCTCCTCCCCTTTTTTCTCCCTCTTTGTCTTTGTCTCTCTCTCCCTCTGTCTGTCTGTCTGTCTGTTTCTGTCTCTCTCTCTTTCTCTCTCTCTCTGTGACTCTCTCCCTGTCGCCCTGTCTGTCTGTCTGTCTGTCTCTACCCCTCTGCCTGTCTGTCTGTCAGTCATTCTGTCTGTCTCTATTTCCCTTTCTCACTCTCCCTCTTTCTCCCTCCATTTCGCTCTCTCTGTCTCTGTCTGTCTGTTTGTCTGTCTGTCTCTCTCTCTCTCTCTCACTCGTTCTCTCTCCCTCTCTCTTTCTCTCCCTCTCGCTCTCTCTGTCAATCTGTCTCTGTCTTACTCTCAGTCTGTCTTACTCTCTGTCTATCTCTGTCTCTGTCTGTCTCACTCCATTCCTCTCTGTCTGTCTGTTTGTCTGTCTGTCTGTCTCTGTCTGTCTCTGTCTGTCTGTTTGTCTGTCTCTATCTATTTTTCCGTCTCTCTGTCTGTCTGTCTGCCTGTGTGTCTCTCTCTCCCCCTCCCTCTCCGTCTGACTGCCTCTGTCTGTCTGTCTGTCTCCCCCTCCCTCTCCCCCTCTCTCTCCTTTCCTCTCTGTCTGACTGTCTCCGTCTGTCTGTCTGCTGTCTCTCTCTCTCTCCTTTCCTCTCTGTCTGACTGTCTCCGTCTGTCTGTCTGCCTGCCTCTCTCTCTATCCCCCTCCATCTCTGTCTGACTGTCTCTGTCTGTCTGTCTGCCTCTCTCTCTCTCTCCCTCTCCGTCTGACTGCATCTGTCTGTCTGTCTCTCCCTCCATCCTCTCCTCTCTGTGTGTGTTTCTTTCTCTGTGGACTGGACTGGTTCTGAGTACTACAGATACCATCGACCAAGCACCAAGCGTTGGCAGGACACGGGTGAAAAGGTCAGAAGGGTATGTATGTATGTATGTATGTATGTATGTATGTATGTATGTATGTATGTATGTATGTATGTATGTATGTATGTATGTATGTATGTATGTATGTATGTATGTATGTATGTATGTATGCATGCATGTATGTATGTATGTATGTATGTATGTATGTATGTATGTATGTATGTATGTATGTATGTATGCATGTATGTATGTATATATGAACGTGTATCTGTATACATGGGGAGAGACAGAGACAGAGATAGACAGACAGAGAGACAGAGAAAGAGATAGAGAGAGGGAGAGAGAGAGACAGAGAGAGACATAGAGAGAGAGAATGACAGACAGACAGACAGACAGACAGACAAAGACAAACAGAGAGAGACATTAGCTATAGATGTGATCAGAGAAAAATGTATGACATGAGCTGCTTTTATTAGATCTTCATCATCATCATCATCATCATCATCATCATCATCATCATCATCATCATCATCAGGTGCCCTGCCGCATAGCGTTGGCGACCATGGACTTCCATCCATCTCTATCTCTCGTTGCCCCTAGCATCTCCCCCACCCTCCTCATCCCCAGCCACTCTGCAAGTCCGTCCAGCATTTTCTCCCTGGGTCTACCCGGTGCTCTCTTTCTCTCCAGCTTTTCCATTGTGACCAGGTGCTCCAAATCCCCCTTCCTCATAAAATGGCCTATAAATGTTGCCTGTCTTTTCCTAACCTTCCTTATGAGTGATCTACTATGTATGTATGTGTGTATGTATGTATGTATGTATGTATGTATGTATGTATGTATGTATATATATTAGATCTTCACAGATAGAAATATAAAAAAATAAAAGAAACAAAACAACATTTGCCTTATTTCACATTCAGAGAAATTTTGCTATATTGTTATGCATATCGCAGATACAAGGACGTTCTAACTAAAAATAATAGATTTGTGCTACAGATGAGCAGATGTTTACCTAAAATGCAATGATAGATAACGACACTTAGACATGTTCAAATGTTAATACAGACACAGGTCTAGGTCATATAACCCCCTTAACATAATCAACATAGAATGTTGAAATTATGGAGAAAAGTTTGGAAATATTTTCAGGCTTTTTGCTGGCTCTGAGGAAAAAAAATAGTGAGACACAATTTAATCATCCCATGGTATGAAACAAGATAAGAACTTATGTCGAAATACAATGAACCAGACAAAATGTGACATAAAATAATATGATGTGAGCATACGCAGAACGTAACAGAATGTACAGCAACAACTGAAGACTAGCAAAGGAAACATACCCTTTCAACGATCCCTCGCCAGTCACGATAGCTGGGATACTGGCTGTGGTATTCTAAGGTCTGATGATACGTCTGTGTACTCACGTTAGCTCCAGTGTTAGTATTTTGACGTTCTCCAACTGGTAAAAAAGAAGAAAGAAAGAAAGAAAGAAAGAGACAGAGAGTGAGAGAGAGACAGAGACAGAGAGAGAGAGACAGAGAGACAGAGAGAGAGAGAGGTGAGAGAAAGAGAGAGGGAGAGAGAGAGGTGAGAGAAAGAGAGAGAGACAGAGAGACAGAGAGAGACATACAGACAGACAGAAACAGAGAGAGAGAGAGAAAGAGAGATAGAGAAAGAGACAGACAGAGAGAGACAGACAGACACAGAGACAGAAAAAGAGAGAGAGAGACAGAGAGAGACAGAGATAGAGACAGAGACAGACAGACAGAGGCGAGACAGAAAGAGAGAGAGAGAGAGTGAGAGTGAGAGAGAGAGAGAAGTCGATAGAGAGAGGAAAGAGAGAGAGAGAGAGAGAGAGAGAGAGACAGACAGACAGAAACAGAGAGAGAAAGAGATAGAGAGAGACAGACAGACAGACAGACAGAGACAGACAGAGACAGAGACAGACAAGCAGAGAGACAGACAGAGACAGAGAGATAGAGAAAGAGAGAGAAACAGGGAGAGAGACAGAAAGAGAAACAGAGAGAGACAGACGGAGAGAAATGACAGACAGACAGAGAGAGAGAGAGAGAGAGAGAGAGAGAGAGAGAGAGAGAGAGGCAGAAACAGACAGAGAGAGAAAGACAGAGAGAGAGAGAGAGAGACAGAGTGAGAGAGAAGTGAATAGAGAGACAGGAAAGAGAGAGACAGAGAGAGACAGAGAGAGACGGAGAGACGGAGAGATACAAAGAGAGAGAGACAGAGACAGAGACAGACAGAAATAGAGACAGACAGAGAGACAGAGAGAGAGAGAGACAGGCAGAGTGAGAGAGATAGATAGACAGACAGACAGACAGATAGATAGATAGATAGACAGAGAGAGAGAGAGAAAGAGAGAGAAAGACAGACAGACAGAGGGAGACAGGCAGACAGACAGACAAACAGACAGACAGAGACAGACAGACAGAGAGAGAAAGAGAATCAGTTCTCACGCTAGTGGCCTGTTGGTCTGTGTCAACAGACTGCCCATATAATAGAAGTGATGGTGACCCCCCCCCCCCCCTGCACTATGCTTTGACTGATTAATCGATTTGGTTTAGTTTTTACGTCAGCACCAATCTCAGGTGATATGGCCCACGGGGATAACCATCCAAGGAAAGTGGGAGAAGGTGGGTGGTGGGTGGGTGGGGGGCTTATCTAATCCTATACTGACACCACCAGAACAACAATGATGCTAAGATGGAACAGTGAGAATGCCAGTTTTAATGTAACGCACCCTGAGATTCGCACCCACAACCATTAGCCTTATACTTTGAGTGCTCTCGTGATGTTTATGTTATGTTATGTATGTATGTATGTATGTATGTATGTATGTATGTATGTATGTATGTATGTATGTATGTATGTATGTATGTATGTATGTATGTACGTACCTGTCTATCTATCTATCTATCTATCTATCTATCTATCTATCTATCTATCTATCTATCTATCTATCTATCTATCTATCTACCTATTTATTTATATATCTGTCTATCTATCTATCTGTCTATCTATCTATCTATCTATTTGTCTATAAAACTATCTATCTGTCTATCTATCTATCTATCTATCTATCTATCTATCTATCTATCTATCTATCTATCTGTCTGTCTGTCTATGTCTCTATCTATCTATCTATCTATCTATCTATCTATCTATCTATCTATCTATCTATCTATCTATCTATCTATCTGTATATACATGTGTGTGTACATATGTATGTATAAAAGAAAACGTATACGCATCAGCATGTAACCTTTTACATTTGGAGTGATAAATCATTCCAATGGCGCTGGATACAGGTCTTTTGGCAGCTCACTGGAGACCTTGTCATGAAACGAACAGACTAATGTAGAACGATGATGGATGAGAATTTTCCCACTAGTTAAACAGCAGTGTTGACAAAATGGATAGAGACCATGGTGCTGATCACTTGAGGTCATAAAGAAAACCTCGCTTTCAACTTGACGACACAAAAATGGTTGTCTACAAACAAAACTTACCAAAATCTAACGGTACACAAGGTGCCACTATAGGAAGGAGTCTTGGGGCCCTTGGTTCCGCTACCGTCAGTTTGTCTTGTCTTGAATAGCAGCTCGTCTGCGCTGTTCACGTCTGATTGTGCCCTACGTGCATGGGTATCACAAGCATGTTCCGGTTTTTTGGGGCAATGTCTTCCCCTTGGTGATGTTGTTACGGCAGCTGATGAGGTTGGCCTTCAGAGTATTCTTGTAAACAGGAGCGATGACTTCACTGACTTAACTCATGAATTATTCATTGTTTGTGATGTCATTTTGTGGTCTCGTCCACTGTTCTAAAAGTAGCAATGCTTTTTTCAAATTTGTTTTTATTTCGTTTTTGATATTTTTGACAAAAAACAAATAAAGACAATGATTGCTGAACATTATTACGATATCACCGAGAAAACTGAACAAGATTTATAAAGTGGCAATGCTTGTATATCATTTTCCCTCCAAGCTTTATCCAGGGCATTCTTCTAGGTTTCTCGTGATGGTTTTGCTGCAAAGTGAAAACAAATATGGTGATAGAATGCATCCTTGCCTGACCCCTCTTTTAGTATTTTGGAAAGAGCTCATATCGTTTTCTATTCTTATAGCTGCTGTTTGTTCCCAATACATATTTCTGTTTGTTCTTAGATCGTTTTCATTAACATTTAGCCTTTGTAGTTGGTTGATCAATTCTTTGTGTCTTACCCGATCAAAAGCCTTAGTATATTCAACAAAGCATAAACATAAATCTTTTTCAACTCGGTTGACCTTTCTACGAGAGTTCTTAGGATGTATCGATCTTACCTACGCCAGCAAAATCAAACTGGGCTCCACTTCTAAAACGTCGTAAGATTAACACTTAAAAACTCACACCCAAAACGTCGTAACAGACGGTAGTCAGTGTGGTAAACTGATTTGTTCAACACTCCATCTGGCCTGTTGTTCACCTCCAAATTCTAACAGTAAATCTACCACCAAGTTCAACTGACTCGAGAGCAGTCTTTTGCCACCTCTCTTGTGCCAGAGATGATTTCCCAAAGGATTCTAAAACTTGGACGACATAAAACACTGGGGTTGAGCCTTCATCACCATAGGATCCATGACTGTCGTAAAATGTTGGAAGAAGGCGTACAGCATTCTAGAATGAGATCATTGGTAAATATATTTCAGATACGTTCATTACAGTAGGATCCCCAAACGACAAAGTGTGGGAAGTCGTAAAAATGTTCGAAGAAGACGTAAACATGATAAAATAGAATTTTCGGTAAAAGCTATTTCAGATGGCTGGCTGAAACATTTCTAAACCATACATCTTTGTATGTGTGTGAATCAGTCCGCTTCTTATTAATTACGGAGGAAAATAACAAAGGGATAAAATTATTCTTAAAATGAAGAGCATAATCAATAAAGACGATATATCGTTATAAGTGTCTGAACCGTACATTAAATGATTTGGTGAAAAGTCTCTCTCTCTCTCTTCTCTCTCTCTCTCTCTTTCTCTCTCTCTCTCTTTCTCTCTCTCTCTCTTTCTCTCTCTCTCACTCTTCCTCTCTCCCTCTCCCTCCCTCTCTCTTTCTCTCAAAACCATTTTCGAACTGAAGTGCATGTTCAAGACGATGTATCGTTATAAGTATCTGAACCGTACATTAAAGGATTTAGTTAAACCGCCCCTCTCCTTCTCTCTCTCTGTCTGTCTCTGTCTGTCTCTGTCTCTCTCTCTCTCCTCTTTCTCTCTTCTTTTTTGGGAATAAGTAAACCATCTTTGTCTTGTATTCAGTAAATAACAATGTCAGAATGCTGAAGTATAGTTGGTATAATAGTGCTGCGCTATCACCATTGTCATCATCATCGCTGTCATCATCGCCACCATCATCATCCTAGCCATTACCATCATCATCATGATCATCAGACGGAGAGAGAGAAGAGAGAGAGAGAGAGGAGAGAAAGAGAGACAGACAGATACAGTGAGAGACAGAGAGAGGGAAAGAGAGACAGAGAGAGAAAGCGACAGAGAGACAGAGAGACAGAGAGACAGAGAGATCGACAGAGAGACCGAAAGATTGACAGAGAGTCAGAGAGGCAGAAATGGAGCAAGACAGAGAGAGAGAGAGAGAGAGAGAGAGAGAGAGAGACAGACAGACAGACAGATAGACAGACAGACAGACAGAGACAGAGAGACAGACAGAGACAAAGATAGATAGATAGAGACAGAGACAGAGTGACAGAGAGGTACACAGAGACAGAGACAAAGACAGAAACAGAGAGATAGATAGATAGATAGGCAGACAGACAGACAGACAGACAGACAGGCAGACAGATAGATAGATAGATGGATAGATAGATTGATTGAGAGAAAGGTAGATAGATAGATAGATAGAGACAGACAAACAGACAGACAGAGACGGAGACAGAGACAGAGGGATATAGAAAGACAGAGATATAGAAAGACAAAGAGAGAGAAAGCTATAATTAATTACAGACGAATACAACTATCAGTAACAACGTACAACCAGTGGCCACATATAGGAAAAACCAAACCAAACCAAACAAAACAAAAACAACAAGTACCAAACAAAAAGAAACTATCAGTAGGACACAAACAGTTCTCTGAACGCTCCAACAGATGCCTCAGACTGCGTTTGAGTATCACTGGTCATACAGAAACGAACCCTCGCTGTTCAGGAAGGCTTGAGACTGTCACACTTACAGGGGAGAGTAATATGTCTTTCTTGCTTAAAAAAAACAACTTTCGGGAGTGCCACACTTAGAGAAGACAGTTATATGTCTTTGTTGCTCGAGAAACTTCCAGACATATGTAGGAAAGAGCCTCTTAGCCTTATCAGAGATGGTCTGGTGGGTTGGATTTTTTTTTTCGTTTCATTTTAAATTGTCAACGTGAGATTTACGAAACTGCCGCTCCAATCCGATAGGGGATAGATTTAAGAAGTAATAAGAACTTGTCTACTTTTGTATTAATCTATTTTCTCTCTTTTTTTTTCTTTTCTTTTCTCTTTTGTATTGTGTTAAAAAACGAACCAAAACTAACAGTGTGAGTGTGAAGAAGAAAAAACAAAACAAAACAAAACAGAAAAAAACGCTTCCAGCTGCTTTTTTGTGTTAAAGAATGTTCTGGTCATTGCTTTGCCCTCAGAATCAGTGCCAGACACTAGCTCCGCCCACCAGAGTTCAAACCTGCCCTGATCTGAAATGTATCTATCGATTTATCATAGCATTTTCCATCAATGCAACATTACTTTTAACAAAGTATTGGGAGGTAATAACAGCTACCATTCTACCAGATATGAAGCTGTGTTATTGTGACCCTCCACCACGAAATCAGTCTTACCCAGCATTTTGGGCATTTTGAGATATATATATCACTGGAAAGTGTACATTCTGCTGATTATTTTGGTACTTGAATAAAGCTTGTACTCAAAAAATGTAGAAGTTATGTATGTTTAAAGTCATTAAGTTGTATGACGGCCATTTTGAGAAAACGACCTCTAAAGTTTTTGTGTGCTCTCCTACACATTTTTCTTTAATTTCTTTATTTGGTGGCTTTGACCCAGTTTGTTTCTAATTTTCGCTGTCATTATCTGAAAGGTGCGCCAAAGAGCTTTCCATCAGTATACTATATGTGCTGGTACTGCACAGGTTACGGTTCATAATAAGAGATAAAAATAGATACTTCTGGTAGGAAATTGCGTTCTTTCTGCTGCAATCAGTGCATTAAAATACCATTTTAAATTGATTAATAATATTTTTTCAAGAAAAAAATTCGGGGGGGGGGGGGGGATAGATTATAGTCTACAGAAATCAATTTTGAGAAAAAAGTCAAAACACCCCAGATCCAGATAGACTCTCAGTCACATTTTCTGCTCCTAGTGCTGTTCGACTGCCTGCGAGTTAAGACTCATTTCGTGGTGGGAGGTCACTATTGCTTCTACATCGAACTACTTGAGAAAACGTTGGAGAGATGTGATGTCTGCTGTTACAAGGGTTAGATATGAAGCTGGCATCTCAGGCACACGGCTCTTTATATAGTCCTAATGTGGCTTTTTGAAGTACACCATTGACTTTTCTTAACAGTCATCATCATCATCATCATGTGCCCTGCCGCATGGCGTTGGCGATCATGGGCCTCCATACCAATCTAACCCTTGTCGCTGCAAGTACATCTCCCACCCTGTCTGTCCTCAACCACTGTGCACGTCCGTCTAACATTTTCTCTCTGGGTCTACCTGGTGTTCTCTTTCCCTTCAGCTTTAGTGGTGTGCTAGGTGCTGTAATTTCTCTTGCCTCATAAAATGTCATATAAATGCTGCTTTCTTTTCCTGATCTTCTTCGTTAATGTTCTTCTTGTGTGTCTTTACATTATTGTAGTGGGGGAACATCTGACCCACACCCAACACCACTTTGAAAAGGACAGTGTGCAAATTCTTGATAAATCATTGAAAACAGCTTACACTGCTAACAGTCGAAAGTTCCGAGGGCCGGACTCTGGCGTGGAGATCATCAGGAGAGAATGCGTCGCTGTTTCGGGCTCTTCCTCTCTACAGCTTCAATGACGCACCGAGCCCCCTCACCGATGTGAGGTCTCCCTGCCAGTTCGACTGTATGCCTTTGTCATCAACCGTCAGGACTCGCTCCTGGAGGTGCCCTCTCTCTTCAACCAGATCCAATGACTTGCTTTCTCTACGGTCTTCTGTAGAGCTTTTGTCATGGTTTTCACTTTCTTCGGACCAAGTCCAGCCAGTTTCATCCACTTTCTGACGCTATTTGCGATGTAACCTCTGCAGCCGACTTCGACTGGGAAGTGCGTTGCTTTCCATCCCGCCTCCTCGCATTCATCGACAAGAGCCTCGTAGCGATTCTCCTTCCGCTCGTGTGCAGCCCTGATATTGTCTTCGTGGGGCACCGTCAGCTCCACAAGATGCACCTATCTCTCTTCCTTGCTCCATACCACCAGGTCTGGCTTCTTCGTTGTTGGGATGGGTAAGAATCTCTCGCAGCCCTCAAGGTCTGCGGCTACCTCCCACAAACCACCACACTGGCCATCCGTGGCCTCGCTTGCCTTCTTTCCATCAGGAACCTTGCTTCCTTGCGGTACAAACACGATCTTGCCCAGTCCTTGTTCCTGCGGCTTAAGAGCGTATTTTCCCTCCTCCACCTGCTCCTTCGCCATCTTGGTAAACACCTTGAGCACTTCATTGTGTCTCCAGGTGTATCTATTCAGGGCCAATTGGCAGTTTGAGAGGATATGCTTCATGGTTCCTAGTTTGCCGCACCTGCACTTGTCATCTTCCTGGACCTTCCATCTGACTAAGTTCACTGGTGAAGGCAGAACATCATAGGTGGACCGGAGAAGAAAGCTTAACCTCGATGTGTTCCACTCCCAGATCTCACTCCATCCAATCTTTCTTTCCACTACATGCTCCTCCCACCCGGTCACCCGCCCTTGTTGAGCACACTGGATGAGGTGAACTTCTCGCCTTTCAGCCTCATTCTTTCGCACCTGCCCTGCTGCAGCTGCTCTTCTGTCTCGTTGGGACATCTTCCTAAAAGGTCTGAAGTCGCCGTTGCCAAGTCCCAACCTGCCCGTCTGTGCTGGACCTACAATGTCGCCATGTTCCAACGAAGAGATGATCTCGTCAGCCGCATCCTCTGCATTCCATTTTCTCGCTGTTCTGACTTCTGGTGGGTCGTCGCTGACTTTTTGATCCCTCGACTCCCTCAGCATCATCACAATCCTGATCTTTCCTGCCTTGTAGATCTCCACGATGGATGCGAGGGGTAGCTGGAGCGCTCCCTTCTGCCTGTACAGGGCTGATGTGTTGGCTGTGCGAGGCAGCCCCAGCCACTTCCTGATGTAGGTGTTACATGTTTTCTCGATCATCTCAACTCTTGACACGGCGACCTCGTACGTCATCAGCGGCCATGCCAGTCGAGGGTAGAGGGCAAACTGCAAACACCATATCTTATACTTTCCTGGCAGTTTTGTTTGGTCAATCGCTTTCAGCCCATCTTTAGCCTGCTTCATGATTTCCACACCCCGACTCCTGTCCGACAGGGTTCCTGCATACCACCATCCCAAACTTTTCACAGGTTGCTCTTTTACTGTAGGCATCAGTTCCCCTGCGATTGTAAACTTCTGTTGCTTCTGCTTCCCTTTGTGAATAGTCAGGCTTCTAGATTTCTTGGCTTTAAACTTCATCCTGGACCAAGTGATCAGCTCATCCAGCCGAGTCAAAACACCCTGCATTGTGTCCGTATCTCTTGTCAGCAAGGTCACGTCATCCATGAAGGCTTTCTTTGGTGATCTCACCTTTGCTTTTTCCTCAGCGCAGTCTGCAGATCTCAGTAGCATCTCCATCACCAGGATGAACCAGATGACAGATATAGTGCAGCCGGCTGCGATCCCAATCTCCAATAGGTGCCACTCTGGAAGTTACCGTAGTATTCTTTCATGATGCCTTGCACCTCGTGCGGGATGTAAAAGAAGTCCATTGCTTTCATCAGCAGTTCATGGGGAACGGATCCGTAGGCATTCGCCAGATCCAACCAAACCATACTTAGGCTTCCTTTGGTTTTCTTGGCCTCCTGGATTGCATCCCAGATCGTAAAAGAGTGTTCAACGCATCCTGGGATCCCTGGTATCCCAGCTTTCTGCACGCTCTCATCCACATAGCCGTTGCTTTGCAGATATGCCACAGTCCTCTTCGCAAGTATTCCCATGAAGATCTTGTACGCCACATTGATGATGGAGATGGGTCGGAACTGCCCTATAATCTCTGCATTCTGTTCCTTTGGTAGGTACACTCCTTCCGCTCTGCACCAACCTTCAGCAAGCTCCTTGTCTTCCCACAAAGCTCTCAGCATCTCAAAAAGGGTGTGCCTCAACTCGTCGCTATACTTGAAAACCTTGTAGGACACGCCATCTCACTATACTTGAAAACCTTGTAGGACACGACAAAGAAGCAAGATGGTTCCAGAGGGGAGTAAAGGAGGCAGTTTACATCGCCGCATTGAACACCCACCCTCAACCGTGACCGTGGCCGACACAACCTGCCATCGGTGTACTCCTCACTTAAAGTATTCAGTCGCACTGTCGTGAGTTCACTCAAGGCGGTGCGCACTAAATCCAGTTGTCAACCCAGCAGTTGCGCTGAAGAAGTCGGCCGGATCGCCGATGAAAGCTACGCAGTAAGTAGCCTTTTTTTCACTGAGAGAGAGGTTCAGCCAGGTAGCCATTATACATTATTGTACTTAAGTTGATATATTGCCGTTTCATAGTTGACACGCAGCAAAAACATAATAGGCTTTTCGTTATGTTGACTCGTTGATATCATGATCTAAAGTGGAATCAGGTTCCAGGTTTTCTGCTAGGAGAATTCTGGAGCTCCATTTGCACTGGAATCTAGGATTGCTAAATCCATTTGTCCTGGAATTGTCTGTCTGTCTCCTGTCTTTCCTGTACTCTGTCTGTCTTCTTTCTTCTCTCTGCTTTCTCCTGTCTATTCTGTCTCTCTCTGTCATCTCTTTCTATCTCGTCTATCTCTCTCTCTCTGTCAGTCTCTTTGTCTCTGTCTTTTCTCTGTCTGTCTGTCTCTGTCTCTGTCTTCTGTCTCTATCTGTCTTCTCTGTGTCTGTCTCTGTCTCTGTCTGCTCTGCTTTGTCTCTGTCTCTGTCTGCCTGCTCTGCCTGTCTCTCTTCCCTCCCTCCCTCCTCCATCGCCGATCGGTCTGTCTCTCTGTCTGTCTGTCTCTCTTTCCCTCCTTTCCTCCTTCCCTCTCTCCATCTCTCCCTCTCTCTCTGTCTCATGTTATGTGTATTTTGATGTATGTGTCTACGTGTGTCTTTCTCGGTGCTTTTGCATGTATTGCACGCTGTTTCCATTAAAATGTGCAATGCACAGCAAGCCAAACTGAGTCTGGAGATCAGCACTATAAAAAAGAATGTAGTAATAGTAGTAGCAGCAGCAGCAGTAGTAGTAGTAGTAGCAGCAGTAATAGTAGTAGTATTAGTAGCAGCAGCAGTTAATAGTAGTAGCAGTAACAACAGCAGCAGCAGTAGTAGTAGTAGTAGTAGCAGCAGAGTAGTAGGAGAGAGTAGTAGTAGTAGTAGAGTAGTAGTAGTAGTAATAGTAGCAGCAGCAGTAGTAATAGCAGCAGCAGTAGTAGTAGTAGTAGCAGCAGCAGCAATAGCAGCAGCAGCAGTAGTAGTAGAAGTAGCAGCAGCAGCAGCAGCAGTAGTAGTAGCAGTAGTAGTAGTAGTAGTAGCAGCAGCAGTAATAGTAGCAGCAGTAGTAGTAGTAGTAGCAGCAGTAGTAGTAGTAGTAGTAGTAGCAGCAGCAGTAATAGTAGCAGCAGTAGTAGTAGTAGTAGCAGCAGCAGCAGTAGAAGCAGCAGCAGTAGTAGTAGTAGCAGTAGTATTAGTATTAGTAGCAGCAGTAACAGTAGTAGCAGTAGCAACAGCATCAGTAGCAGTAGTAGTAGTATTTAGTAGTAGTAGTGATAGCAGCAGCAGCAGTAGCTTACGCTTGTGTTGTAACATTAGTAGCTAAATGAACTAGCACAGTCCCCACCCCACGTGGGGATGCCAGGAGCTCTTTCAGTATAAATAGTATCCCCACCTTTACGAAATTCTGTGCTAGAATTTTCCTCTTTTCCGTCACTCTCTTTGTTTCTTTTTTCCTTCTTTGCTTTCTGTCATTTCTTCCTATCATTTTCTGCCTTGCAGGTCCATTCACCTGTACGTGTTGGATACAGTCTTACATACTTTCTGTTACGATTAATAATTGGGTACATGTATCAAGTGCGTTTTCGGCTCTAGGGAAATAGGACATACGAAGCAATTTTAGATAATACCAAAGGAAATAAGAGGGAAGCAGGGAGAATTTTAAATATCAACTAAGTAACATAACTCTTGAGAGTCACGGAGTTATCTTAAGAATGTTCTGAGCTTACCACTTTATGCTTTGTGGCTGCGTCTATGCTAGCTGAATGGGTAGCGCAAACTGTGTTGGGTTGAGAAAATCTACATGGGAGATAACTCCGTGACTCTCAAGAGTTATGTTACTTAGTTGAATTTTAGATAGTTTTAGGCCCGTTTATATGTACATGTTTTAGTGCCCTTAGTTATGTTTAGATTTGTATACAGGTATGTTTTTTTTTAAATCCCCTGTGTAATAAATTGGCCGGAGTGGTCAACGCCAGGGGCATCTCCTTAGATTATGTACACGAATGCATTGATGTGTATGTTAATTTTCTTTTCCTTTTTTTTTTCCTGTTGAAGTATTGTGTATGTTTTGAAATGGTTATAGCCCTGATGTGGCTCAACGCAGCTGGATAAGCTTTAAACGAAAAATAGCAATAACGATAAGAACTAGCAAGGGAGACGAAATAATAGAAACAGTGGTGTAATGATGGGTGTTGTCACACCGCAATAATTGTAACAGAACCGAGCTGGCCCAGACCAGCAATATATCCATTACTAGCAAAGAGAAAGGATATGGCGGTGAGGCACTTGATACGCTTCTTTCTGGGCATTGCCCAGTGTCGGAGCTACATATGAACCCTGTAAAAGTGAATATGAGTGAAACCGACATGAATTCCTTGTGATTCGAGGGGACAAGGAAGGCGACAGGTCATCGATGATGACCACAGATGGAGCGACGTTGGCCAACGAGAGATCGGGAGAAGAGTGGATGAAAGGTGTGCTTAAGTATAGGTGCATCATTCACGAAAAAGGTGGACAAAGAGGAATGGCAGAATGGTCCAGACGTTCGCTCGTCAGGAACTAAACTCGAGGTTCCAGGGTTCGTTCCCCATTGAGAGCTCGATATTTCTCCTCAGTTTGATTGGGAAATTCGAAATCAAACTGAACGTTTATTCCTTCGTGAAAGTGAACGAGAAACAAGTCAGACCCGTGTGTACCTTCTGGCTGCGCACGTTAAAGATCTCACGGCAGTTGAAAATCGTGAAGAGCAGGGCATTCGCTTGGCTGCCTTGGTAAGTGACCGCCCACATTCAAGCAAACAGGAGCCAGAAAAATACATAATAGAGTCAGAACATGTATTAAATAAAGAAAAAAAACAAGACAGACACAAATTTGTGGCCAACTGGCCTTTGTCAAGGGCAGACAACAGAGAACAAATAAGAGGGAAAGGAAGAGGAAAAAAAAAAAATTAATAAACAAATAAATAAAGTAAAAGAAAAAACGAAAGAAAAGAAAAGAACGAAATAAAGAGAAAAAAGACACCTCTGCAAAAAAGGAGAAGAAGAGGGAAAGAAGAAGAAAAGAGAGAAAGAAAGAAAGAAAAAAAGAAAGAAAAAAAAAAAGAAGGAAGAGAAGAAAAAGAAAGAAAGAAAGAAAAAAGAAAGAAGAAAGAAAGAAAAAAGAGAAAGAAAGAAAGAAGAGGAACAAAAAAAAGAAAAAAGAAAGAAGGAAGGAAGAGAAAAAAAGAAAGAAAAGAAGAAAGAAAGAAAGAAAAGAAAGAAAGAAAGAAAAAGAAAGAAAGGAAGGAAAGGAGAAAAAGAAAGAAACGAAGAAAGAAGAAAGGAAAGAAAGAGAAAGAAAAGAAAGAAAGAAAAAAAAGAAAAGAAGAAGAAGAAAAGAAAGAAAGAAAAAAAGAAAGAAGGAAGGAAAGGAGAAAAAAGAAAGAAACGAAGAAGAAAGAAAAAAAGACATCTCTGCCTTGGACAGAAAGGGTCCAGCTGTGCACGTGAACAAAGTACAGATCAATATTCTGTTTCCATTCCCTCCCTCCCCATCTGTCAGCCACACAAACAGGGGTCACTGACCCTCTACAACTCGACCAATCACAGAAGGTCATAGGTGTCATGTGACCCCTTTCTGCGCCACATGACCCGCACAATCTTAAGTAGGGTAAAGCTGTTTTCATATTGAAGATGGGTAATCCTCACCAGATTTATTCATTGGCTGACCAGTTTTAACCCTTTGGCTCCCATCATTACGTCACTTTTGAACAAAAAAATCTTACTGACCAATCAGATTTGGAAGTCTGGTCTGGAACTTACACGTTCATATTCATATTCACGTTCATATTCATATTCATATTCACGTTCATATTCATTTCTTTCGTCACCATGTGAAACTCGGGCTGCTCTCCCTCTGAGAACGTGTCGCTGCAGTGAAACACCACCTACCACCACACATTTTTTTTAACAGTCTTGAGAAAGGCAAGAAGGTTAATTGGTCTTTAAGGGGAGGGACCTAGGAAATCAACCTACAACCTATAGTCTATTTTACAACCTATAGTCCAGGCTTTGCCTACCTTCATCAAAGACACTAACCATACATTGAATCTGATTCAAATATTAAATGAAGACCACACCTTCAAACCCCAATACCTGTTCACTTTGGATGTGACCTTTTGTACACCAGCATACCCCACTCCGACGGGTTAAAAGCTCTCCAGCATTTTCTGGACAAACGACATGACCAAACATTGTCCACTTCAACCCTTGTCTGACTTGCGGAGCTGGTTCTTACCATGAACACATTTTCGTTCGGAGATGAGACGTTCTGGCAAGTTAGCAGAGTCGCCATGGGTACTAAGATGGGCCCCAGCTATGCCTGCTTATTCATGGGATATTTGGAGGAACAAATCCTACAACAATACAAGAAACCCAAACCTGAATTATACAAAAGATACATAGACGATTGCATTGGCATGACATCCCTCGATCATGACCAACTTTTACAATTCATCCACTACGTCCAAACGTTTCACCCATCCATCAAGTTCACATATGAAATTTCAAACACATCCATAAGCTTCCTGGATATCGAAGTTTCCCTTCAATTTGAACAACTAGTCCACTACAAACCTACAGACTCACATTCCTACCTGGACTACCAATCATCTCACACTTCCAACACCAGAAACAGCATTCCCTACTCGCAGTTCTTGAGACTACGACGCCTCTGCTCAGACGAAGACAATTTTCAGGACAAAGCAGTTGAAATGACTAGATTTTTCCTGCGCAGACATTACCCACCCGAGGTCATCAATGAAGCCCGGAAAAAAGTCAACTCTGTCTCTCGGCCAAATGCCCTCCATTCAAAGCCCAAAGCTGTCACAGAGGATCGGCCATCCTCAGTCTAGTTTACCACCGTCCGTGCACCTCATAAAAAGGATCATCTTGTCCAACTGGAACATTTTGCGATCCAGTCCCACTACAGGTGAAACCTTTGACAAGCGCCCTTTGATCGTCTACAAGAGAGACACAAATCTCCGCGACTTGCTGGTGCATTCGAATCTCAGCAAACCAGTCAGCCAACCTCCAGGAACCTCTCCATGCAACAAACCTAAATGCAAGACTTGTCCTTTCTTGTGCTCAGCCACCACAGTCAAAGGCCCCAAATCTCATATGAGAATTACAAAACATTTCAACTGTCAAACTTATAACATTGTCTACTTGATCAGCTGCTCTAAATGTTCCCAATTGTATATTGGTGAAACTGGACGCACCCTTGACACACGTTTCAAAGAACACTTGGCTGATATCCGCCACCAAAGGGATAAAACTATCCCCAATCACTTCAACCAATCAGACCACTCAATCAATGACATCCGAGTGAAAGGTCTGTGGCTTCTACACAATAACAGCACCATAGACAGGAAAGACAGAGAATCCCACCTCATAAATAAACTTGGAACACTCAAACCACATGGTCTTAATGACAAACCATAAGTAACAAAATTCAGACATGCCGTTTCATGTCTCTTCCTGTTCCCATGCCTACCAGATTCTTGGCACCGGGCACAATCTACTCCCTTATGTCTTGGCTCTTGCCCTGTGCCTTCTTCAGAACAGGGCTATACCGATATAGCATGGCCACTTCTCAAAATTGCAGAACTCATCTCACTTCCCTTTTGACATCATAGTTGCCTCCCCTCTCCCCTTTTCTTACTACTGCTCATGATGACATGGGCATTCCATCTCTTACCCACTGGACGAGGCAGCAGGAAGTTTTTAGTCCCGTTTTTATTATCCATTGTTTGGTGTCTGTGATTTGTCTGTGACCGTGCGTTCGCGCTTGACAAAGGCTAGTTGGCCGAAAATTTGCGCTTGTTTTGTTTTGTCTTGTTGGAGACGCGCTTACATTGGTTTTCTTGTTCTTCTGGTTTGTGTTTGCTTGGGCGCGGGCAGTCAATCTTGTTTTGGATCTTTTTCAACCTATTTCTCCAATGTTTTATACCAGGGCAGCTAGGCCAGTGCCATGCTCCTCACGAATTTCAACTGCCGTTGAATCTATTGCGTGCACAGGGCAGAAGACACTCGGGTCCGATTCGTTTTTTGTCCAATTCCAAAAGACTAAACGTTCAGTGTAATTTCCTGGTCAAGCTGAGGAGAAAATCAAGATCTCAACGGAGAACGAACTGCAGAACCTCGAGTGTAGTTTCAGTTTCAGTTTCTCAAGGCAACGTATCCGCTCTCAGAATGAATTCCATAGGCACTAACGTCACAGGTGTCATGTAATGATGACCGTGGCACAAGCCTTAAGCCTGCGCATAAACCCATGAGCTGGCCAGGTCCTGAGGTCCTATGTAGCCTATGAGTTTAGTTATTGGCAGGCGAAAGTCAACCATTCTGTCGCTCTTCTTTGCCCATCTATTTCGTGAATTATGTACACACACTTAAGCAAAGGTCGGTGCTTGATTTCTTTACTTGATTATTACAAATCACTCTTGTATAGCTCTATTCTGCAAACTCATTTGGCCTCTTCCGCATTCATCATCATCATCAGGTGCCCTGCCGCATGGCGTTGGCAATCATGGACTTCCATCTGTCTCTATCTCTCATTGCCCCCAGCATCTCCCCCACCCTCCTCGTCCCCAGCCACTCTGCAAGTCCGTCCAGCATTTTCTCCCTGGGTCTACCCGGTGCTCTCTTCCCCTCCAGCTTTCCCGTTGTGACCAGGTGCTCCAAATCCCCCTTCCTCATAAAATGGCCTATACATGTTGCCTGTCTTTTCCTAATCTTCCTTATGAATGATCTATTTGTGTCTGTCTCCTTCAAGTCTGTCTCGTTTGTTTTCTTTGCTGTCCATGGAACTCTCAACATTCTTCTTAGAAACCACATCTCGGCTGCCTCAATCTTGTTCTGGCTTTGTTTGTTGACTATCCACGCCTCACATCCGTACAACAGTATTGGTTCTATATAACATTCAAGAACTCTCTTTCTGACGTTAATTGACAGGCCTTGTGGACATCTCGGGAGAGAGTAAGGCTAGCGGAGAGACGGTACACAAACCGATGGAAGGCAACGGGAAACCACCATCGTAATTTTTCCCAGAATATCATGGACAGAAACAAAAAGATCAAAGACAACGACGTAAACAGGTGCTCCGTTGGAGCAGCTTCGTCCCGGTAGGGACCGTCATGCGGCGCAGGTGACACCAGACCGTCAGCAAGTTACTGCGAACCCTAAACTCAGACTTAAAATCAACCACATTACATGAAACAAACCTTTCAGTGGTACAGATAGAACTCACGCTGTTAGGCCAGTCTAACCACGCTTTACTTATGTTGTT
>JAPXFY010000019.1:6902548-6920048 GCA_030674185.1 Monoplex corrugatus
TTTATGTATACATGTATATGTTACAAAAACAAAACCATATTTTTCTTATCATTATCATCATTGTCATCATCACTATCATCATCATTATTAGTGTTATTATCATTATTGTTATTATTATGGTGATAACTACATACATAGATGAATAATAATGAGAATAAAAACAAAAAACAATAGTAATTAACAAATAAATTAAATAATAATAACAATGATGATAACAAGAACACTACCGATAATAATAATATGATGATGATGATAATAATAATGATGATGACGATGATGATGATGATGATGATAGCAATAACAGCAGCGGCAACATCAACAACGTAATAATAACAACAACAATAATAATAATAATAAAAATAATAATAGTAAAAATAATAATAACAACAACAACAATAATACTAATACTATTACTGATAATAATAACAATAATGGATAAATATTGTATCTATCATACACATAATAAAACGATAGCTGTCCCAGTAAGAGTGATATTAGACAGTATGGGCAAAACACTATAATGCAGAGCAGCACAATGCAACACTGTAAATAAAGAAAATGTACATTTAAGCCTAATTAGTTCGCACTGATGAAATGTCCTACTTTCATTTATCCTATTCTATGTATAATTTATTCTTTTTGGTTTTTTTTGTGATTAGTTTAAATCGTGATTCTTTTGTAGTATTTCATTTTCTTTTTGTCCTGATACAGTTGGATTCATCATCACCATCATCATGTGCTCTGCCACATGGCGTTGGCAATCATGGCCCTCCACATGAATTTATCCCTTGTCGCTGGAAGTACTTCTCCCACCCTCTCTGTCTTCATCCACTGCACAAATCCATCCAATATTTTTCCCTGGGTATATCTAATGCTCTTTTTTCCCTACAGCTTTCCTGTTGTGACAAGATGCTATACTTTCTCTTGCCTCATAAAAATGTCTTCTAAATGTTGCTTTGTCTTGTCCTAATCTTTTTCATTAATGTTCTTTTGTGTCTGCCTCCTTCAAGACTGTCTCGTTTGTTTTCTTCGCTGTCCATGGAAGTCTTAACAATCTTCTTAGAAACCACATTTCAGCTGCCTGAATTAGCAACGACTTATATGTAGATGGACGTACGTAACACTATCTGTACTGGTTGGGAATAAAGTTTGCTTCATTTCATTTCACTGTACTTATAGAGGCTGGAAAAACCCAGAGAAATCTGCAGGAGATCAATGCCCATTGTTGTTGCTGGACACAAACAGGTAAAAGAGTCCTGAGGAATGTTGGGGCATGCTTCACACTGGTTGGCAATTGTTTAGATCTATTTTATGTTTTAGTTAAAGCTTCCTTCAAGCACAACATCATTGTGAAAAGACAACTAACTCTAAAAGCGTCTTATATGACAAACATAGACAGTATAACACGCCATATAACAGTAATACAGTATATTACAAAGCATTACAATGAATGTAAAAAAAAAGATGATGCTGATTGCCCTTCCATCCCCTTCAACGAGAAAACAAATTATCTAGTCTTGGCCATTCTTCCAGTTACATTGCAGTATAATACAACGCAGCACCACACAAGATAATGAAAATATAGTGTAAAAATACGAATAACACTACGTACACTATAACACATCAAGAGTTCGAAATAACACAGTTAAACAAAACATTCAGATGATACAAACAACACCACCACCAGCAGTGAAAGCAAAACAAAACAAAAACCAATCAACCAGCCATTCAACCAACCAACTAGCAAAACTACCAATCAAACAAACAGCACAACAAGAAGAAATAATAACCCTTACTAACACTCTCAGTGCTGAAAAAAACGACTTTCTTGACCCAGACAGAAAAGAGGTCAGCTCTGCACGTGAAACACGGTAACACGAACTTCCTGTTCCCTTTCTATCCCTCTCCACCTGTCAGACACACAAGCAGGGGTCACTGACCTCCTATAACTCAACCAATCACACAAAGGTCATGTAACCCTTTTCTACATTCCATCTATCACATGATTTTCTTTGACAGGATAAGGCTTTCTTTGCTTTTTTTTTGGAGTACATTTCTTTATCGGTAATCAGTGCACACACTCTGTATTTATCATGGAGTACAGGCTACCTCTGATAACACTGACTCACAATGCTTTACAAAAACAAAGCAAAACAAACAAAACAAACAGAAAAAACAAACAAACAAACAAAAAACAAACCAACCAAAAACAAAACAAACACAAAAAATGAAATATAATAACCAAACCAAACCAAACCAAACCAAACCAAACCAAACCAAAACAACAACAACACAACAACAACAACAACAACAACAAAGAAAGAAAAAATGTGTGACAGAACACCATCACCATTACCCCAGTGCAAATCACCACCATTGTCTCATAAGCAACGGTAACGAAAATAATGCTGAAGAAAAAAAATCACCAAGGTATATCCCAAACTCCCCATCAATCATCCCCCCCCCACTCACCCCTCATCCTCTTCTTCCACATCAAACACAGTGGTCAATGGCAATGAAAAAAGTAAAAGAAACACAAGGCTCATTATGTAACAGATAGCATATAATACAGTGCATCGTCCTCGTTTAGGAACATGCGTGTATATCATCTGTTACTAGGGTGCTGAAAAGGATCTCATCTGCCCCCCCACCCCACCCCCCTGGGGATGCTGTGGGCTCATTCAGCATAAATAGACTTGGATCCCCACCTTCTGGAAATTCTGTGCTAGAAATTTTCTCTTTTCTGTCACTCTCTTTGTTTCTGCCTTGCTTCTTTGCTTTCTGTCATTTTTCTCATCGTTTTCTGCCTAGCTGGTCCATTCACCTGTGTGTGTTAGATAAAGTCTAACGCACTTTTTCTAAGGATTGATGATTCGGTACATGTAATAAGTGCATTTTTGGCTCTAGGGAATGTGATATGTGGAAGCAATTTTTGTGAAGTTAGGTCTGTTTTATATATGTTAAATGTCCTTAGTTATGTTTAAATTTGTATTCAGATATATTTTTAAATCTCCTGTGTGACAATTTTGATTTAGTGGTCAACGCCAGGGGCATATCCTTAGATTATGTGCTCAAATGCATTGACATGTATACTTAATTTTCTTTTCCTTTTTTGTCATGTTGAAGATTGTGTATGTTTTGAAATGGTTATAGCCCTGACGTGGCTCTACTGCAGTAGACAGGTCTTTTAACAAAAACAAAATAACAAATCTACCCGCTCACAGAAAGGGTCCAGTATTGCACGTGAACAAATATAGATCGGCGCAAATAACAATGAGCCGTCCTGTTCCAATTCCGTCCCTCTCCATCCGTCAGACACACAAGTAGGGGTCACTGACCTCCTATAACTCACAACGGTCACATCTGGCCATGCGGCCCTTTTTCTGCACACTACCACTTGAATGATTCAATCGCTCATTGTTCGATCAACCGCAACACACACAATCTGTTATTACTACTATTACGTGTACTCTGATTGGAAGGCCTATTGATTGCTCTGATACACCAGCGGAGGCTTTGTGTATTGACACTGGGGTGGGGTGGGATGGGGGCTTTCTGAGATATGAGACAACTTTATACTTAGTGGTTAATTGTGTCGTGATTCTGATCAGAACTTCAATTATTTATCTATTTTATTTATCCGTTCTTTGAAGGTAAAATACACATATACACATGTCATTTACATGCAACCAAGACTGTTCAAATGATAGACTGATACAATACAGCAGACCTCCCAGAGTGGAGAAATTACCCAGATGTCATCAGCAAGACAGGCATGAGACCAGACATCGCTCTCCACTCTGACTCCTCGAAACAAGTGATTCTGATAGAACTCACTGTGCCATACGAAAGCAGAATGGAAGAAGCACATATCTACAAGACCGAAAAATACGCCGGTCTTGCCAGCACCCTGAAGAAAGCAGGTCTGCGGGTCAAAATATTCGCCATAGAGGTCGGGGCAAGAGGGTTTGTGGGCACCTCCGCTTATGATCTCATGAAACAACTCGCCATTTCTGGGAAGAAGAGGACTAGAGCCCTTAAAGCGATGGCAGAGGCAGCAGAAAGGAGCTCAAGCTGGATCTGGGCAAGGAGGAACCAAAAAAGTGAACTTCATAAGGATTAAATTCCCTACAGATGATGTGTGCCCCGTTAGCACATTGGTAAAACCGCGTACCGCAGTTCTGAAGCGCAGAATCGCCCAGGTTCGATCCCCGGCGTGGGAAAAAAAAAATAGACAACAGCAGAAGGGCATCCAGGAGTCATGACCTGGATGTGGCCCGGCCCCCGAGAGTGTAAGGAATTCAGGGCCGAAACACTTGTCTAAAGGGGGTTACTTCTCTGAAGACCTTCTGTTGTCTAGCTCTCCCTAGAGTTTCTTTCTACCTAGTATAAAATGTAATCCAAAACAAGTGTGACTGCCCGCGTTCAAGCAAACAGGAACCAGAAAAAAAAACACACGAAAAAAGAATCAGAACGCGTATTTAATACAACCAGACAAAACAGTCGCAAAATTTTGGCCAACTGGCCTTTTTCAAGCATAAGATCACAAACAAACAAACACAAAATGCAAAAATTATTGTAAAAGGCAAAGGCCAGTTGGCCGAAAATGTGTGCCTGTCTTGTCTGGTTGTATTTAAATACGCGTTCTGATCCTTTCTTTGTGTTTTTTCTGGTTCCTATAAAATGTATGCTAACAAAAACATAGCTAGGTAGGATCTCAGAACCTGGCCATCTCATGGATTTATGTGCAGGCCTAAGGCTTGGGCCACGATCACCATACACATCGCACCTGTGACGTTAGTGCATATATCTTGAGTGGGGAGACGTCATCTTGAGAAACTGAAACTGAAATCTGATACACACATGTGTAACAAAGGGTTACCCCCATTCCTTTCCACCCCCCTCACTTCTCCCCCCTCCACCTTAAGTAATCAGTCTCACACCATGACCCTCAATATGCCGTGTAGTGCATGTGATAGGAGCATAGTTTCCACAGTTTTGCCATGATTTATTTTTCAATGAGAAATGAGTACTACAGCAGTTGGTGGCAACGCGCAGTCAGGGGCAGCAAAACAAACTTATTTATATACAGAACAGTACAGAAAAAGAAACTACAATGTAACAAAATGTAAAATACATTTCGTAACACAATTCAACACAACACCATACTCTTCTACTATGAACAAATGATTTATTTGAAATGAAATACAGTTTTACAGAAGAAAGTGTAGTATTACAACATAACACAGTACAACATTGTAACACAACAGTAACACAATAAACGAAGGGTGCATACTGTTATTACTAACAACCCTGTACAACAATGTAACACAGCAGTAACATGATCACGACAAACGACGGGTACATAATGTTATCAGCAACCAGTTTGTACAAGAATGTAACACAATAGTAACACAATAAATGAAGTGTACATAATGCTATTAGCAACAAACCTGTACAACAATGTAACACAACAGCAACACGATAAATGAAGTGTACATAATGCTATTAGCAACAAACATGTATAACAATGTAACACAACATAACACGATAATGAAGTACATAATGCTATTACACAAACCTGACAAATTAACACAGTAACACTAAATGAATTGACATAATGCTAGCAAAAAACCTGTACAGCAATGTAACACAACAGTAACATGATAAATGAAGTGTACATAATGCTATTAGCAACAAACCTGTACAACAATGTAACACAACAGTAACATGATAAATGTAGGGTACACACTGTTACTAATACACAATGTTACTAGTAAGGTACTAGCAACCACCTTACTATAAAGCTTCCCACAGCTACCTGCAAAAAAAAAAAAAAAAAGAAAAATAAGAAGAAACGATTCTATCTTCTCTGTCCTACACAGAATCCATGTCAGCATGAGAACAAAGACAGATGGACAGTAATACCAGCTTCCTGTTCCTGCTCCGTCCTTCTCCATCTGTCATGTAGACAAGCAGGGGTCACAGACCCTCCACAACTCTACCAATCACACAGGGGTATATGACCCCTCTCTTGCACAAGATCAATCATACAATCTATGTGTGTTTTTTGTATTTTTTTTGTTTTTGTTTTTTTTTCGTTCTTTTCTTATCTTATTTATTTATTTTGTTTATCCATTTATTTATTCATTCATTTATTTATTTATAAAAGACAAAAATAAATTTGAATTATTTATTTACCTACTTTATCATTTATTTATTCGTTTATTTTGTCTACATAATATTATTATTTATTTATTTATCTATAAAAGATTAAAAAAATTGAACACATATTCACAACAGGAAAGCTACAGTGAAAAAGAACATCAGGTACACCCAGGGAGAAAATATTAGTGGGAGATACACCTGCAACGACAAAGAATAGATTCATATGGAGGGCCATGATCGACAAAATCATGTGGCAAGACACATGATGGTGACGACGACGATGATGATGATGATAATGATGATGATGATGGTAATGATGGCAATGAATCCTTAACAAGACAACACATACTCTTCATCCACCTCCCCCCCAAAACCCCCCCCCCCAAAAAAAAACCCCCACGGATCAAGTGATTCTTATCACTCAAACTGCCCCAACCCATCCTCAACTCCCAGCTCAATTACTGACTTCAGTTCTATCAAGCACTAACGAACACAATTGTTTGAGACAACGTACAGTCAATGGCCACAAAAAGAGACAATGGAAACGCTCCCCTGGAGACCAGCAGTGCTTGGAACATTCCATTTACAGCGTCTGTCAGCACCCAACCTCGCTTTGCTATTGAATTGAATCTACGCTGTTTAATTTAAAGAAAAACAGTTTAAGAGAGTCACACGTATAGAGGAAAACACCGTTTTTAGTCACGTATGTAACGTTTTGGACGTGTGTAGGCTATGGTCTCGTAACTCTATCAGACACAGTCTGCAGAACTTCCTTATATAAGCTTTCAGTTGTCACTGTAAGGTTTAAGAAACCGTGGTTTGAATGGCGTGAGGGAATTTTCACACAAGATCACATGGACTTATATACCGTACTTGTGTTCATTGTCTCAAATCACAGGTTTGACACTGTGATAAAAAGAAACTAGGAGGACAAAAAAAAATCCACAAAAAAACCAACAACAACAATATGCGTTCAATTCACAAAACAAGACAGGCATAACATTTCATCTAACTGGCCTTTATCAGGCGTACAAAAGAGAACGAAGAAACAAATACACAATTACTTACTTTTATTTATTTATTTATTTATTCATTCATAAAAGATAAAAGAAATTTGAACACATAGTCACAACAGGAAAGCTAAAGGGGAAAAAGAACATCAGGTAGACCCAGGGAGAAATAATTAGACATCATTGCGGATCAGGTGGGGGACAAGAAGATGGGAGATATGTTTGCAATGACAAAGGATAGATTTATATGGAGGACCATGATCAACAAAGTCATGCAGCAAGGCACATGATGATGATGGTGTTGATGATGATGATGGTGATGATGGCGATGAATCCTTAACAGGACAACACATAATCTTCATCCACCCCCCACAAACACGGATCAAGTGACTCTTATCACTCAAACTGCCCCAACCCATCCTCAACTCCCATGCCCAATTACTGACTTCAGTTCTATCAAGCACTAACGAACACAACTGTTTGAGACAATGTACAGTCAATGGCCACAAAAAGAGACAATGGAAACGCTCCCCTGGAGACCAGCAGTGCTTGGAACATTCCATTTACAGCGTCTGTCAGCACCCAACCTCGCTTTGCTATTGAAGTGAATCTACGCAGTTTAATTTAAAGAAAAACAGTTTAAGAGAGTCACACGTATGTAGGAAAACACCGTTTTTACTCACGTATATAACGTTTTGGACGTGTGTAGGCTATGGTCTCGTAATCCTATCAGACACAGTCTGCAGAACTTCCTTATATAAGCTTTCAGTTGTCACTGTAAGGTTTATGAAACGGTGGTTCTACTGGCATGAGGGAATTTTCACACAAGATCACATGGACTGATACACCATACTTGTGTTCATTGTCTCAAATCACAGGTTTGACTCTGTGAAAAAAAGAAACTAGAAGGACAAGAAAATAGAATAACAAAGTGCGTTTAATTCACAAAACAAGACAGGCATAACATTTCATCCCACTGACCTTTATCAGGCGTACACAAAAGACAACGAAGAAACAAATATACAATTATTTATTTATTTACTTATTTATCTATTTGTTTATTCATATATAAAAGATAAAGGAAATTTGAATTATTTATTTATTTACTTTTAGTCATTTATTCACTTATTTTTATTTCTTCATTTACAAAAGATAAAAAAAAAAATGAACACATAGTCACAACAGGAAAGCTACAGTGAAAAAGAACATCAGGCAGACCCAGGGGGAAAATATTGGACATCATTGCAGAGCGGGTTCAGGACAAGAGGATGAGAGATATGTTTGCAGTGACAAAGGATAGATTTATATGGAGGACCATGATCAACAAAGTCATGCGGCAAGGCACATGATGATGATGGTGATGGTGATGATGATGATAATGATGATGATAATGATGATGATGATGATGGCAATGAATCCTGAACAAGACAACACAGTCTTCATCCACCCCCACCCCCACCCCACACACACGGATCAAGTGACTCTTATCACTCAAACTGCCCCAACCCATCCTCAACTCCCATGCCCAATTACTGACTTCAGTTCTATCAAGCACTAACGAACACAACTGTTTGAGACAACGTACAGTCAATGGTCACAAAAAGAGACAATGGAAACGCTCCCCTGGAGACCAGCAGTGCTTGGAACATTCCAATTACAGTGTCTGTCAGCACCCAACCTCAGGCTGCTATTGAATTGAATCTACGCAGTTTAATTTAAAGAAAAACAGTTTAACAGAGTCACACGTATGTAGGAAAACACCGTTTTTACTCACGTAAGAAACTTTTTGGACGTGTGTAGGCTATGGTCTCGTAACCCTATCAGACACAGTCTGCAGAACTTCCTAATATAAGCTTTCAGTTGTCACTGTAAGGTTTATGAAACCGTGGCTTGAATGGCGTGAGGGAATTTTCACACAAGATCACATGGACTGATACACCGTACTTGTGTTCATTGTCTCAAATCACAAGTTTGACACTGTGATAAAAAGAAACTAGAAGGACAAGAAAATAGAATAATAACGTGCGTTTAATTCACAAAACAAGACAGGCATAACATTTCAACTAACTGGTCTTTATCAGGCGAACACAAAAGACAATGAAGAAACAAATATACAATTATTTATTTATTTACTTATTTATCTATTTGTTTATTCATTTTAAAAGATAAAGGAAATTTGAATTATTTGTTTGTTTACTTTTATTCATTTATTTATTTATTCATTTATAAAAGATAAAAGAAATTTGAACACATATTCACAACAGGAAAGCTACAATGAAAAAGAACATCAGGCAGACCCAGGGAGAAAATATTAGACAGCATTGCAGAGTGGGTGGGGGGCACGAGGATGAGAGATATGTTTGCATCAACAAAGGATAGACTCATGTGGAAGGACATGATCGACAAAGTCACATAGCAAGACACATGATGATGATGATAATGATGATGATGATGATGATGATGATGATGGCAATGAATCCCGAACAAGGCAACACAGTCTTCATACACCCCCCTCCCCCCCCCCCCCCCACACACACGGATCAAGTGACTCTTATCACTCAAACTGTCCCAACCCATCCTCAACTCCCATGCCCAATTACTGACTTCAGTTCTATCAAACACTAACGAACACAACTGTTTGAGACAATGTACAGTCAATGGTCACAAAAAGAGACAATGGAAACGCTCCCCTGGAGACCAGCAGTGCTTGGAACATTCCATTTACAGCGTCTGTCGGCACCCAACCTCGGGTTGCTATTCAAGTGAATCTACGCAGCTTAATTTAAAGAAAAACAGTTTAACAGAGTCACACGTATGGAGGACAACACCGTTTTTACTCACGTATGTAACGTTTTGGACGTGTGTAGGCTATGGTCTCGTAACCCAATCAGACACAGTCTGCGGAACTTCCTTATATAAGCTTTCGGTTGTCACTGTAAGGTTTATGAAACCGCGGCTTGAATGGCGTGAGGGAATTTTCACACAAGATCACATGGACTGATACACCATACTTGTGTTCATCATCTCAAATCACAGGTTTGATACTGCAAAAAAAAAAAAGAAACTGGAAGGCCAAAAAAAAAAAAAATCAACATGCATTTAATTCACGAAACAAGACAGGCATAATATTTCAACGAACTGGCCTCTATCAGGCATACATGAAAGACAATGAAGAAACAAATACACAATTACTTATTTTTATTTATTTATTTACTTATTTATTCATAAAAGATAAAAGAAAAATCAATTGTTTATTTATTTATTTTATATACTGATTTATTTGCTTTTCTATTTATTCATTCATAAATGATAAAAGAAATTTGAACACATATTCACAACAGGAAAGCCAAAGGGGAAAAAGAACATCAGGCAGATCCAGGGAGAAAATATTGGGCATCAATGCAGAGTGGGTGGGGGACAAGAAGATGGGAGATATGTTTGTGATGATGATGATGATAATGATAATGATGATGATGATGATGATGATGATGATGATGATAATGATGATAATGGTGATGATGATGATGATAATGATGATGATGATGATAATGATGATGATGATGATGATAATGATGATGATGATGGCGATGAATCCTGAACAAGACAACACAGTCTTCATCCACCCCCACCCCCCCACACACATGGATCAAGTGACTCTTATCACCCAAACTTACCCAACCCATCCTCAACTCCTATGCTCAATTACTGACTTCAGTTCTATCAAGCACTAACGAACACAACTGTTTGAGATAACGTACAGTCAATGCCCACAAAAAGAGACAATGGAAACGCTCCCCTGGGGACCAGCAGTGCTTGGAACATTCCAATTACAGTGTCTGTCAGCACCCAACCTCGCTTTGCTATTGAAGTGAATCTACGCAGTTTAATTTAAAGAAAAACAGTTTAAGAGAGTCACACGTATGGAGGACAACACCGTTTTTATTCACGTATGTAACGTTTTGGACGTGTGTAGGCTATGGTCTCGTAATCCTATCAGACACAGTCTGCAGAACTTCCTTATATAAGCTTTCAGTTGTCACTGTAAGGTTTATGAAACGGTGGTTCTACTGGCTTGAGGGAATTTTCACACAAGATCACATGGACTGATACACCGTACTTGTGTTCATCGTCTCAAATCACAGGTTTGACTCTGTGAAATAAAGAAACTAGAAAGGACAAGAAAATAGAATAACATCGTGCGTTTAATTCACAAAACAAGACAGGCATAACATTTCAACCAACTGGCCTTTACCAGGCATACATGAAAGACAACGAAGAAGCAAATACACAACATTTTCCACAATTATAGCAACAGAATTTCACTGATGTTTCGCTGAGCTTATTCTTATTGTTTAAAGCCCAGCTGACTGCAAGGAGCCATATCAAGGCTATAACCATTTCAAAACGTACACATCATCTGGCTGAGGGGAAAAAACTTGAAAAGAAAATTCAATAAACATATCAATGCATGTGTGTGCATAATCTAAGGATATGCCCCTATGGCAAACTCACACACACACGCACATATTTACTCATGGATGCACACAGACAAGCAAACACACACATAGACACGCACAGACACCTGTATACACACACACACACACACACACACACACACACACACACACACACACACACACACACACACACACCGTATATCAAACTTATGTATTTCGATTCCTCAACTCTCCATGTTTATGCAACAGTAGGTAAAGATCCACCCAGAAATAACTGATTTTGGTGGCAGCCACGCAGACTCACAACCCTCTTCCGTCCAATCTATCACTAGAGAGTTTAAAAAAACCCTGAAGGCAAATATGAACATAACTAAGAACATAACTAAGTATACATTGCCTAAATTACCAAACATTGCTCCTGCACAGCAAGCATGCAGTAAGTACACATACCCGATTATCAATTCTAAGAGAAAGTAAGGCTTTATGGAAACATACAGGTAAATGAATCAACAAGGCAGAAAATGATAGGAAGAGATGACAGAAAGGAAAATAGGAAAAAAGAGAGAAAGCGAGTGACAGAAATGATAAAATTTCTATCAGAGAACTTCCAGAGGATGGGGATACTATTTATACTGACCCCCCCCCCCCCCTGGAATTCCCATTGAAAAGTTTCGCAGAGCTGAAAAAAAAGAAAGCAATAAAACAACTGTTACTTTATTGGGGTCAGAAAACTTACTAAAAGATATCTGTGGATTTTTTTCTTTTATGTCAAAATAGTTTTTTACTTATTGGCTATGTAAGTAACAAACAAAAGGAAGAAAAAATGCGTGTATTGTACACCAATTACAAGCTGAGACACATCAAACACATTTCGTATTCCCTAAGAAATCAGTCATAGACAACATTTAGTTTCCAGAGTTCAATATTCATTCAAACGTGTGAATACTTTCTACACACCAGGCATGCAACGTTCCTCTGAAAGAAACTATAAACCAGTCTCTGTATGAACATTTCAGGCATATTTGCCTGCTGTGAGTGTCGACTCATTTCTAAATTTATGTTCATTTTCATATTCATTTCTTTTGTCACAGTGGATTTACCATGTCAAACTCGGGCTGCTCTCCCCTCTGAGACAGCGTCGCCGCAATGCTGCGCCACCCATTTTTTGACCAATACTTCAGAAAGGCAAAAAGGGTAATTGGCTTTCAAGGGGAAGGGAGGGTGGAATGGTGAGGAATCAACCTATCTCTCAATGTTTAACACCAGGGCTAATTGTTGTTAGAATAATTAATGAGAATATCATCATCATCATCATTAGGAGCCTTGCCGCATGGCGTTGGCGATTATGGACTTTCCATCTGTCTCTATTCTTGTTGCCTCAAGCATCTCTTCCACCTTCCTGTCTTCAGCCACTCTGAGTCTTCTAGTATCTTCTCCCTGGGTCTACCCGGTGCTCTTCTTCCCTCCAGAATGAGAAGGGTTAACCACAAAGCAGCCCAGTGCTCACACTGTCTCTGCTGGTTTATTTTGCTTTTTTTTAAAAATTATTATTAATAATGTGGCTTCCAGTATGATTCAGCTACTTGTGAAAGTGCTTACAGATGAAGTATTGCTAAGTTCGGCAGTCCATATACGAAGGAAGAGATACTATATTACCTGGCTTCAACAAACAGTGCTTCAGTTCTCTGGTCCACCATGAATACTGGGTAATGATTCAAGAGCCGATAAATTGTACTCTTTAGCGATATACAGGGATGTCTGTCTCTGTCTCTCTGCTCTGTCTCTCTCTCTGTCTCTCTTCTTTCTCCTCTTTCTGTGTCTCTGTCTCTGCCCCTCTGTCTGTTGTTCTCTCTGTATCTCTCTGTCTCTGTCTGTCTGTCTGTCTGTGTGTCTCCTGTATCTATCAGTCTGTTGTCTGTTTATCTCTATCTCTTCTCTGTCTCTCTCTCTGTTTCTCTGTTTCGCTCTCTCTGTCTCTGTCTCTGTCTCTCTGTCTGTCCCCTTCTCTCCCTGTGACCTGTCTCTCTCTCTCTTCTACCGTCTTTCTCTCTACTCTGTCTCTCTGTATCTGTCTCTCTGTATATCTTTCTGTCTCTATCTTTGACTCTGTCTCTCTATCTGTCTCTCTCTCCCTGTCTCTGTCTGTCTATTCGTCTTTCTGTCTGTCTGTCTGTCTGTCTGTCTCCTCTTTCTCTATCTCTCTGTGATGTGATTATCTGGTCCTGTAATTGAATTTCTAAATCTGGAACTCAATTTCTTTGTCTTACGTTTACGTTACATTGGAAAAGAAATGATAGTCGCCACCATCCTCCCCATATGAGGAAGCGCCAACACAAACTATAGGACATGTATTCACCTAACTATACATTCAACATGTATTCATTCTTTCTGCCATATCATATGTAGTATTGATTACTGTCTTTCTTTGTTTTTTTTTTTGTTGCTCTGTCTTAAGGAGGCTGAGGTCGGAGCTGGAGGCTCAGATGAAACAGTATTTGCAATTTTGCAATATTCATCAGTTTCCCTCTTGTCCACACACACACACACACACACACACACACACACACACACACACACACACACACACACACACACACCCAACACACACACACTCAATACACCAACAACACACACCTCACACACACACACACACACACACACACACACACACACACACACAAACACACACACACACAACACACACATACACACACATACACACACCATACACACACACACACACCACACATTGCTTGTAAATGGCCACCGTTTAATTAATTCAGCGTGGTGTGATGGGACAAAGGGAGATAATTTTATGTTTGTGCAGGCTCTTTTCCAGAGGGCTCATCGCACTCGTACAGCCCCATATGCGCTCGATCCAAAACCTGCTGGCAGTTATCTAGCAGACTCCTTGAGCCGCCCCAAAACTTATGGGTTGGCAAGGTCTTGATATTGGGGACTGAGGGAAAGAGGGGAGGGGAAGGGGCAGAGAGACCTATGAAATACTAAGCTGACAACCACCTAGGATGCTGGAAACATTAACCTTTGGACCACCGCACCCTATCCACCAGCTGCAAAAACTTAACCCTTGACTCCCTCACATCCTATCCCACCAGCTTCCTTGCAGGATGCTGGTGGATAGGGTGAAGGAATCAAAGGGGTTAAGTTTTTGTTTTGCTAACATGGTTGACAATGGAGTATGCTGGTGGACAGGGTGTGGTGGTCAAAGGGTTAAGATATCCAGGAAACAGGCCAGCGTTTTTTTAAATTTTTTTTTTTAGAAAATTGCGGTCTGGGGTTGAACTCAAGATGTTAGATTTTGAGTCCATGGTCCTATCAGAACAACCTTTCAGCTTGCATGGAGGGGTCATTGCCCTTTCGCATAAACAGGTCAGCCTTTTTTTTTCAAAACTTGCAGGTTGGGATTGAACTCAAGATGTCAGATTTTTGAATCCATGGTTCTATCAGAACAACTTTCAGCTTGCATGGATGGGTCATTGCCCTTTCTCACCTCTCTGGCACCAAGGTCCCAATGGGAGGGCGCGCACCAGACGAGGACTAAATAATGGTCAGGAGGATAATGATCATACGTTTACTAAATCCCAGAAGGGAGAGGTTGTCTGTAGAGAGTCAGAATGCTTCGATCAAAATTTTTGCAATAATATTTCTGTATAATGAGCATGTCATTGACAATTGACGAAACAGGTTTAACAACAACATGAACAACAACAACAAGAAGAAGAAAAAGAACAATAACAAGACCAAGAAGAAGAAGAACAAGAAGAAGAAAAGAACAAGAACAACAACAAAGACAACAACAAAAAACAACAAAACAACAACAAAACGAATAAGACAAAAAAAACTAATTCTTTTTCTCTATTCTTTCTTATTCTCTTTTTTCTTCTTCTTCATCTCCTTGTTCTTCTTCTTTTTTCTTCTTTCTTCTTTTTCTTTTTCTTCTTTTCTTTCTTCTTCTTCTTTTCTTCTCTTCTTCTTCTTCTTCTTCTCTTCTTCTTCTTCTTCTTCTTCTTTTCTTCTTTTCTTTTCTTCTCTTCTCTTTCTTCTTGCTTCTTTTCTTCTTCTTCTTCTTCTTTCTCTCTTCCTTCTCTCTTCTTCCTTCTTCTTCTTCTTCTTCTTCTTCTTTCTTCTCTTCTTCTTCTTTTCTTCTTTCTTCTTCTTCTTCTTCTTCTTCTTCTTCTTCTTCTTCTTCTTCTCTTCTTCTTCTTCTTCTTCTTCTTCTTCTCTCTTCCTTTTTCTCTTCTTCCCATTTCTAGTTTTCCTTCTTGTTGCTGTTGTTGTTGTTGTCGTCAATGTTGTTGTTGTTTTTAAATTTGTTGTTGTTGTTCTCTCTATCTTCTTCGTCTTCTTCTCCTATTCCTAGTTCTTCTCCTATTTCTAGTTCTTTTTCTTCTTCTCCTATTTATTCTTGTTCTTGTTCTTCTTCTTCTTCTTGTCCTCCTTTTTCGTATCCTCTTCCTCCTCCTCCTCTACTTCTTCTTCTTCTTTTTCTTCTTCTTCTTCTCTTCTTCTTCTTCTTCTTCTTCTTCTTCTTCTTCTTTCTTCTTCTTCTTCTTCTCCTATTTCTAGTTCTTCTTTGTCTCCTATTTCTAGTTCTTCTTCTTCTTCTCTTTTTTCGTCTCCTCCTCCTCCTTCTTCTTGTTCTTGTTCTTTTCTTCTCGTTCTGGAAAAGCCTTCACTGTGCATTACACACAATCGAAAAATTTTCGGAGCATCGAGATCTCAAGCTGCGAGGCAAACTGACTACATTTCACTATGTTGTTGCACAGTCTGCATCCTTGGTAAGTGTGCATTGCAGGGGTGTTTACATACATCCACATTCCAGCCACTGACTTGACTTTACAGGATCTTTTTAACATACAACCAATTGCAGAAAATGAAAGGGACCTACAAAACCTTGTGATATAATAAGAAACAGAAAGCAAAAGTAAAGGGCTGGAGCTAAATATCAAGAAGACTGAAGTCATGTAATCAGTAAAAAACATGAAATCCCCTCATGCAAAATAACAGCAAACGGCACAACCTTGAGACAGGTTGATAAGCTTTAATATCTGGGAACGATCATTTCTCCAGACGGCAGATGCACATCAGAAATAGCCAGCAGAATCGGCCAAGCCAAAACAACATTCAAGAAGATAAAAAGCATTCTTACCATCAAATGCCTATCAATTAACTATCAGGAAAGAGTTCTTAATGTTATATAAAACCGATAATGTTATACGGTTGTGAGGCGCAGACAGTCAACAAGCAAAGCCAGAACAAGATTGAGGCAGCCGAGATGTGGTTTCTAAGAAGAATGTTGAGAGTTCATGGACAGCAAAGAAAACAAACGAGACAGTCGTGATGGAGGCAGACACAAGAAGATCATTCGTAAGGAAGAATAGGAAAAGACAGGCAACATTAATAGGCCATATTATGAGGAAAGGGATTTAGAGCCCCTGGTCACAACAGGAAAGCTGAACGGAAAGAGTGCACAAGTAAAAGGGATAGATGCGTATGGAAGGCCATGATCGCCAACGCCATGCGGCATGGCACTTGATGATGATGATTTGATGATTGATATTCAGTACATGTATGCTTATACACACACAAATGGAGGTTTAGACAATGGCAGATATGCACACATGTTGACCTGGGAGATCCAGGAACAGAAATCTTCCACCTTTTACCTCCACTTGGCAGATGTGTCCAGACGGATTGAACATATGACCTTCTGGCTGGGAATCGTATTCTACCCACGTAACTACTGCAACGCATCAGCGTTGTCATTCATACGGCGTTGACCGGTATCTGATCCCTGTTCTCTTCTCTCTCTGCCTCTCCCTCTCTGTGTCTCTGCTTCACTTT
>JAPXFY010000019.1:6950048-6960048 GCA_030674185.1 Monoplex corrugatus
GTCTCTGTGTGTCTGTCTGTGTGTCTGTCTCTCTCTGTCTCTCTCTCTCTCTCTGTCCGTCTGTCTGTCTGTCTCTGTGTGTCTGTCTTTTTCTCTCTCTCTGTCCCTCTCTCTCTCTGTCTCTCTCCTCTGTGTCTCTCTCTCTCTCTGTCTCTCTCTCTCTGTGTCTCTCTCTCTCTTTCTCTGTCCATTCTCTCTCTCCTTTCTCTCTCTCCTCTCTCTATCTCTCATATTTTATTTGCTTTGTTTTGTTTTGTGTGTTTACGAATCAAGTTGTTTGTTGCTGACATTCTTATATCATCTGTTTATTTGTTTTTTAACTTTGGGACACAAATGTTGAAATTAACCATACTTTCATTTTCGATCAACTGCAATTTCGAAGGTTGGCAGTTGTTTTTAGTTTATCATTTATTTTTACATGGTGGGCATACGCACAATGTGTGTGTGTGTGGTGTGTGTGTGTGTGTGTGTGTGTGTGTGTGTGTGTGTGTGTGTGTGTGTGTGTGTGTGTGTGTGAATAAGTATGTGTGTGTGTGAATAAGTATGTGTGTATGTGAATAAGTATATATTATGTATGTGTGTGTGTGTGAATAAGTATGTGTGTGTGTGTGTGAATAAGTATGTGTGTGTGAATAAGTATGTGTGTGTGTGTGAATAAGTATGTGTGCGTGTGTGTGTGTGTGTGAATAAGTATGTGTGCGTGTGAAATAAGTATGTGTGTTGTGTGTGAATAAGTATGTGTTGTGTGTGAATAAATATGTGTGTATGTGTGTGTGTGAATAAGTGGTGTGTGTGTGTGTGAATAAGTATATATATGTATGTGTGTGTGTGTGAATAAGTATGTGTGTGTATGTAGTGTGTGTGAATAAGTATGGTGTGTGTGAATAAGTATGTGTGTATGTGGAATAAGTATATATATGTATGTGTGTGTGTGTGTAAATAAGTATGTGTGTGGTGTGTGTGTGAATAACTATGTGTGTGTGAATAAGTATGCGTGTGTGTGAATAAGTGTGTGTGCGGTGTGTTGTGTGTGTGTGTGAATAAGTATGTGTGTGTGTGAATAAGTATTAGTTTGTTATGTGTGTGTGTGTAATAAGTATGTGTGTGTGTGAAATAAGTATGGTGTGTGTGAATAAGTTTGTGTGTAGTGTGTGTGTGTGAATAAGTATGTGTGGTGTAAATAAGTATGTGTGTGTAAATAAGTATGTGTGTGTGTAAATAAGTATGTGTGTGTGTAAATAAGTATGTGTGTGTAAATAAGTATGTGTGTGTGTAAATAAGTATGTTGTGTAAATAGTATGTGTGTGTAAATAAGTATGTGTGTGTAAATAAGTATGTGTGTGTGTAAATAAGTATGTGTGTGTAAATAAGTATGTGTGTGTGTAATAAGTATGTGTGTGTAAATAAGTATGTGTGTGTAAATAAGTATGTGTGTGTAATAGTATGTGTGTGTAAATAAGTATGTTGTGTGTAAATAAGTATGTGTGTGTAAATAAGTATGTGTGTGTGTAAATAAGTATGTGTGTGTGTAAATAAGTATGTGTGTGTAATAAGTATGTGTGTGTAAATAAGTTGTGTGTGTGAATAAGTATGTGTGCGTGTGTGAATAAGTGGTGTATGTGTGCGTGTGAATAAGTATGTGTGTGTGTGAATAATATGTTGTGTATATGTGTGTGAATAAGTATGTGTGTGTATGTGAATAAGTATGTGTGTGTATGTGAATAAGTATGTGTGTGTGTGTGAATAAGTATGTGTGTGTGTGATAAGTATGTGTGTGTGTGAATAAGTGTGTGTGTATGTGAATAAGTATGTGTGTGAATAAGTATGTGTATGTGTGAATAAGTATGCGTGTGTGAATAAGGATGTGTGTGTGTGAATAAGTATGTGTGTGTGTGAATAAGTATGTGTGCGTGTGTGTGTGAATAAGTATATGTGTATGTGTGAATAAGTATGTGTGTGTGTGTGAATAAGTATGTGTGTGTGTGAATAAGTATGTGTGTGTGAATAACTATGTGTGCGTATGTGTGTGTGAATAGCTATATATGTGTGTGTGTGTGAATAAGTATATGTGTGTGTGAATAAGTATGTGTGTGCATGTGAATAAGCATGTGTGTGTGTGTGAATAAGTATGTGTCTGTGAATAAGTATGTGTGTGTGGAATAAGTATGCGTGTCTGTGTGTGTGAATAAATGTGTGTGTGTGTGTGAATGAATAAGTATGTGTGTGTGTGAATAAGTATGTGTGTGTGTGTGTGAATAAGTATGTGTGTGTGAATAAGTATGTGTGTGTGTGTGTGTGTGTGTGTGTGTGTGTGTGTGTGTGTGAATAAGTATGTGTGTTCTTATTTTCTATCGTCTTTTTACATGTGCATTTAGAAAAGCATGCATGCATGTGTGTGTGTGTGTGTGTGTGTGTGTGTGTGTGTGTGTGTGTGTGTGTGTGTTTGTGTGTTTGCGTGTGTGTGTATGTATGTGTGTGTGTGCTTGTGTGCATTTGCATGAGTGTGCATATGCGTGTGTGTGTATGTGTTTGTGTGTGTAGTGCGTGCACACGTGCGCGCGCGCTCCCCTGTGTATGCGTTAGCAAGCGTGTTAATGAATATGCAAAGCGAACTTAAACAGCGCAATCCTCGTGAAAGAAGATTTGAGAAATATATGGCGATACATCGACAAGAAGAAAATGTGACCTCCCACCACGAAATCAGTCTTAACTCGCAGTCAGTCGAACAGTACTAGGAGCTGAAAAGGTGACTGAGGGTCTATCTGGGGTGTTTTGACTTTTTCTCAAAATTGATTTCTGTAGACTACAATCTATCCCCCACAGAAATTTTTTTCTTGAAAAAATACTATTAATCAGTTTAAAATGGTATTTTAATGCACTGATCACAGCAGAAAGAACGCAATTTCCTACCAAAAGTACCTATTTTTGTCTTTTATTATGAACCGTAACCTGTACAGTACCCTCACATGTAATATACTGATGGAAAGCTCTTTGGTGCACCTTTCAGAAAATTAGAAACAAACTGGATCAATGCCACCAAATTAAGGAAGTCTAAGGAAAATATGGAGGAGAGCACACAAAAACTTTAGAGGCCGTTTTCTCAAAATGGCGTCATGCAACTTAATGACTTTAAACATACATAACTTCTACATTTTTTTGAGTACAAGCTTTATCTAAGTACCAAAATAATCAGCAGAATATACACTTTCCAGTGATATGTATATCTCAAAATGCCCAAAATGCTAGTTAAGGCTGATTTCGTGGTGGGAGGTCACAAATGAGACATAGTTGTAGAAAGTTACGGTGTATTGATTATATGGCGACGTGAGGAAAAAAGCCTTCGATATAGAAACCAAACACATTCTATTTCTCAGCGTTTGTGCATGGCAAATAACTGTTTTAGAAAAGGAGAAAACATCCCCAAAAAACAGCAAGTATTTTATTCATTTATATTCTTATCCATTTCTTCATATTTTTCAGCGTTTGTGCATGGCAAATAACTGTTTTAGAAAAGGAGAAAACATTCCAAAAACTACAAGTATTTCATTCATTTATATTCTTATTCATTTCTTCATATTTCTCAGCGTTTGTGCATGGCAAATGACTGTTTTAGAAAAAGAGGAAAACATACCAAAAACAGCAAGTATTTTATTCATTTATATTCTTATCTATTTTTTCATATCCGTTTCTTTTGTCACAGTGTATTAACCATGTGAAACTGGCTGCTCTCCTCTTTGAGTGCGCGTCGCCGCATCATCATCATCATCATCATCATGAGGTGCCCTGCCGCATAGCGTTGGCGACCATGGACTTCCAACCATCTCTATCTCTCGTTGCCCCCAGCATCTCCCCCACTCTCCTCATCCCCAGCCACTCTGCTAGTCCGTCCAGCATTCTCTCCCTGGGTCTACCTGGTGCTCTCTTTCCTTCCAGCTTTCCCGTTGTGACCAGGTGCTCCAAATCCCCTTCCTCATAAAATGGCCTATAAATGTTGCCTGTCTTTTCCTAATCTTCTTTATGAGTGATCTACTTGTGTCTGCCTCCACCAAGACTGTCTCGTTTGTTTTCTTTGCTGTCCATGGAACTCTCAACATTCTTCTGAGAAACCACATCTCGGCTGCCTCAATCTTGTTCTGGTTTTGTTTGTTGACTGTCCACGCCTCGCATCCGTACAACAGTATTGGTTCTATATAATATTCAAGGACTCTCTTTCTGATGTTCATTGATAGGCATTTGTTGGTAAGAATGCTTGTCATCTTCTTGAATGCTGTTTTGGCTTGGCCGATTCTGCCAGCTATTTCCAGTGTGCATCTGCCGTTTGATAAAATGACCGTTCCCAGGTATTTGAACTTAATAACCTGTGTCAAGGTTGTGCCATTTGCTGTTATTTTGCATGAGGGGATTTCATGTTTTTTACTGATCACCATGACTTCAGTCTTCCTGCTGTTTAGTTCCAACCCCTTACGTTTGCTTTCTATTTCTAGTATATTCACAAGGTTTTGTAGGTCCCTTTCATTTTCTGCAATTTACACTAGGACTTTAAAAATTTGAGAAATCTAATTGTCCTTCAAGGGGTGAGGGACCTGGGAAATGAATCTATCTCTCCAATGTTTTATACCAAGGCAGTTGGACAAATACCCTATTTTTCACAATTTTTAACTTCTATGGGATCTTTACCGTGCTTAGGCTGGAAGGCACACGGGTCCTACACGTTTTTCGTCCCCTTCCGAAGGACTAGACGTTCAATTCGATTTTCTGGTCGAACTGAAGAGAAAAGTCGAGGTCTCTACGGGAGCGAACCCTCGAACCTCGAGTTTAGTTATTGGCAGGCGAACGTCTGAACCATTCTGCCATTCTTCACCCTGAATGTTGATTCTTTTGTTTGGTTGGCTGAACCGCATTTGAATATCCCTTTTAGGAGGGGAAAAACGAAATGAACAAACAAAGAAAAAAATCTTTCTTCTGGGCGTTTTAGTGTTTGTTATTTGATTTGATTGGCTGAAGGAAATGCATATATTTCGTTAGTGGGTTTGTTTCTGTCTGTCGTTTATTTGCTGTTATTTTGTTTTCTATTTGTTCGGGCTTTTTCAAAACGCCATACACATATTGTGTAGAATAACTCATTTCATTATATGAATAATTGTGCTATCAATTGGAATATGATTGTTTGATTCTGTGTGTATGTGTGTGTGTGTGTTCGTTCGTTCTTTAATTTAACGTCTTTTCACTATAAGTGATATTAGACGGTGTGTGTGTGTGTGTGTGTGTGTGTGTGTGTGTGTGTGTGTGTGTGTGTGTGTGTGTGTGTGTGTGTGTGTGTGTGTGTGTTTGTTGTGTATGTGTGTGTCGTGTGTGTGTGTGTGTTTGTTTGTGTGTGCGTGTATGTTTGTGTGTGTGTGTGTGTGTGTGTGTGTGTGTGTGTGTGTGTGTGTGGTATGTGTGTGTCGTGTGTGTGTGTGTGTTTGTTTGTGTGTGCGTGTATGTTTGTGTGTGTGTGTGTGTTGTGTGTGTGTGTGTGTGTGTGTTGTGTGTGTGTGTGTGTGTGTGTGTGTGTGTTGTGTGTGTTGTGTGTGTGTGTGTGTTGTGTGTGTTGGTGTGTGTGTGTGTGTTGTGTGTGTTGTGTGTGTGTGTGTTGTGTGTGTTGTGTGTGTGTGTGTTTGTGTGTTTGTGTGTGTTTGTGTGTGTTGTGTGTGTGTGTGTGTGTGTGTGTGTGTGTGTGTGTGTGTGTGTGTGTGTTGTTGTGTGTGTGTGTGTGTGTGTGTTGTGTTGTGTGTGTGTGTCTGTGTTTGTGTGTGTGTATGTGTATGTGTATGTGTGTTTATGTGTGCGCGCGCACGCGAACGTGTTTGCGCGTTGCCAGCTAACAGACCCTTACTAAGTTAAAGGTAACTAGTGAAGAAATTACACTTACTGTGTTAAAATCCCACATTTCATAAATCGATTGTTTTAGAAATTTGGTTGTTTGTCTCTTTTTGTTGTTGGTTATAGTTGAATTTTTATCAGTTACTTTGACTATATATAGTATAAGGCATCCTTCAGTCTCGGAAGACTATGGAGTTGCGCTCTAGGTGTTTATTCTGGTACAGCGTCGGGTGTGGCTGGCCAGTCCGACGCGGGAATAACAGTCCCTGTGGCAGAGGGCACAGATGAAGTCTGACGCTGGTCTGTCTGCCTGGGCTGCAGCCTTTCTTCTCATTCTCTTTTCCTCGTGCTGCTGAGCGAGTGTCTCTTCGAACTTGAAGAGACCTTTCTGCACAGTCTGTCTCCAGGCTGACCGTTCGAGGGCTGTTGTTCCCAGTTGTTCTGGTCGATGTTTAAGGCTTTTAGGTCCCTCTTGCATACGTTTTTGAATCGCAGCTGTGGTCTGCCTGTGTGACTAAAAGACAAAGCTGACCACTGGCCCAGCCTCTAAACGGACCACTTCACGAGTACAGGAATCCAGTTATCACCATATCTCAATTTAACCCTTGACTTCCCGAGCTCCACCGGGAATCCACATTGTCAATCACCCTAGCAAGCAACAATTAACCCTTTGACTCCCCACCTGTCCACCAGCATCCTGCATTGTCAATCCATGCTAGCAAAGCACCAACTTAACCCTTTGACTCCCGCACCCTGTCCACCAGCATCCTACATTGTCAACCATGCTAGAAAAGGCAAAAACTTAACCCTTTGATTCCCTCACCCTATCCACCAGCTTCCTGTAGGGAATCAAAGGTTAGGTTTTTGGAGGGTGCCGGAGTCAAAAGGTTAAGTTTAAAAAAAAATTGATCATTGCACTCAGGGAGGTAACCTTTCAGCTCACCTTTTTTTTCGTTCCCATTTTCTAGCCACTTTAACGGCCACAGAAACTGAAACAGTTTTTGTTATGCGATGATGGTGATGTCGATGTGGATGATAATCATGATGCTATGGAGTTCCATCTAGGATTGAGACTGCGTGACAGGGTTGTACTCTACGATTACTATCATAATATATCCTTGCGTCAACCAGGTCCTGAGAGATACAAACACCTGCGGTGCTGGTCAGAAGATTTGAGCAACACCCTCAATGACGCATCCGCGAAGTGGATGAGACTCGACTGTGTGGTTCCAGTCTCCCATTGAGCCCATAGCACGCCCAACTCTGGGTAAGGAGCCGGTTACAGCCGAAAAATCCCACAATTATTTTCGAAGGTACTGATGGGGATTCGAACCCACAACCTTCCAGTCGGTTGTCCGTTGCGTTAACCACTACACTACGGCGACTGGTTCAAAAGGTTAAGTTATGTCTAGTATTTACATTGTCCCACACTATAAACATGGTCCTGACCAGTGACCAAAAAAAAAAAAAAAAAAAAAAAAAAGCATACATTCAGCAACATTTCCAAAATGCTAGAGCATGTTTTCTTGACAGCGAAAGTCCATGTTAGAACCTTCTGAAGTCGCCACAGCTGGTCGGCGGACTCAACTCGATGTGGCAGAATTAGTAAGAGGCGGAAGCACCACCTGCAAACTCTGTAGAGAATGTTCGAAGTCAGTGACCTACACCCCCTATTCACATACCTCCTTCAGTGGTTACCAATTCTTTTTCCTGCACTGATTTAATGGGGTTTAAAGCCACAGCAGGATTATACACACACACAACACAACACACACATACACACACACACACACACACACACACACACACACACACACACACACACACACACACACACACACACACACACACACACACACACACACATATATATATATATATATTTTTTTAATGACAAAAGTCAGTTTTTAAACTTTAATATTTTGTGGTTTCTTATGTGTCTTCTTACTTGTATAGCTTTAATGTTTTTTTTTTTTATTGTGTATATAATTGTGAACATTTTTATCACCATTTGCTTTTTTTGCGAAATGTAAAGCGCTGGTGAGCATGTTTTTATATGGAATATGCGCTATACAAAAAACTTACATCATATTATTACATATCATATCATATTATTATTATATTATATCATTATTATTATTATTATTATATAAAACGCCGTGTGCCCGAAATGTCAGCTTCATTTCTAACCCTGATAACAGCAGACATTACATCTTTCCAACATTTTCTCAAGCAGTCGATGCAGAAGCAGTAACACAGTTTCATGTTTGGTAGAATAGTAGCTATCCTTATCTCCTAATACTTCATCCAAAACAAGACTGACATCCCTTATTCAAGCAGAACAGGAACCAGTAAAAAACACGAAAAAAGAATAAGAACGCGTATTTAATTTAATACAAAAAGACAGAGCAAATTTTCGGCCAACTGGCCTTTGACAAAGATAAAATGCCAGTGGCCGAAAATTTGCGCCTGTCTTGTCTGTTGTATCAAATACGCGTTCTTGTTCTTTTTTCGTGTTTTTTTTCTTGTTCCGAATATTTCGTTAAATATAATGTGACATTAATGAAAAATGCATGGAAAATCGATAGAAACATTTCAAATCAGGCAGTTTAGAACTATGATGGTGGAGCTAGTGTCTGGTGCGCACGTCCTGCCTGGCACCACGGACCTAAAAATAAATGTTCAGGTCTGTGGACTGTTTCTGGGACCGCAATAGGGCTGATGCATATCACTTTCAGTTTCAGCTTGACCAACAATAACATATCTTTCAGTTTCAGCTTGACCGAAACTATAACATATCACTTTCAGTTTCAGCTTGACCAAACTATAACATATCATTTTCAGTTTCTGTTTGACCAAACTATACAAACTATTCACTTTCACTTGACCAAACTATAACATATCACTTTCACTTTCAGCTTGACAAACTATAACATATCATTTTCAGTTTCAGCTTGACCGAAACAATAACATATCACTTTCAGTTTCAGCTTGACCAAACTATAACATATCTTTTCAGTTTCAGTTGACCAAACTATAACATATCCTTTTCAGCTTGACCAAACTATAACATATCACTTTTCAGTTTCAGCTTGACCAAACTATAACATATCTTTTCAGTTTCAGCTTGACCAAACTATAACATATCTTTTCAGTTTCTTCTTGACCAAACTATAACATATCTTTTCAGTTCCAGCTTGACCAAAACTATAACATATCTTTTCAGTTCCAGCTTGACCAAACTATAACATATCTTTTCAGTTTCTTCTTGACCAAACTATAACATATCTTTTCAGTTTCTTCTTGACCAAACTATAACATATCTTTTCAGTTTCTTCTTGACCAAACTATAACATATCTTTTCAGTTTCTTCTTGACCAAACTATAACATATCTTTTCAGTTTCTTCTTGACCAAACTATAACATATCTTTTCAGTTCCAGCTTGACCAAACTATAACATATCTTTTCAGTTTCAGCTTGACCAAACTATAACATATCTTTTCAGTTTCTTCTTGACCAAACTATAACATATCTTTTCAGTTTCTTCTTGACCAAACTATAACATATCTTTTCAGTTCCAGCTTGACCAAACTATAACATATCTTTTCAGTTTCTTCTTGACCAAACTATAACATATCTTTTCAGTTCCAGCTTGACCAAACTATAACATATCATTTTAAGTTTTTTTCTTGACCAGACTATAACATATCACTTTCAGTTTCAGCTTGACCAAACTATAACATATCACTTTTCAGTTTTAACTTGACCAAACTATAACATATCACTTTCACTTTCAGCTTGACCAAATGTAACATATTTTCAGTTCCAGCTTGACCAAACTATAATTGTAAGGCTTACCCATGCGCGTGGGTGAATACGCTTGGAACCCTTATAGTACCCCAGTCTGTTGTTACACCAACACAACGCTGACGCAGGGATGAAAATCTGTGACCTAGATCTTCTTACCAGATCCGTCGGATCGGTTGCCAAGGCCTGTAAATTTTGCTCAAGGGGGCGTTACTGATTGCTGGACTATTTCCAGATTGTGGGTTTGTTATGTTGTTGGATCATTATGCCTTGTTATCTTGCCATTTTATGCCTATTAATATCTGTCTCAAATATCTGTTGCCAAAGCAG
>JAPXFY010000019.1:6962548-6972548 GCA_030674185.1 Monoplex corrugatus
CAGTCTTTCTGTCTTTATTTCTTTCTTCTTCTTCCTCCTCCTCCTCCTCTTCCTCCTCCTTCTCTTCTTCTTCTTCTTCTTTTTCTTCTTCTTCTTTTTCTTGTTGCTGTTGTTGTTTTCTTCTTCTTTCTTTCTTCTTTTCTTCTTCTTCTTCTTCTTTTCTCTTCTTCTTCTTCTTTTCTTCTTCTTCTTCTTCTTCTTCTTCTTCTTCTTCTTCTTCTTCTTCTTCTTCTTCTTCTTCTTCTTCTTTTCTTCTTCTTCTTCTTTTTCCTCCTTCTCTTTCCTCTTTTCTTCTTCTTCTTCTTCTTCTTTTCTTCTTCTTCTTTTCTTTTCTTCTTCTTCTTCTTCTTTTCTTCTTCTTCTTCTTCTTCTTCTTCTTTTTTTCTTCTTCTTTTTCCTCCTTCTCTTTCGTCTTCTCTGCACCTTCGTGTCTATGGCTACTTTTGCATCCCTTAACTGATGAGTTGTTGGAACAAGGCAGTACATCAGACATGCCCACAATACTTTTTGTCTTTTCAACAACAAACAAACAAAGAAACAAAGAAAGAAACTAAACACACACACACACACACACACACACACACACACACACACACACACACACACACACACACACACACACACACACACAGACAAACAAACAGAAAGAAAGAAAGAAAGAAACAAAAACAAACAAAGAAACAAATAATCAAACAAGCACGAAACCCACATGTTAAGAAACGTAGATCTTTAGGTAGAAAATACTGTCAGCTTTCGTGCATGAAAAAAACCACAATCCTCTGGAATGGACTCATCATCATCATCATCATCAGGTGCCTTGCTGCATGGCGTTGGCGATTATGGACTTCCATCTGTCTCTATCTCTTGTTGCCTCAAGCATCCCTTCCACCCTCCTTGTCCCCAGCCGCTCTGCAAGTCCGTCTAGCATCTTCTCCCTGGGTCTACCCGGTGCTCTCTTTCCCTCCAGCTTTCCCGTTGTGACCAGGTGTTCCAAGTCCACTTTCCTCATAAAATGGCCCATAAATGTTGCCTGTCTTTTCCTAATCTTCCTTATGAATGATCTACTAGAGTCTGCCTCCATCAAGACTGTCTCGTCTGTTTTCTTTGCTGTCCATGGAACTCTGAACATCCTTCTTAGAAACCACATCTCGGCTGCCTCAATCTTGTTCTGGCTTTGCTTGTTGACTGTCCACGCCTCGCTACCGTACAACAGTATTGGTTCTATGTAACATTTAGGAACTCTCTTCCTGGTGTTAATTGATAGGCATTTGGAATCTGGAATCTGGAATGGGCTACAAAGTAGAAACACACAGAAAAGGAATTGGTATGCCTTTATAAATATTGACACAAATGTAGGAACAAAAGAAAAAAGACAAAAAGAAGAAACACACACACTTTCAGACACACACACTCACACATACACGTACACACACACATATACGTACACCACACACACACACACACACACACACACACACACACACACTCACACACACACACACACTCACACGCACACACACACCATACACACACATACACATACATGCACGCTCACACTCACACATACACACACACACTCACTCACAGACACACACTCACAAACAACACACACACACTCACACACACACAAATGCACACTCACACTCACACACACACACACACACACACACATGCACACTCACACTCACACACACACACACACACACACACACACACACACACACACACACACACACGCACACTCACACTCACACACACACACTCGTGCGCACACTCACACCTCACACCCACACACACACACACACACTCACACACACACACACACACACCACACATAACACACACACACACACACACACACACACACACACACACACACACACACCACACTCACACACACACACCCCACACACACACACACACACACCACACACACACACACACACACACACACACACACACACACACACACTGACACAATAACAGAATCTGAAGGCGTATCAAATACGTCATTAGAAGACAGACACAAATTTCCAGTCAAATGGCGTTTGTCAAATGGATACGATAGACAACAAAGAAAATGCACAAAAACGTAGTGAAAACAAACAAACACACAAACAAACAAACAAAACACAGTAGACAGCTTTTAAGTGCTTCGCTGACATGGCGTCGAACAGGAGGAAATGGCACATATGAATTCTGGTAACCGAAAAACAGGGGAGACAAATGCATTCCAATTACCCGAATTCATATCTGCCGTTTTCTCATGCTCTCCCCAACGTCAGGCAAGTTGTTTACCAGGTCTAAAAAATGATATTCTAGCTTTAAAACATTCTTGGCATAGAAAGTAAAAACTGCCACCCATAAATGAAGAGAAAAGTGTGCAGTGATTGTCCATTGATAAAATGTGACCTCCTACCACGAAATCAGTCTTAACTAGCATTTTGGACATTTTGAGATATACATATCACTGGAAAGTGTACATTCTGCTGATTATTTTGGTACTTGAATAAAGCTTGTACTAAAAAAAAATGTAGAAGTTATGTATGTTTAAAGTCATTAAGTTGTATGATGGCCATTTTGAGAAAACGGCCTCTAAAGTTTTGTGTGCTCTCCTACACATTTTCCTTGAATTTCTTTATTTGGTGGCTTTGACCCAGTTTGTTTCTAGTTTTCGCTGTTATTATCTGAAAGGTGCACCAAAGAGCTTTCCATCAGTATGTTACATGTGGGGGCACAGTACAGGTTACGGTTCATAATAAGAGACAAAAATAGGTACTTTTGGTAGGAAATTGCGTTCTTTCTGTGGCTATCAGTGCATCAAAATACCATTTTAAATTGATTATAATATTTTTTTCAAGAAAAAAATGTCTGTGGGGGATAGATTATAGTCTACAGAAATCAATTTTCAGAAAAAGTCAAAACACCCCAGATAGACCCTCAGTCACCTTTTTCAGCTCCTACTGCTGTTCGACTGACTGCGAGTTAAGACTGATTTCGTGGTGGGAGGTCACAAATGTTTGAACAATACATACCCGACGTTGTTATGACTGTCTTGTTTGTTTGCCGTCCACGGAACTCTTAACATTCTTTTTAGAAACCACATTTCAGATGCCTCAATTTTTGTTCTGACTTTGCTTGTTGACTGTCCATGCTTTGCATCTAGCTACACGAAAACCCAAATGGTTTCTGTTTGAATATAACACTTCAGCAGTCTCATGGATAAAATACTGTAATGTTCCAATCGAAAGGGTCTGGGTTCATTTCGTCTGGACACCTCAGCGTAGCGGATGAAAGGTGAGAGTGTGAAAGGATAGAGTTTTGCTGATCTCCAAGGTCAACATGTGTATAGATCTAGCGCTGCCTAACTCCCTTTCGTGTGCACAAGGAGTGAGAACATTAAACATGCAAGTTAAATGTCGTGGAGATCAGGTTAATGGTTGTTGGGTTATGGAAACATGAAAACACCAAGCATAGAAGCAACGGCAATTTAGAAACAAAATGGCTTTTTAGGTAATACGTAGTCATTATCATCTCCCTCTCTGTGTGTGTCTCACTGTCTGCCTGTCTGTCAGTCTGCGTGTTTGCCTGCCTGTCTCTCTCTCTCTTTATTTTTTCTTTCTTTCTTTCTCAATTGGTTCGCTCTCATCTATCAATACGCATACTAATTGTCTTTTCTCGTACTTTAGTCTCCTAAAGAATACATGGGCATGCGTTTGCTTGCATGCAAGCGAGCAAGCAATCACCCACCCCAGCACACACACACACACACACACACACACAACACACACACACACACACACACACACACACACACACACACACACACACACACACACAATCTCTCTCTCTTTCTCTCTTTCAAAGAGGAAGATAAAGACAGACTGCAAACCCACAGGATTTACCTAGAAAAACAGATCGTTTCTCTCTCTGTCTTCTCTCTCACTCTCTCTCTTTCGCTGTCTCTCTCTCTCTCTCCTGTCTCTGTCTATCTGTCTCTGTATATCTGTCTGTCTTTGTCTGTCTGTCTATCTCTCTCTCTCTGTCTCTCTCACACTCTCCTGTCTCTCTTTCTCTGTCTCTCTCCCCAAACGGGGCAAAGGTTGGACCAAAAAAAATCCACGTATAATGCTTATTTATTACCCTTGGAAATAAAGATTAATCTGATCTTATCCTTCCCTTTCTTTTTCGTTTTCCTCCGAACCAAATCGATTCTGACATTCAGGATCTGTATCAATTTGTAAAATAATGTATCACCAAAAAACACTGTGTGTGTGGTTTGTTATTCTTGTCGTTATCATTATTATTATTATTGTTGTTGTTGTTATTGTTATTGTTGTTGTGTCTGTCTTGTTTTTGTGTCGTGCATATTTAATCTAGTTTTTGGTTTTCTTTCCTTTTTTGTTTTGATTTACAGCTTCCACACTCATTCCAAGTGTAACAAGGGAGAGAACTGTTGTTTAAAAAAATCAAAAACATGAATCGGAAAACTGCACTGCCAGCATTTTGTGCGTGTCCATTTGTTACTTGACGTCACACTGAAAGGAAGAAGAAGAAAGAGGAGAGACAGACAGAAAGAAAGAAAGAAAGAAGAAGGAAAAAAGAAAGAAAGGAAAATGAACAGACAGAAAGAAAGACAGAAAGACAGACAGAAAGAAAAATATGAATACAAAGACGAAGAGAAGAAAAAAGAAAGAAAAATAAACAAATAAATAAATAAACAAATAAACAAACAAAGAGTAACAGAAAGAAAGAATGACAGAAAGAAAAAGAACAACACAAAGCGAAAAAAGGAAACAAGAAAAAAAGAAAAAAAAAAGAAGGAAAACAGAAAAGAAAAAGAAGAAGAAGAGGAAAGAAGAAGGAGAAGAAGAAGAAGAAGAAGAAGAAGAAGAAGAAGAAGAAGAAGAAGAAGAAGAAGAAGAAAGAAGAAGAAGAAGAAGAAGAAGAAGAAGAAGAAGAAGAGAAGAAGAAAGAAGAAGAAGAAGAAGAAGAAGAAGAAGAAGAAGAAGAAGAAGAAGAGAAGAAGAAGAAGAAGAAGAAGAAGAAGAGAGAAGAAGAAGAAGAAGAAGAAGAAGAAGAAGAAGAAGAAGAAGAAGAAGAAGAAGAAGAAGAAGAAAGAAGAAGAGAAGAAGAAGAAGAAGAAGTAAGAAGAAGAAGAAGAAGAAGAAGAAGAAGAAGAAGAAGAAGAAGAAGAAGAAGAAAGAAGAAGAAGAAGAAGAAGAAGAAGAAGAAGAAGAAGAAGAAGAAGAAGAAGAAAAACAACAACAAGAACAAGAAGAACAAAAAGAAAGACTGAAAAAGAATAGGCAGAAGAAGAAGCAGCAGAAAAAAAATTAACAAAAAGAAAAAGAAGAAGACAAAGAAAAAAATCTCTATATCTCGCTGCTTTGTCCTCGTTTCTGTCTGTCTGTCTAGAGTGCAGTCTATTTCTGGTATTGGGGTTATTATCTCTTTTTGCATAACAAGTAAGTTTGGTCAAAGAACTAGGTAACGGTCTCATATTTCTTGTACCGTAGCATTTCTGTTGGCAGAACAAATCTACGGATCAGCAGCTGTTAGCAAAAACTCAGAATTGTTCATATTGGAACTGTGGTCATTTTATGTGGTGGTGGGAAAAGCTTGATTTGTGTGTGCGTGTGTGTGTGTGTGTGTGTGGGGGGGGGGTGTTGGTGTGTGTGTGTGTGTGTGTGTGTGTGTGTGTTATGTGAGTGTATATTTTAGCATCAGTGACATAATTTCCCCCTCTTCTTCTCCCTCTCTCCCTCTCTTTCTCTCGCTCTTTGTCTGTCTCTTTTCCCTCTCTTTCTCAAATACACACACAAAAAGACAATCAGGCAGACAAATACATACATATGCAAGCAAACAAGCAAGCAAGCAAGCAAGCAAGCAAGCAAGCAAGCAAGCAAGCAAGCAAGCAAGCGCGCACACACACACACACACACACACACACACACACACATACACACACACACAGAGACACACACACACACACACAACACAACACACACACACACACACACACACACACATATATATGTATATATGTGTGTGTGTATAGATATAGATATATAGATAGATAGACAAATATACAGATAGATAGATAGATAGATAGATAGATAAATAGATAGATAGATAGATAGATAGATAGATAGATAGATAGATAGATAGATAGACAGATAGATAGATACAGAGAGAGAGAGAGAGAGATTCTAGTCGAGTGTGTGTTTGTGTGTATGTGTGTGTGTGTGTGTGTGTGTGCGTGTGTGTGTGTTAGTATGTGTGTGTGTGTATCTATCTGTCCACCTGTCTGTTTATCTATCTGTCAGTTTGTCTGTCTATCTGTCTGTCTGTCTATTCATCTGTCTGTCTATCTAGCTATCTATTTGTCTGTCTGTCTATCTATCTATCTGTCTATATACAAAACATTCACACACACATACATACATACAAACATACATACATGCATACACACACACGCACGCACACACGCACGCACGTCATGACCACAACGCCTCCTGGTGCAGACTATCATCTCCTGAGATGTAAAGAGGCCGACGACGATATATATATATCAGGTCAGGTCAGGTCCCGTAGCCGGTGGCTGTAGGGGCACCACAGACGACTTGACAACCTCCCTCCATGCCTTTCGGTCTTCCGCTTTCCTCAGGGTGGTAGTGAGGGGGAGGCTGGTCCATTCTTTGATGTTATCTTCCCATCTTTTCTTCTGTCTGCCTCGTCTCCGCTGTCCTGGTACGGTGCCCTGCATGATGGTCTTTGCCAGGCCATGGGTTCTTGTTATGTGGCCGTACCACTTCAGCTTCCGTTTCTTAACGATGGTAAGGAGGTCGTCGTGACGTCCTATGGCTACGTGGACACGGTTCCGGACTTCCTCATTTGTTATGTGGTCTTTGTAGGAGATGCCGAAGATCTTTCGGCAGCATCTCATCTCGAAGGCTTGGATTTTCCTCTGGAGGTCAGCTGTGAGAGTCCATGACTCGCATGCATACATGAATGTGGAGATCACGAGTGTCCGCATCAATCTGATCTTGTGTTTGCTGGTGATGTCTTTTTGCCTCCATATGTTCTTCAGCTTCGTCAGTGCTGATGTTGCTTGCGCTATTCTTGCAAGGACTTCTTTTCTTGAACCTTCATCTGTAACTATGGACCCCAGATATTTGAAGTTGGTGACTGGTTCAATTATTTTGTTGTTGATTTTGATTTCCGCATTGAAGCCATCTGCATTGTTTGTCATTATCTTTGTTTTTTCTGCACTAATTTCCATGCCGTTGGCTGAAGATGATATATTCAGCAGATTTATCAGGTTCACAAGTTCTTCTTCTGTGCCTGCTAGTCCGTCAATGTCGTCGGCAAATCGTAGGTTGGTAATTGTTCTGCCGGCAATGCTGACTGTTCCCTTGTGTTTTTCTAATGCGTCGCTCATTATCCTCTCCAGAAATATGTTGAAAAGTACTGGAGAGAGGAGACATCCCTGTCTCACTCCGACTGATGTCCGGAACCAGTTTCCCGTGTTTCCGTTGGAGAATACTGCGCTGTTGGCTTTGTCGTACAGACTCTTGATGACATTTACAAGGTTGGCACTGATGTTGTATTTGTGCATGGTGGTCCAAAGTGCTTCATGCCACACTCGGTCGAAAGCCTTCTTGAAGTCAATGAAGACGTGGTATAGATCTTGTTGGTGTTGCAGGTATTTCTCCATAAGAATTCTCAGATTGAATATCTGTTCAGTGGTGCTTCTTCCTGCTCTAAAACCTGCTTGTTCCTCTGCGATGATCTTTTCTGCTTGAGGTTTCAGCCTGTTCAGCAAGATTTTAAGCATGACTTTGCTGGGATGGCAGATTAGGCTGATTGTGCGGTAATTTTTGCACATTTGCAGGTTACCCTTCTTTGGCAGTGTAATTATAAGGGATTTTGTCCACTGGGTTGGCCATTCTCCACTGCGCCAGATTTTGTTGCAAATGATGAGAAGGGCATCAATCATGGCCTATCCTCCAGCCTGAACAAGCTCGGATGGTATGTTGTCCACGCCTGGAGCTTTTCCTTTCTTAAGGGATTTCACAGCTGCTTCCACTTCTGCTCGGAGGATTGGTGGGTCGTCATGATTGGTCGACTGCGGTCCGTTTAGCACTGCAGTATCACCCTGTGTGTTGTAATTATACAGGTCAGAGCAATACTCTGTCCAACGTGTGAGGATTTCTTGTTCTTCTGTGAGGCATTCTCCTGACTTATCTTGGATTGTGCTTACTCTCCCTTGTTTTGTGGTTGTGAGGTCTTTCACCAGCTGGTAAGCCTGTTTTGTGTTGTTTCTTTCCAAGTGTGCATCGATGTTTCCGCACTGATCTTCTATCCATTTTTCCTTGGCTTTCCTCATGGCACCCCTTATCTTCTTGTTTACTTCTCTATATTTTTCTTTTCCTTCCTGTGAGTTGTTTCTTTCTGGCTTCAAGCTCCTCCTTTCATCGCACAAGTCCAGGATGTCATTTGTGACCCACGGTTTCTTCTTCGGGCGATGTTTGCCTATAATTTCTGTGGCTGTTTCTGTGAGGGCCATGGAGAAGGTGTCAGTGAGTTGCTCAACATTTTCTTCGTCTCCCAAGATGGTCAGTGGAGCGAATTTTCCGCCTATCATTGCCTCAAAAGCTTCTTGAATGTTCGCATCCTTCAATTTCTCCAGGTCGAATCGCAATCTTGTTCCAGCTTGTTTGGCAACCTTTTTAAGGTGTACTCGGAATGTCATCATTACAAGCTCGTGATCGCTTCCAACGTCAGCCCCTGGAAAGCTTCTGGTTCTGGCGATCTTAATGCAGGACCGGAAGCGTTTTCTCACCATGATGTAGTCAATCTGGTTGTGACATTCTCCATTTGGGCTGTGCCAGGTCCATCTTCTTGATGTCTTGTGAGGACCGAAGGTGTTAGCCAGCAATAAGTTGTTGTAGCTGGCAAATTCCAAGAGTCGAAGGCCTCTGTCGTTGGTCTCTGTATTGCAGTATTCTCCGGATGTGCCATGCCAGTCCTTCACCGAGTCTTTGCCTACTTTGGCGTTCCAGTCGCCTTGCACTATCAAGATGTCCTTTTTTGGTGTTTTGTCAATGCCATCTTGCAATTGCTCGTAGAAGTCTTCAATTGCGTTGTCTTCATAGTCTAAAGTTGGAGCATATGCCTGTACAATGGTGATGTTGAATGGTGATGCTCTGAGCCGTATGATGATGATTCGGCTGGATATCGGGCGACATCCCATCACTGCGTTCACGATGTTCTTGTGTACAAGAAATCCGACTCCATGCAGATGTTTATCTTCTCTACCACTGTAGTATATCTTGTGGCCTTCTTCTGTAGTGGTTTCCCCAAAGTTCTTCCATCTGACCTCACAGAGGCCTATGACGTGCCAGGTGTATCTCGCCATTTCATGGGTTAACTCTTCTACTTTTCCTTCAGTGTTTAGTGTTCTTACATTCCACGTCCCCACTGTTAGGTTGTCTCTTCCTCTGATGTTGTCTCTCCCCTTCGGTTTATCAGTAGTGTACTTTTCACCTCTGCCCTGATGTACAACAGTAGGCGCGGTCCTTGGTAACCCGCGTGACGACCGATGCGGTATGGTATGGACAGTTGTCGTCATTCATGTGGTGTGTCGTCGGCCTCTTTAAATCTCAGGAGATGATAGTCTGCACCAGGAGGCGTTGTGGTCATGACGTGCACTTTCTGCTGTGGCTGTGCAGGCCGATTCTTGAATGGCAATCTCTGTCACATCTGCCACATACAAATTGAGTCGCTATTGTCTGGTTTCTGGAACGTTGCTTGCGAAGAGCCCTTTTCTCATCTGCGTTTTGCGCTCTCCTCCTCTCCGCATTCACAACGCCTTGCTGAACGGCTGTCCGCCACGCTGCCCTGTATATATATACATATATAGATAGATAGATAACTTCACTGGCTCCCTGTATCAAAGCGCATACAGTACAAATTAGACACCATGTGCTACAAA
>JAPXFY010000019.1:6977548-6987548 GCA_030674185.1 Monoplex corrugatus
GTCTCTGTCTCTTTCTCTCTTTCGCTCTCTTGTATTCTATTTTTTTCTCTCTGTCTCTCTCATTTGTATATTTGCGATTCTTTTATGATTTACATTTATCTCTTTTCTCTAGTTTTAAAAGATGCATTTCGCTTGTCTATTTGTTTCCTGATATGTGTGTCAAATTTTAAAGGCAAGCAGTAAGATAGATCCAAATACGATCCAGTCTTTGTTACTATCATTGAGTAATAGAGCATTTACAAGTTTTATGTTTGAAAATTTCTCTCTATCCCTGTCTGTCTGTTTGCCTCAGTCACTGTCTTCTGTCTCAGTCTGTCTGTCTTCTGTCACTGTGTGTCTGTGTGTGTGTGTGTGTCCTCTCTCTCTCTCTCTTTCTGTGTGGGGGGTGATGTGTGTGTGTGTGTGTTTCTTTCTGCGTTTGTTGTCTGTCTGTCTGTTCTCTCTTCCTGTCTATCTCTCTGTCTCTTGTGTGTCTTGTTGTGTGGTATGTTTGTGTGTGTGTGTGTGTGTGTGTGTGTGTGGTGTTGTTTTGTTGTTTTTGTTTTGTGTGTGTGTGTGTGTGTGTGTGTGTGTTGTGTGCTTTTTTCGCTACGTGCGGTGTGTGTGTGTGTGTTGTGTTGTGTGTGTGTTGTGTTTGTGTGTCTGTCTGTCTGTCTGTCTCTCTTATATATCTTTCTCTGTCAGTCTGTCCGTCTCTGTTAGTCTGTATATTCTTTCCCCCCCTCTCTCCTCTTTATATATAATTATATATAATATATATATATGTAATATATTATATATTATGTATCTTTCTCTGTATGTCTGTCCTTCTCTGTCTGTCTATCTCTCTCTCTCCTCTCTCTCTCTCCCCTCTCTCTCTCATCCTTCCCTCTCTTTCTCACTCCCTCTCTCCACCCTCTCTCTCTCTCTCTCGGTCTTCTGAAAACCATCAACTCTCCCATTCCATCCACCTCTTCTTTCTTCTGCCTCGTGTTCTCTGCTACTGTCTCTTCATTCCATTATCAAACTTCTGATGTTCTTTGAAGGGCATGCACAGTGTGTTTGTTAGAGTCTTCAGCTGGGTCTTTCTGGAACCAACTAATTGGTTTCGTCTGCACTGTGACATTTACCAGGACCACTGGAAAGTTTTATTTATAATTTTTTTTTTATCCCCCCTAGACAAAACTGTTATGTCTGTTGCTGTACTGCTGTATGTTTTGTTTTCTATATTTTAGCCTCAGGTTTTTTTTCTGTATGATTTCGCTTTTAAAAAAAAAACACTTCTTTTTATTCATTTTTTTGTTTTACAACAGACATCTAACATGTATGTGGCAACGAAGAGTGGCAACAAAACAAAACAATTTTTTACACAAAATGAAAATAAAATGTTGACGCATGATTCCGCACAATATACAGACTATACTGTCTCTGGTTTGTTTTATTTTAATCATTTTTTGTTTGTTTGGCATTAACTCTTTGACTCCTGCAACATGGCCGACAACTGCAAAAAAAACAACAACAGCCTTTTGATTCCCTCACCCTATCCAACGTCTTTTTGCAGGAAGCTGGTGGATAGGGTTGGGGAATCAAGGGGTTAAGTTTTTGCTTTCCTAGCATGGGTAGCAATGCAAGACGCTGATGGATAGGGTGCAGAAGTCAAAGGGTTAAAAAGATATCATCATGCTATGTAGCAATAGAAAATTACATTAATTCGAACACGTGAGAAATAGTTTTGTTGACGTATGAGCTAGTATTACATATAAAACATTTATAACAAAATTTAAACAATGAAGGTTTCAATATGTACATCAGGATGTAGGTACTGACGTGAAAATACATTTGTTTTCTATTGATAAACATAGCATAGCATATATTGCTTCATTGAGCATCAAACATAGGTGGAAGTTTTTTGTTTGTTTGTTTTTACTTTCTTTCTGTATGTATTGTATGTATGTATGCATGTATGTATGTATGTATGTATGTATGTATGTATGTATGTATGTATGTATGTATGTATATATGTATGTATGCATGTGTGTATGTATGTATGTATGTATGTATGTAGTAGTAGTATGTATATCATGCATGTATATAGATATGTAGTATGTATGATTTATTTGTTTCTGCATTATACTGCTCAGTTTTGAAACTCACATTTAGTAGTGTTTAGAAAGTTAGTTTATTAGGAACACATTGCCAATTTCGCACTCATAGATAAATGACTTTTTCAAGCATTATTATAAAGTATTAACAACGTGATCTGCTGCTGCTGCTGTGCTGCTGCTCGCTGCTGCAGTATAATGATGATGGCGATGATGATGATGATGATGATAGCAATAATAATATAAACAATAATAATATAACAACAGCAATAACAACAACAACAATAACAACTATAACAACAATAATAATAATAATATAATAATAATAATATAATAATAATAATATGATAATGATAATAATAATAATAATAATAATAATAATAATAATAATAATAATAATAAAAAAAAAACATTGATTACAGAATCAAATCAAGGTGCGTCACTCACATCATTCATCAAATCAATCACCCCGAAAACGACGAAACTTCCAGATCACAAAGCTCGTTGTTTTGTGATTCGAACCCACAACCTTCCAGTCGGTAGTCCGTAATGTTAACCACTACACCACAGCGGCTGGTGTGCCAACTTGACTTATGCATCTTTCCAAATGGTGATGACCTCCCAACACGAAGGTAATGCCTTTGAGACAGACACATACGTCCACGACCCTTCTCTGTTTCTGGTCCGCTCTCCTGGAACAAACTTCCTCTCTCAGTCCGTCAGCAACCTACTTTTGTCTCCTTCAAGTCCGCTCTCAAAACTCACCTTTTCTCCTCTGCATAAATCCTGACCTCACTCAATCCCCTCTGCAGCCTGTCTCCACTCGGAGGGGAATCACATTGCAATATATAATTGTATATAATATGCTCTCTATAATTTTCCATTGCTTTTATTCTTTCTCCCCATTTATAGCCATGTGCTGTGCGTGTGTGGGTGTTGTGTCGTTCGTTCGTTGCTTGATTACGTTTCAATAAGTGATTTAGACGTGTGTGTGTGTGTGTGTGTGTGTTGTTGTGTTGTGCGTGAGTGCGTGTGTGTGCGTGCGTGCGTGCGTGTGTGTGCGTGCGTGCGTGCGTGCGTGTGTGTGTGTCTGTTTCAGCGCTTAGATTTGATTTTATCAAGATTTTGCGCTATATAAATATTGTAATTATTATTATTATTATTATAAAATTGGGGTTGGGTGGAATATGGTCATATGAACCAGTGGGTATAACAAGCACACAGACTGGGTGTAGCTGAACACCCACCAGACCCCGTGGGCACACTGAAACTGGATGAATGCAGGGCACGTGAGCTGGACAACGTGGGATGATGGCTCTCGGTCCTTGACTTTGAATACGATTCTTCTGCAAAACATGCTTGCATGGGTTCCCAACTCCTTGTGATTAAGACTGGCGGATGACAAGAATGAATTTGGAATCTGCAGACTTTCAAGAGAAGTTATGGCTGCCATATTTACCTGTAATAACAACCGGGTCTTGATTCTGTCTATTTATATTGTAATGCAGATGTTCTAAGTTAGCCCTGATATGGCTGTACGCAATCGACTGGGCTTTAAACAACAATAACAAGATGATTTTTAGTGTATGTGATGGAATGTGATAGCGAGTCTGATTTCGTAATATCATGCCTGTGTATGTTGACAAACTGTTTTCTTCTTGTTGTTATTCATGTATGTTTCTTCTACTGGTGATTGTGCTTCATGTAGATGTATTTCAAATATGTGGATATTCTGAATGAATTCAAATCTGATTTCGTGATCTTATTGCAATTGCGTTTCGCTGTTTGTTTTGTGTTTGTTTATATTATTTGCTTAAAATGAATTAAAAACAACTGAAAAAAAAGACTGATGGGTGAAAACTATAGATTGGAGGGGAGTTGTCTGAAGCCGTCGCTGGCAGAAGAGTGGCAGAATGTTCAATTCGCCTGCCAGTGACTTAAATCCAGGTTCCAGGGTTCGTTTCCCGTTGATGCCTTTACTTTTCTCCTCAGTTTGACCGGAAAATCGAAGTGAATGTATAATCCGTTGGGAGGAGACGAAATCTGAGTCAGACCAGTGTCCCTTTTGGCCCTGCGCACGCTTAAGATCCCAAGGCACCTATCTCTCCAATGTTTTATAGCAGGGCATCCGTGCGAATGCCCTCCTCTTCGCCATTTTCAATTGTCATGGATCACTAGCGAGCGCAGAAGGCACACGGGTCCGGCTCGGTTTTCGTTCCCTTACCTAAGGACTAGACTTTTCATTCGATTTTCCGGTCAAACTGAGGAAAAGTTGGGGACTCTACTGGAAACGAACCCTGGAACCCGGGGTTTAGTTACTGGCAGGCGTGCGTCTGGACCATTCTGCCATTTAATTAATGGAGTGCAGCGATCAGTTTACAGTATAATACTTCCACTTTGGAAGTGGGAAGTATTCGGTCTGACTTACATTTTCAACAACAACAACAAAAATCCAAGAACGGTCTTGTGTGATCAACAACGATCGTTTTATACTTCTACCTTGAAAGTGGGAAATATTAGGGTCTCACTTTCATTTTCGACGACAACGACAACAACAACAGCAGCAACAACAACAACAACAACAACAACAACAACAACAACAACAACAACAACAACAACAACAACAACAACCGACAACAACAACGTTCAAAGAACGGAACTGTGTGATCATGATGGAAAACGTGCACAGTAACTAAGCAAGGGATCCCAGATCCTCTGCTTATTTTGGACAGACAAACAAACAATAAAAAAAAAAAAAAAATAAAAAAAATCATTCAAAATAGACCTTTAACACGACAGAATAAATTACCTAGTCTAAAACATAAAACACAAGGGAAACCTTTGAAGAAGATAACGCTTTGAAAAATGTTTGGGGGTAGGTGAGCAAGCCCAGGTGATCCTTTCTGGAGTGCATTGTCAATAGTTAAGTCCTTCAGCAGAAAGATCCTACGCTCCCAAAGGTTGTGACACACATGCAGACTGAGTCACCTAAACCTCCTTCTCCTTCTCCGTTTCCTCCTCCTACTCCTCCTTCTTCTCTACCTCCTCCTCCTCCGACTCATCGTTATCATTATGGGATATGCTGCGTGGAATTGGCGATCATGGCCTTCATACGAATCTGTCTTTTTGTCACTGCAAGTATATGTCCTGCCGTATTTAACCTCATCCAACTCTGCAAAACCGTCTAGTATTTTCTCCTTGGTTTTACCTGGTGTTTTTCTTCCCTTTAGGTTTCCTGTTGTGACTAGGTGCTCAAATTTCATTTACCTCATAAAATGTCCTATAGATGTTATTTGTCTTTTCTTTATTTTCTTCATTAATCTTGCGTGTGTGTGTGTGTGTGTGTGTGTGTGTGTGTGTGTGTGTGTGTGTGTGTGTGTGTGTGTGTGTGTGTGTGTTGTGTGTGTGTGTGTGTGTGTGTGGTGTGTGTTGCCTCTTTCAAGACTGTCTCGTTTGTTTTCTGTACTGTCCATAGAACTTAACATTCTTCTTACAAACCACATTTCATCTGCTTCAATCTTGTTCTAACTTTGCGTGTTGGTTGTCCACACTTCTCTCCCGACTAAACCTAAAGTAGTAAAAACTCCACAAAGTGTGCAAACATCACCCAAAACAAACAGAACCCCCAATGAAGGGAAAAAAATGATCTGGAAGAAAAGTATATGTGACCACCCACCACGAAATCAGTCTTAACTAGCATTTTGGCATTTGAGATATACATATCACTGGAAAGTGTACATTCTGTTGATTATTTTGGTACTTGAACAAAGCTTGTACTCAAAAAAATGTAGAAGTTATGTATGTTTAAAGTTTCAGTTGTATGACGGCCATTTTGAGAAACGGCCTGTAAAGTTTTTGTGTGCTCTCCTACACATTTTCCTAAACTTTCTCTATTTAGTGGCTTTGACCCAGTTTTTGTTTCTAATTTTAGCTGTCATTATCTGAAAGGTGCACTAAAGAGCTTTCCGTCAGTATATTACAAGTGCGGGTACTGTACAGGTTACGGTTCATAATAGGAGATAAAAATAGGTACTTTTGGTAGGAAACTGCGTTCTTTCTGCTGCGATCAGTACATAAAAATACCATTTTAAATTAATAATATTTTTTCAAGAAAAAAAATTCTGTGGCGGATAGATTATAGTCTATAGAAATCAATTTTAAGAAAAAGTCAAAACACCCCAGATAGACACTCAGCCACCTTTTCAGCTCCTAGTGCTGTTCGACTGATTGCGAGTTAAGACTGATTTCGTTGTGGAGGGTCACATAATGAGAATATAGTTTTTGTTTTAGTCTAGGGAAGCAATCTCGTATGGTTCAATATTTATACGCAGAGGAAGACTGCTAGAGAGACTGCATTGCCAAGAAAAGTAAATGTTAGTATACTGGTACAGCCCCAAGATAAGAAAAGTAGGGTTGTCTCCCTTGAAGCAGTCTGAATAAACAGAAAAAGACCATGTCTGCTGGTTTTTAATCTTCCTGTCTGTTCGTACCATTTGCAAGAGAGCGAGTTATAATTTCCTTTTTGGGAGCTGTATCAACAAAGTCACATGTAATTTTCTTGGCAACTTTGTCCCTGGTAGTTGTACTCTATTCACACCGACAAGAAACAAAAATTAATAACCATGTCTACTTATATATATATATATATATATATCTAAACGCTCAGCAAATTAGAGCGAACCAATCAACTGTGAAAATTGGATGCTGTTCATGTTCATGACAATTGCTGGGGAAACGCCGAGGAGGTCAAGATCATTCGTAGCATCAGCCTTCAGAGTCAGGGTTCTGCCTTGTCCACGTCGAAGGTTGACACGGTCGCTGAGGTTGGCAGACAATATGTCACCCAGGGGAGTGGGACATCTTGTCTGCATTCGAAGGCTGTGCCCGATCAGTCTCAGTCGGCGTCTTGAAGCGTCTTGCTCAAGGGTGAGAGCTTAGTCCGAGAGTAGAGCGCCTTGGTGGAGATTTTCTCTGGCCAGTAGATGCCGAGTGCCGAGCGGATCATACGCCGATGAGAAGAGTCGATCAACTTCGAGGAGTTTCGGTCAGAGGTATGGACTCGAGACCGTAGCATACAATGCTCTCTACTGCTGCCTTGAAAAGTCTAAACTTGATTTGGTCATCGGCCTTCGAGCTGAAAATCGGCTTCAATTTGTTCATCGCTGCCCATGCTTTGGCGAATCGTTCGTCTACCACTGAAGTTGGAAACGAGGTGTCAATTCCGAGGTAACTGAACTGCTCGCATGTCTGAACCACCTCGCCGGACTGGAAAAAGATTCGACGGGGAATGGTGTCGCGGCCGACGTGCATGACTTTCGTTTTGCTGTGGTTGATTTTGAGACCAACAGCTGACGCATTCCTTGATGTCTACTTGCTCTCACAGAGCACAAAGAAAGCATGACCCGCGCACTGCAAGCTAGTCAATGAATGAAAGCATAACTAAGTTTCATCCACGTTAAGTTCAGAGCAGTCAGCGTCCCCAGGCGACGAGGAACCGAATTCCCAGTGATTCTCAACAACCCAGCCCTAAGGTCCTTTCACAGTTAGCCCTCTTGACGCACTATAGCAAGTTTTCTACGTTAAAACACGGTTGAAAAGGAGGAGAACGGTGAACCATCGATGTTTCCTGACACACGCTTCAAAACAAGAAGAACGATGAACCAGAGATCTAAAACTGTGAACTGGAAATATAAGAAAAGCATTCACATAGCTCACTGAACACACAACGGAAATTCACCGACCGCAGCTATAATTGAAATTGTCAGAAGCCTGAAATGATAAAAGTAAAGGATTCCACAGAGAAAACAAATTGCTTCAGGTTCAGTTCCAGTATCTCACAAAACTTTTATATTCCATCACGCCTTCTTTAGCTACACCCGAGTTTGGATTTGGATGTCACTTTTTATAGTGACGTGGCATTAGGATGGAATCAACAAACACAATAGTCAAGTGGGTAAACATATGACTTCCAGTCAGAATGCCCTGGGTTTGATCCATCTAGATACCTCCATCTGGTGGGTAAAGGGATTTGTCAGATTAGCATGTGTCCAGACTTGTCAGTGCCTAATCCCCCTTTCGTGTGTACAGTCATGCAGACTATCATAAACGCGCTTTAGAGATCCTCCAATGAGATGAAGGCTGCACAACCACGCGGTGGAATGTGGATCTACTGAGATGCAGACTGCGCAACCACTTGGTGGAACGTGGATCTATGGAGTTGTAGACTGCACAATCACTTGGTGAAATGTGGATCTACTGAGGTGAAGACTGCACAACCACATAGTGGAATGTGTATCTATTGAGTTGTAGATTGCACAACCACATAGTGAAATGTGTATCTATTGAGTTGTAGATTGCACAACCACATAGTAGAACGTGGATCTATTGAGTTGTAGACTGCACAACCACATAGTGAAATGTGTATCTATTGAGTTGTAGATTGCACAACCACATAGTAGAACGTGGATCTATTGAGTTGTAGACTGCACAACCACATAGTGGAATGTGTATCTATTGAGTTGTAGACTGCACAACCACATAGTAGAACGTGGATCTATTGAGTTGTAGACTGCACAACCACATAGTGGAATGTGTATCTAATGAGTTGTAGACTGCACAACCACATAGTAGAACGTGGATCCATTGAGTTGCAGATTGCACAACCACATAGTGGAATATGGATCTATTGAGTTGTAGACTGCACAACCACATTGCAGATTGCACAACCACAAAGTGGAATATGAATCTATTGAGTTGCAGATTGCACAACCACATAGTGAAATGTGGATCTACTGAGGTGAAGACTGCACAACCACATAGTGGAATGTAGATCTACTGCGGTACAGACTGCACAACCACATAGTGGAATGTAGATCTACTGAGGTACAGACTGCACAACCACATAGTGAAATGTGGATCCACTGATGTGAAGACTGCACAACCACATAGTGAAATGTGGGTCTATTGAGTTACAGACTGCACAACCACATAGTGAAATGTGGATCTACTGAGGTGTAGATCGCAACCACATAACGGGATATAGATCCTCTGAGGCCAAGACTGCTCGATCACATAGCGGAATGAGGATCTATCGAGTTGCAGACTGCACAACGACAAAGTGGGACGTTTTCAGCTGACTTCACAGTTTGATTTCCAGGTACACTTCATGAATGCGTCACTGAGGATGCTGCTCAAACATTCTGACCAACGCTAGCAGGTGTCTGTATCTCTTGAGCCTGGTTGACGCCAGGAAATAGTATGAGTTATCATCATCCAAGTGTCCTGCCGTATGGCGTTGGCGATCAAGGCCCTCCATACGAATCTATCCTTTGTTGCTGCAAAGTACGTCTCCCACCCTCTCTGTTTTCATCCACTCTGCAAGTCCGTCCAATGATTTGTGACCTCCCATCACGAAATCAGTCTTAACTCGCAGTCAGTCGAACAGCACTAGGAGCTGAAAAGGTGACTGAGGGTCTATCTGGGGTGTTTTGACTTTTTCCCAAAATTGATTTCTGTAGATTATAATCTATCCCCCACAGACAATTTTTTTCTTGAAAAAATAGTATCAATCAATTTAAAATGGTATTTTAATGCACTGATCGCAGCAGAAAGAACGAAATTTCCTACCAAAGATACCTATTTTTGTCTCTTATTATGAACCGTAACCTGTACAGAACCCCACATGTAATATACTGACAGAAAGCTCTTTGGTGCACCTTTGAGATAAAGATACCTAAAATTAGAAACAAACTGGGTCAAAGCAACCAAATAAAGAAATTGAAGGAAAATGTGTACGAGAGCACACAAAAACTTTACAGGCCGTTTTCTCAAAATGGCCGTCATATAACTTAATGACTTTAAACATACATAACTTCTACATTTTTTTGAGTACAAGCTTTATTCAAGTACCAAATAATCAT
>JAPXFY010000019.1:6997548-7002548 GCA_030674185.1 Monoplex corrugatus
CATGGGAGATAACTCTGTGACTCTCAAGAGTTATGTTACTTAGTTGATATTTAAAATTCTTCCTGCTTCCCTCTTATTTCCTTTGATATTCATGGCTGATAAACAATACATGATGAAAAATCGTTAGAGGGAAAATTCTATTCTTTCGTAGTTTGCCATAGTGCACACAATACGAAACATATTTTCTTGGCTGAGAAACAGTCAATGATAAAAAATGTTAAAGGGAAAATTATATTATTTCGAAATTTACCATATTATATCAAATACGAAAAACATATTTTATGACTGAGAAACAATACATGATAAAAAAAGTTAAAGGGAAAATATTTTATGTTGTAGTTTGCCCCATTACACCAAATACGAAACTTATTTTCATGTACTTTGTGCATGGTCAGCCATGACCGAGGGAGGCCTACCGTTACCTAGGACGTGAGAAATTCCGGTTCGAATCTCTGATAGAAAAGGTGGTGACTTTTTTTCAAAATTTTTATTTTCATTTATTGGCTTTTTACATTTTTCTTCTTTAAAGTAGTGATGGCATTGCACTGTGCCTGCATGCTCTTCCAGAGTAGAGCCACCAGAATTTCATATGATACCTCAGTTCCTCGAGTATGCTCTTGTCACTTCTCTTGTCTTTTGATCTCATCATTAACCCTTAGACACCCGTACCCTGTCCACCAGACTTCTGCATTGCCAACCATGCTAGCAAAGCTAAAAACTTACCCTCTGACTCCCTCTCATCATCGTCGTCGTCGTCGTCGTCGTCGTCTACGTCGTCGTCGTCGTCTACGTCGTCGTCGTCGTCATCATCATCATCATCATCATCATCATCATCATCATCATCATCATCATTATCATCAGTTATCATTTACCATCCTCATCGTCATCGTCATCGTCGTCATCATCATCATCATCAGCAGCAGCAGCAGCAGCAGCAGCAGCATTATCATCATCAGCATCATCTTCTTCACCACCACCACCACCACTATATCTACCACCACCACCGCCACCACCACCACCATCACCACCACCATAACGTTCTGAGAGCTGCTGTGACCATTAATATGACGTAAGAAGTGGGGCAGAAGAAAAACAGAGTTCAAAATAATAAAACACTGTAAATGGAGTAAAAAACCCCTAAAATCCCGGTTAGAGCTGATATAATGTCATGCTGTGAGGTCAAAAAACACTTTTTTTGGGGAGGGGGGGGGGAGGGGGGGGAGCCTCATTGTTTTAATTCTAATGGAACGGAACCTGTTGTCTGAAAGATGAAATTGGAAGAGACAGCAAGCCCGGTGGTGACACATTAACAAAAATAAAAGTGCATTAACTGTTTGATGGCTTGTGTTTCCAGGTCAACAGACCGAAGATATAGCAGCGTGTCTCCTGTAATCTTTCATCATATCCTTAAACAAACAACTCTATGCTGCATTTGTTCGTGTCTTTGCGGATCTTGTTCATAGGTTGATAGAAGCTGAGAGCAACATTTTGTAATTGAGTATCGCCTGTCTTATAAAACAGTTAAATACACAGAAACTATCAACATACACACATAGGCACGCGCACACACACACTCACACAGACACAAACGCACACACACACACAAACACACAGATAGACACACGGACAGACACACACACACATGCGTGCACGCATGCACACACACACACACAAAGAGAGAGAGAGAGAGAGAAAGAGAGAGAGAGAGAGAGAGCGAGAGAGACTGAGACAGACAGAGAGAGAGACACACACACACACACACAGACACACACACAGAGAGAGAGAGAGAGAGAGAGAGAGAGAGAGAAGAGACAGAGAGAGAGAGAGAGAGACAGAGACAGAGACAGAGACAGAGAAACAGAAAGAGACAGAGACAGAGACAGAGAAACGCACATTTACACACATACACACAGACAGACAGACACATATACAGACATACAGAGAGAGAGAGAGAATGAGAAACAATAAATGATACAAAAACGTTAAAGGGAAAATACATTATGGTCTAGTTTGCTATAATACACCAAATACGAAACATATTTTCATGAATGAGAAACAACAAATAATAAAAAAGTTTAAGCGAAAATTCTATTCTTTCGCTATTTACCATAGTACATGCACACTAAATACGAAATTTATTTTATGATTGAGAAACAATAAGCGATAAAAGAAATAAAGGAAAAAAAAAGGATTATAACACCAAATACGAAACATATTTACATGACTGAGAAAAAATAGATCATTAACAAGTTAACGGGAAAATTATTTTCTTTTGTAGTTTGTTATGGTGTATCAAACACGAAGCATATTTTCATGACTGAGAAACAGTGAATGATCAAACGTTAAAGGGAAAATTATATTAAAATAGTAATTTACCATATTACATCAAATACGAAACATTCATGACTAAGTAACATAACTCTGAGAGTCACGGAGTTATCTCCCATGTAGAATTTCTCAAACCCAACACAGTTTGCGCTACCCATTCAGCTAGCATAACGCAGCCACAAAGCATAAAGTGGTAAGCTCAGAACATTTCTTACCATATTATATCAAATGCGAAAAACATATTTTAATGAATGAGATACAATACATGATAAAAAAAAGCTAAAGGGAAAAATATGTTATGCTTTGTGGTTGCGTCTATGCTAGCTGAATGGATAGCGCAAATTGTGTTGGGTTTGAGAAATTCTACATAGGAGATAACTCCGTGACTCTCAAGAGTTATGTTACTTAGTTGATATTTAAAATTCTCCCTGCTTCCCTCTTATTTCCTTTGATATTCATGGCTGATAAACAATACATGATGAAAAAACGTTAGAGGGAAAATTCTATTCTTTCGTAGTTTGCCATAGTGCACACAATACGAAACATATTTTCTTGGCTGAGAAACAGTCAATGATAAAAAATGTTAAAGGGAAAATTATATTATTTCGAAATTTACCATATTATATCAAATACGAAAAACATATTTTATGACTGAGAAACAATACATGATAAAAAAAAGTTAAAGGGAAAATATTTATGTTGTAGTTTGCCCCATTACACCAAATACGAAACTTATTTTCAGGCCTGAGAAACGATAAAAGATATAGAAAAATAAAGAGGAAATTATGTTATTTCGTCGTTTACAATGTTACATGTACACCAAATATGAAACATATTATTATGATGTAACAATTTAGCTGTTTTAGAGACCGAATAGTGAACTGTTGCTTTCTCATTAAGAAGGTTTGAATAAGCACACAACATAGTAAGTTATAAAAATTGAACACTTAGTCCAGAAAAGATTGAATGCTTTTTCAATGTATGTATGTGTGTGGGGGTTAGGAGTGATGGCATACATGCGTGCATGTATATGTGTTTGTGTTTATGTGTGTTAGTTAGTGTGTGTGTGACTGAGTGAGTGAGTGTGTGTGCGTGTGTGTCCGTGTGTCCGTGTGTCCGTTAGTGCGTGAGTGCGTGAGTGCGTGTGTGTGTGTGTGCGAGCGCACATGTGTATGTTTGTGTGTTTGTGTGTGTGTGTTCGTGCATGTACATACGCAATTATGTGCGTACGTATGTATGCATGCATGCATGTATATATGTATGTATGTATGTATGTATGTATGTATGTATGTATGCATGTATGTATGTATGAATGTATGTATGTATGTATGTATAAATATATATGTATGTACGTATATCTGTGTGTGTGTGTGTGTGTGTGTATGTGTGTGTGTGTGTGTGTGTGTGTGTATGTGTGCGTGTGTGTGTGTGTGTGTGTGGAGATGGTGTGTATGGATGAAACTATAGTTTAAGAAAATCAACCGACGTGTTGTTAGGCAAAATTCTTTCGGGAACCTTAATGTTTTAGTTCTAATGGAACAGAAACTCTGAAAGATGGAATTGAAAAGACCAGTCGCCGTGGTGTAGTGGTTAAAGCAACGGACAGCAGACTGAAGGTTGTGGGTTCGAATCCCCATCAGTCCCTTCGAAAATCATTGTGGGATTTTTCGGCTCTAACCGGCTGCTACCCTGAATTGGGCGTGCTATGGGCTCATTGGGAAGACTGGGACCACACAGTTGAGTCTCATCCACTTCACGGATGCGTCATTGAGGGTGTTGCTTAAATCTTCTGATCAACACCGCAGGTGTCTGTATCTCTCGGGCCTGGTTGACGCCAGGATATATTATGATAGTAAGCTTAGAGTGTGGTCCCGTCACGCAGGCTCAGTCCTAGGTGGAACACCATAGCATCATGATTATCATCCTCATCGACATCATCATCATCGCATTGTAAAAACTGTTCCAGCTTCTGTGGCCATTAAGGGGGCAGACCTACCCAGAACTACCCTGATGTATACATCAGACCTAATATGTTCAAAAGTTTTCATCCAATTTCCTTGATATTTGGCACACATATAGCAGGGACAGGTACCTATATCCGGTAGTAAAATCTTGCAGTTCTGTTTGAAAGACACGTTTTTATCAAAAGTTGTATTATAATATTTTTATCAAAATTATTCTAAAAATTGGTGTGATGATTGTACAGAAAATAGTGATAGTAGAGCTAAGATTTTACTACATGCCATACATACTATACAGATGTGTTTGCTCACTAAATATCAAATTCCTAACATGAATATATGTGTAGTTATAAATGTCACAGTATGTACTATATTTTTTCATTTTCGCGAGAACATTTTTTAATTAATTAATTTTTGTCAACTTTTCATAACTCACAGACCCCAACAAAGATATTCAATCCAAAGAATACTGTCTGAGGTATCTTCTTGCCAAATATCATGGTGGTTGGTTAATTAGAACTGAAACACTGAACATCAGAATCTTTGTACCCAAATCTGGGTAGGTCTGCCCCTTCACGTGGCGTAGAAAATGGGGAGGGTGAAAGGTGAGCACAAAGGTAACCTCCCTTAGTGCAATGATAAAGAAAAAAACCCAGATTAAATTGAAAGAGACAGCGAATTGATCGCTACAAATCAACATAAATGTGGTTT
>JAPXFY010000019.1:7010048-7012548 GCA_030674185.1 Monoplex corrugatus
TCCACTTCACGGATGCGTCAATGAGGGTGTTGATCAAATCTTCTGACCAGCACCACGGGTGTCTGTTTCTCTCGGGCCTGGTTGATGCCAGGATATATGATGATAGTAAGCGTAGAGTACAGCCCTGTCACGCAGTCTCAATCCTAGATGGAACTCCATAGCATCATGATTATCATCCTCATCGACATCATCATCATCACATTGTAAAAAAAGTGCCAGCTTCTGTGGCCATTAAATGGCGTAGAAAAATGTGACGAAAAAAAAAAGGTGAGCACACAGGTAACCTCCGTAAGTGTGATGATCCTAAACACCACCACCACCACCACCACCACCACCACCACCACCACCACACCACCACCAACGACAACAACAACAACAACAACAACAACAAAACCATCAAAGGCTGGGATGAGCTCAGCTAGAGACAACAGCCACACATAAAATCCTTACTGTCTTTCTGTAATCTTCGCGACAAGAAAAGGTTTAAGCATAAACCTGACAGAAATCCAGAGTTGAGTCCCTTTGGCAATTCTCTACTGTTCTCACCCTCGTCCCAGCAACCTTGTAACATTGATGGTACTGTATTGACTGTTACCTTTCTCTTGAACTTCATCAGTTGTATATTGTTTCAGTTTCAATTTCCAAACATGACGTCTCCGCATTCTGAACGAATTCCATACGCTCTGACGTCACCGTTACCATGTAATGAAGAAGATCCATAACGATCATGACAGAATCCTTCCTAAAGCTACGAGCTGGCCAGGCCCTGATGTCCTTCCTGGTCTATGGTATTGTGGCCTGCCTGAGGATAGAACATACGACCCTGCGTTTTAAGCATCGTGGTCTAAGCAACTGCACCACTGGGGCCAAAAAATTGTGACCTACCTTAGGGTCGAATCCATGCCCCCTGTGTTACGAGCATGGCACTTTAATCAACTGGGCGAGCGGGATGTTGCTGAAAAAAATTGTAAATAATTTTCGAGACGAGAAAAGGCTAATGTGTAAACCTGACAAAAGTCCAGAGTTGGAATCCCTTCGACGATGCACTGCTGATTTCAACCTAGTTCCAGCAACTCCGCAACATCGTTCGTGCTAAGCTGTATTCACAGTTGCCTTTCCTTAGGATTTCATCAGCTATAAGAAGGGATCTGCTTCGTGTGAAAACCTGAGGCGAGTTTCTTTGGCGTAGCAAAAGGAGGCAAAGCTAGCTAAAACGAGCCAATCAGGCGAGCTAGTTTCTTAGGATTCTCTTGCGCGAGTAATCCTAGCGGTTACGTTAATGAAACGTAGCGATCTCGCGAGATGCTAGCTCACAATTTCAAGATGGCGACTGCATGTGCATCAAGATTCGCATCTTTGTCCTCTAATTCTGTCGTGATTACATTTGCTACAAATGCAGTTATGATATTTGTCAGTACTGAAGAGACATTAAGCAATTTTACTCAGAAAAAGCAACTTCACGTGTTTGTTTGTTTTTTTTTTACGCGTTCCGCCATCTTGGATTTTCTAAGTTTTCTAGATTTTTTACGACTATTTTCGTACACACGCTCACCCCTAAATTAGCTATCTGCTAGCATCTAGCTTTAGCTTAATTTGCTCCGCCTAAGGAACTCGCCTCTGGTCTTCCAGAGTGAACAAGGTGCTGGAAGGGACCCAGAGCACCAATGCCCCACCACTCTCGGGCATTTACTTCTAGCTCTCGACGTCACATGGTAGACACTTCACCAGGCGAAGTGTGTTTGTATGGGGTGGGGAGGTCTAGCCATGACCTGTATGACCCATTTCGACCCAGTCATCATTTATCATGTTTACAAACCGAATGGCAAGGTGGGGTGTGTGTGTGTGTGTGTGTGTGTGTGTGTGTGTGTGTGTGTGTGTGTGTGTGTGTGTGTGTGTGTGTGTGTGTGTGTGTGTGTGTGTGTGTGAAAAACCCCGGGACACAGCCACACAACGCGCACCAACCAGGTCCAGCTCAGATACTGGAACAAGAGAGAACGGAAGAGCCCTCTGGCACCTTACTCTGGGCCTTAACTTTCTATTGAGCGGCCTGCATAGCTGCCAGCTCTTCTCCCCGTACCATAGTCTCTTCACTTAGCAAGTCGGAAGTTCCCAACGTCTGCCCACGCATGCGCACTTGAGAGACCCAGTGCGCAGGTCCATGACTTGAGATTGACACATGTGACTGACTTGAGCCAGAATTGGGTTATCTCAGTATGGACGTCTGCGATTTGTATCTTCTCTTTCAGCCAAATCTGCGGTCCACAGTTAATAATAATAATAATAATATTAATAATAATAATAATAATAATAATAATAATAATAATGATAATAATAATAATGTTTATTTGTATAGTGCATATTCCATATAAAAATATGCTCACCAGCGCTTTACATTTCGCAAAAAAAGGCAAATGGTGATAAAAAAATAATGTTCACAATTACATACACAATAAGATAACAACAAACATTAAAGCTATACAAGTAAGAAGACACATAAGAA
>JAPXFY010000019.1:7040048-7045048 GCA_030674185.1 Monoplex corrugatus
GAACCATGGATGGAATGAGTCTTCTACACAATTAGAGTGAACGAGAGGAGGTATGAGAAGGGAGAGAAAGAGGGAGTTACATATAAGGACACAGAGAGAGAAAGAAGAGAGAGACACAGAGAGAGAGAGACAGAGACAGAGACAGAGAGAGACAGAGACAGGGGAAGAGAGAGAGAGGGAGAGATAGAGAGAGAGAGAGATAGAGAGAGAGAGAGAGAGAGAGAGAGAGACATGGCCCTCCATATACATCTGTCCCTTGTTGTTGCAAGCACATCCTCCAACCCCTCTGTCCTCAGCCACCTGCAAGTCCGTCCAATATTTTCTCCTTTGGTCTACCTAGTGTTCTTTCCCTCCAGCTTTCCAGTTGTGACCAGGTCTCCAATTCATCTTTCCTCATTAAATGGCCTATAAAGGCTGCTTGTCTTTTCCTAATCTTCTTTATCAATGATCTTCTTGTGTCTGCCTCCATCAAGACTGTCTCGTTTTTTTTTTCTTTGCTGTCCATGGAACTCTCTACATTCTTCTTAGAAACCACATTTCGGCTGCCTCAGTCTTGCTCTGGCTTTGCGTGTTGACTTGTTCACGCCTCACAATGTATAACAGTATCGGTTCTACATAACATTCAAGAACTCTGATCCTGATGTTAATTGATAGGTATTTGTTGGTAAAAATGCTTTTCATCTTCTTGAATGCTATTTTGGCTCAGCCGACTCTGCTGGCTATTTCTGATGTGCATCTGCTGTCTGGTGAGATGACCGTTCTAAGATATTTATAGTTATTAACCTGTCTCAAAGTTGTGCCGTTTGCTGTTAATTTGCGTGACGGGATTTCATGATTTTACTGATTACCATGACTTCAGTCTTCTTGCTATATAGCTCCAACCCTTTATTTTTGCTTTCTATTTCTATTATATTCACAAGGTTTTATAAGGTCCCTTTCATTTTCTGCAGTTAGCACGGTGTGATCTGCGTAGCGAATGTTGTTTATCATTTTTTCTCCAACCTTTTTTCTAGGGCATTCTTCTAGGTTTCTCATGATGGTTTCGCTGTAAAGTGAAAACAGCTCTGGTGTCAGAACACAAACCTGCCTGACTCCTCTTTTGATATTTTGGATAAGAGCTTATATCGTTTTCTATTCTCATTGCAGTTGTTTGTTCCCAATACATATTTCTGATTATTCGTAGATCTTTTCCATCAACATTAAGTTTTTCTAGTTGGTTGATCAATTTTTCTTGTCTTACCTGATCGAAAGCTTTGGTATAATCAACAAAGCTTAAATATAAATCCTTATTCAACTCGAATGACCTCTCTATGATAGTTCTTAGGATGTATATGACATTAAAAGTTCCTTTCCCTTCCACAAATCCACACAGTTCTTCTGCTATTTCTCTTTTGATTCTATTCCTTGTCCTCATCATGATGATCATTAACAGTCGTTTTGTTACATGACTCATCAAGCTGATTGTAGATGGAGTTCGCATTTTTTTGCCCCTGTTTCCTTTGGAAGTGCAATGAAAATTGATTTTTGACATGTCTTTGGGGATTTTCCTGTGTCATAAATTTCATTTAGGACAACTGTTATTTTTTCAATACCGAATTCCTCCAGGGCTTCAATCATCTCAGTCGTAATATTGTCTGGTCGTGGGGCTTTTTCTGGTTTCATTTTTTTTCAATGCTGCTCTAACTCCATCTCTCATTGTGGGTGGTCCATCGACGTTCTTTCATATAATGTGTTTTTCGTTTCTGTCATCATCAAACAGGTCTTTAATGTACTGTCCCCATCTATCTAATATAAAAGTTACAATCCTTAGAGTGCTGGCATTAAAATGTTTCGTGCAGGTTGGTAGTTGGAATATTCTGCCACATTTCGTGATGCATACGTGGTGCATGCCCCTGCTTCCTGTTGTTTTATTGTAGCCATCACCGCTGGAGTTGTCGTTCGTGTGTCTGCAGTACTGACGATACAATCCATTTGAGAGTCATTTCCCTTTCAAGTGCGAATTGGTCATCACAAAAAAGAAAGAAAAAGAAAGAAAGAAAAAAATAAACACTGTGGAAAAGTGTGTGTGTGTGTATGTGTGTGTGTGTGTGTGTGTGTGTGTGTGTGTGTGTGTGTGTGTGTGTTGTGTGTTACGTGTGTGTGTATGTGTGTGTGTGTATGTATGTGTGTACATGTGTGTGTGTATGTGTTGTGTGTGTGTGTATGTGTATGCGTGCGTGTATGTGTGTGTATAGTGTGTGTATGTGTATGTGTTGTGTGTGTACATGTGTGTATGATGTATGTGTGTGTGTTCATGTGTGTGTGGTGTGTGTGTATGTAAGTGTGTGTGCGTGCGTGTGTGTGTGTATGTGTGTGTGTGTGTGTGTGTGTGTGTGTGCACGCCAGGGGGGGGGGGGTTGATTTTGAGTACTGTGCAATAATTTATTAATCTTAATTGATTATTTTTTTATATCTTTTAAGATATAACACACAATCGATATTCATACACATAAACAACAAAATCAAAATATCCTGCAAATACATACCACATGTGTAGACATGTCTTGAGCGGAAAAGATAGGATAATTGAAAAGAACATGAAATACTAAGTTAATTAAATTCACAGGAGTTTGTTGAATAATTGTACTGTATCATCTAATGAACGAGACAGTCTTGTGGAGGCAGACAAGTAGATCACTCATAAGGAAGATAGGAAGCAGCAAATTTATAGGTCATGTTATGAGGAAGGAATTTGGAGCACTGTCTAAGTGAAACAGAAAGAAGCACCGGTAACCCTAAAAAATCTGACCTTGCAGATCACAGAGTGGGGGAGATGCTAGGGGCAAAGATAGGAAATGAAGCCATGATCGCAACGCCATGGCAGGCATGATGATATGAATAATATGATGTATGATCTAATGCTTTTTGTACAAAAAAAACACTGAAAAGAAGCACAAATTGTCTCCAAACGGATCATAATTAAAGTATTATTAATGCTCATACACATATTTTAGATATAAAAATAGTAAAAGAAACAAAAAATGTGGAATGCATCCAACTATTTGCTTTAAAAAATACAAAATTTTGAGTTTTAATAGGATCAGATTAGATAAATTTAAAAAGAATAAACAAAAAGAAAAAAATATAAAAAATGTGGAATAACACCTTTTTGCTTTTATAAATCAAGAATTTGTATGAAACAGGATAAGGTTTATATAATTATAAAGAAAAAAGAGGGAAAACAAAAGAAAAAAGTGTGAAATAACTCAAACCATTTGCTTTTATAAATCAAAAAAAAGTTAGTGTAACAGGATCAGACTAATAGTTTCTCTTAATATTTTTTTTCACCATCTCCAAAGAATATAATCCATTTATGTTTCCATAATGTTTTTGTTTTTTGTAGTCATTATTTTTTTTTCTTGTCACAATAGGAATTGGATGTGACACTCAGGTTGCACTACCCAATAAAATGCGTCGCCGCTGTCCAGCGCCATCCATTTAAAAAAAATGTATGTGTCTGCTTCTTTTAACCTGCGAAAATGAGCATCCTTTTTGAACTTTGCCAAAGAATAATGTTTTTGTTGTTGTTGTTGTTTGTTGGTTTTTTTTAGATGTTTATTTTGAACATACTTCTTTTAACCTCGAAAATGACCTTTTTTTCCAGAATTTTACCAATAACAACTTTTTGTTGTTGTTGTTGTTGTTGTTGTTTTTCGTGAGATGTTTATTTTGAGCTGACTGCGTGTACATACAGACCTCGGTAAATCGTCTCAACCAGAAATAGCTTGCCACTCTCTGACTTGAACTAGTTTTTACACTTCTGACGACATAAGAAAAACAAAAAAAGCTCCATAATAAACAACTAGCAAAATCAATAGAAAACAAACACACACACAAACACAACAAACTACAAGAAAATCACACAAAGCTAAAAATAACAAACATACAAAAAAAACAACACAAAAAGAAAAGCAAGACAGAGACAAACAAAGTAGACAAGAAGAGAGGACACAATGAGAAGAAGAGAGACAGACAAACAGAGAACAGAACAACGAGAAAGAGAGAGAGAGAGAGAGAGAGAGAGAGAGAGACAGAGACAGACAGAGACAGAGAGACAGAGAGACAGAGAGAGGGACAATGAGACAGAGAGTCAGAGACGAGAGAAAGACAGAGACCGAGAGAGAGAGAAACAGAGAGAGAGAGAGAGAGAGAGAGAGAGAGAGAGACAGAGACAGAGACAGACAGAGACAGAGACGAGAGACAGAGAGATAGAGACAGAGAGACAGAGAGATAGAGACACAGAGACACAGAGAGGGACAATGAGACAGAGATTCAGAGACCGAAAAACAGAGAGACAGAGACAAAGAGGGAGAGAGAGACACAGAGAGAGATAGAGATAGAGAGTCAGAGACCGAAAGACAGAGAGTCAGAGACGATAGACAGAGACAGAGAAAGAGAGAGAGACAAGGAGAGAGATAGAGACAGACAGACAGAGACAGACACACAGACCTACAGACAGACAAGCATACAGACGCACAGACAGACGGACAGTCATACGTCCAGACTGACAGAGGAACAGAAAGTGATGCGGAGCGAGTTATATAAGATGAACAACAACAACAACAAAAATGTTTTGCATGCAAAAACTTGAACCGGAATCCTGTAACTCGAAAAAAAAAAACCCCAAACCAAACAAAACGAAACAAAACAAAAACCACACACACCACACACCACACACACACACACACACACACACACACACACACACACCACACACACACACACACACACAAAACACACACACATACAACAACACACCCACAACACACCACACACACAGACACACACACACACACACACACAACACACACACACACACACACACACACACATAAAACAACACCTTTATACAAACTCTGTCTGTCCTCACTCACACACACACACACACACATTCACACACACAACAAACATGCACACACAACACAGACACACACAACACACAGAGACCACAGACATACACT
>JAPXFY010000019.1:7060048-7067548 GCA_030674185.1 Monoplex corrugatus
GAAGAAGAAGAAGAAGAAGAAGAAGAAGAAGAATACGAGAAGAAGAAGAATAGAAGAAGAAGAAGAATCGAAGAAGAAGAAGAATACGAAGAAGAAGAAGAAGAAGAAGAAGAAGAAGAAGTAGAAGAAAAGAAGAATGCAGAAGAAGAAGAAAGAATGCGAAGAAGAAGAAGAATGAAGAAGAAGAAGAAGAGAATGCGAGAGAAGAAGAATGCGAAAAGAATGCGAGAAGAATGCGAAGGAAGAAGAAGAATGCGAAGAAGAAGAAGAAGCGAAGAAGAAGAAGAAGAAGAAGAAGAAGAAGAAGAAGAAGAAGAAGAAGGAAGAAGAAGAAGAAGAAGAAGAAGAAGAAGAAGAAGAAGAGAAGAAGAAGAAGAAGAGAAGAAGAAGAAGAAGAAGAAGAAGAAGAAGAAGAAGAAGAAAGAAGAAGAAGATAGAAGAAGAAGAAGAAGAAGAAGAAGAAGCAAGAAGAAGAAGAGAAGAAGAAGAGAAAGAAGAAGAAGAGAAGAAGAAGAAGAAGAAGAGAACAAGAAGAAAGAATGAAGAGGAAGACAAGAAGAACAATGAAGACAGAAAGAAGAAGAAAAGGCAGTAAAAATGGCAGAGGAACAAGCTAACAACAAAACAAAAGAGAACAAAATCAGATTTTGAGATCACTAAGACCGTGAGATCTGTCATCAGCAATGATACTTGACTACATTGAAAGTAAAAGAAAATAGTGGCAGTGGTGCAAACATTTTGAATGTTGTCTTAAGTTCCATAAAAGTGTGCTTGAGCATCGTTTTAAAAAATGTTTATTTTAGGCATATCTTTTCCTCTGTGGCTTTGAAATGTGTGCTTATCTGCCCAAAAGCAAGGAAATCTTTGTTGACACATTTTTGTCACAGTTGGTAGATAAACAGATACAGATCCAGATAGATAGATAGATAGATAGATAGATACATAGATATGATAGATAGATAGATACATCGATAGATAGATATATAGATAGATAGATACATACATACATAGATAGATAGATACATAGATAATATATATATATAGATAGATAGATAGATAGATATAGAGGACAGAGAAAGACAGAGAGAGACAGAGAAGACAGAGAAAAACAGAGATGGAGAGAGAGAGGAATGGAGAGGGAAAAGAGAGAGAGAGAGAGATAGACAGACAGACAGACAGGCAAACAGAGAGAGAGAAGACAGAGAAAGAGAGAGAGAGTGAGACAGGAGAGAGAGAGAAAGAGAGAGTGATACAGAGAGAGAGAGACAGGGAGAGACAGAGAGAGACAGAGATGGAGAGAGAGAGGAATGGACAGAGAGAGAGAGAAGAGAGAGGGAGAGACAGAGAGAAACAGACGAGATAGAGAGAGCAACACAAAACAAAACAAAGGAAAACCCAGCCTTCCAGACAGAGAGAGTCTCTCCTACAATTCATTTTTAATGCTTTGTCTCATTGATCAGATTGTCCAGACATGTTCCTGTGTGACCTCGTCTGCCTCCCCAGGCGTCCATGGCAACTTTGATGCTTGTGACAGATACAGAGGGGACAAAAACATCCACATGGGCGATGACACTCAGTAATTAATACGGGACGAACGGTGTTTCCACCTTCACAGAGACTGAGAAAGAGCTGTGTGTGCCTACATAAACTAAAAACAAAAAAAAGAAGAAGAAAAAAGAAGAAGGAAGAAGAATGCGAAGAAGAAGAAGAAGAAGAAGAAGAAGAAGAGAAGAAGAAGATGATGTGATGATGAATGAAGAAGGAGAAGGAGAAGAAGAATGCGAAGAAGAAGAAGAATGCGAAGAAGAATGCGAAGAAGAATGCGAAGAAGAAGAAGAAGAAGAAGAAGAAGAAGAAGAAGAAGAAGAAGAAGAAGAAGAAGAAGAAGAAGAAGAATTGCGAAGAAGAAGAAGAATTGCGAAGAAGAAGAAGAAGAAGAAAGCGGAGAAGAAGAAGAAGAAGACAAAGAAGAAGAAGAATTGCGAAGAAGAAGAATGCGAAGAAGAATTGAGAAGAAGAAGAAGAATTGCGAAGAAGAAGAATGCGAAGAAGAAGAAGAATTGCGAAGAAGAAGAAGAAGAAGAATGCGAAGAATGGAAGAAGAAGAAGAAGAAGAAGAAGAATGCGAAGAAGAAGAAGAGAAGCAGATTTGCGAAAGAAGAAGAAGAAGAAGAATGCGAAGAAGAAGAAGAAGAAGAAGGAGAAGAAGAGAGAAGAAGAATCGAAGAAGAATGCGAAGAAGAAGAAGAAACGAAGGAAGGAATGCGAAGAAGAATGCGAAAGAAGAAGAAGAAGAAGAATGCGAAGAAGAAGAAGAAGAAGAAAGAAAAGAAGAAGAAGAATGCGAAGAAGAAAAGAGAGAAGAAGAAGAAAGAAGAAGAAGAATCGAGAAGAAGAAGAAGAAGAAGAAGAAGAAGAAGAAGAGAAGAAGAAGAAGAAAGAAGACGAAGAAGAAGAATGCGAGAAGAAAGAAGAAGAAGAAGAAGAAGAAGAAGAAGAACGAAGAAGAAGAAGGAAGAAGAAGAAGAAGAAGAATGAGAAGAAGAAGAAAGAAGAATGACGAAGAAGAAGAAAGAAGAAGAAGAAGAATGCGAAGGGAAGAAGAAAAAGAAGAAGAAGAATGGAAGAAGAAGAATGCGAAGAAGAAGAAGAAGAAGAGAAGAAGAAGAAGAAGAAGAAGAAGAAAGAAGAAGAAGAAGAAGAAGAAGAGAAGAAGAAGAAGAAGAAGAAGAAGAAGAAGAGAAGAAGGAAGAAGAAGAAGAAGAAGAAGAAGAAGAAGAGAAGAAGAAGAAGAAGAAGAAGAAAAAAAGAAGAAGAAGAAGAAGAAGAAGAATGGAAGAAGAAGAATGCGAAGAAGAAGAAGAATGCGAAAGAAGAAGAAGAAGAAGAAGAAGAAAAGAAGAAGAAGAAGAAGAAGAAGAAGAAGAAGAAGAAGGAAAGAAGAAGAAGAAGAAGAAGAAGAAGAAGAAGAAGAAGAAGAAGAAGAAGAAGAAGAAGAGAAGAAGAAGAAGAAGAAGAAGAAGAAGAAGAAGAAAGGAAGAAGAAGAAGAAGGAAGAGAAGAAGAGAAGAAGAAGAAGAAGAAGAAGAAGAAGAAGAAGAAGAGAAAAGAAGAAAGAAGAAGAAGAAGAAGAAGAAGAAGAAGAAGAAGAAGAAGAAGAAGAAGAAGAAGAAGAAGAAGAAGAAGAAAGAAGAAGAAGAAGAATGCGAAGAAGAAGAAGGAAGAGAAGAAGAAGAAGAAGAAGAAGAAGAAGAAGAAAAGAAGAAGAAGAAGAAGAAGAAGAAGAAGAAGAAGAAGAAGAAGAAGAAGAAGAAGAAGAAGAAGAAGAAGAAGAAGAAGAAGAAAGAAGAAGAAGAAGAAGAAGAAGAAGAAGAAGAAGAAGAAGAAGAAGAAAGAAGAAGAAGAAGAAGAAAGAAGAAGAAGAAGAAGAAGAAGAAGAAGAAGAAGAAGAAGAAGAAGGAAGAAGAAGAAAGAAGGAAGAAGAAGAAGAAGAAGAAGAAAGAAGAAGAAGAAGAAGAAGAAGAAAGAAGAAGAAGAAGAAGAAGAAGAAGAAGAAGAAGAAGAAGAAGAGAAGAAGAAGAAGAAAGAAGCAAGAAGGAAGAAGGAATGCGAAGAAGAAGAAGAAGAAGAATGCGAAGAAGAAGAAGAATCAAAGAAGAAGAAGAAGAATGCAAAGAAGAAGAATGCGAGAGAAGAAGAATGAGAGAAGAAGAATGAAGAAGAAGAAGAAGAGAGAAGAAGAAGAGAAGGAAGAAAGAGAGAAGAAGAAAGAAGAAGAAGAAGAAGAAGAAGAAGAAGAGAGAAGAAGAGAGAAAGAAGAAGAAGAAGAAGAAGAAGAGAAGAAGAAAAGAAAAGAGAAGAAGAGAGAAGAAGAAGAAGAGAAGAAGAGAAGAAGAAGAAGAAGAGAAGAAGAAGAAAGAAAAAGAAAAAAGAGAAAAGAAGAAGAAGAAGAAGAAGAAGAAGAAGAAAAGAAGAAAAAGAAGAGAAGAGAAATGAGATGAGATGAAGAAGAAGAAGAGAAGAAGAAAGGCGGTTAAAAATGTCCACGGAAACAAGCTAACAACAAACAAAACAAAACAAAACAGAACAAAATCCAGATTTTGACAGAGACAGAGAGAGAGAAAGACACACACACATATGCGCAGAGAGAGAGAGAGAGAAGAGAGAGAGAGAGAGAGAGAGAGAGAGAGAGAAAGACAGAGAGAGAAATATGTAGAGAGAGAAAGAGAGAGAGAGAGAGAGAAAGACAGAGACAGAGAGAAAACAGAGACTGAGACAGTGACAGATAGACAGAGAGAACAACAACAATAACAACAACAAACAACAACACACACACACACTCCCCCCACACACACATACACAAGCACATGTACACACACACACACATACATATATACATATAATATACATGCCAAAAGCAAAACAACGAACACATAAACAGACAGCCAGACAATCAGTCAGCCAGACAGTGAGACAGAGGAACACAGAGAGAGTCTGGCATAATTTATGTTCCTTTGTGACATCTTCTGCCTCCCCAGGCGTCCATGGCAACTTTGATGATTACGACAGATACAAAGGGAACAAAGAAACAAAAACATGGACAATAGGAGTCTTTAATTAATACGAATGATGTGTCCACCTTCACCAGGACAGAGCGTGAGTTGTCTGCCTACATAAAATAAATAAAAAAGAAGAAAGAAAAAAAAACAACATAAAAAGTAAAAATAACCTAACAAACAAACGACAAAACAAAACAAAACAAAACAAAACAAAACAAAACAAAAACAACCACCACCACCACCACACCACCACCACCACCACTACCACCACAAGACACAACAACAACAACAACAGACATACGTGCAACGAGGAGGAACAAGATCTGGCACACTGGATCCAAAGATGCCCCGCAACCGAGTACATGTGGTGGCAATTATTCAGGGAGGACAGCGGGAGGCTGGAGTATCCGTGAAGGTGGTGGATCTTTCAGGGAGAACGCTCCTTGGATCTCGACAACAGCAATGATGTTGCCCATTTCCACACACACACACACACAGCAACAACAACAACAACAACAAATTAACCACCAGATTTTGAGATCGCTAACAACTTGAAGAAGACTGGGACTATACTGTTGAGTCTTATCCATTTGCGGATGCATCATTAGTGACGTTGGTCAAATCTGATGGCTAATACCATGTATGTGTATACCTCTCAGGCCTGGTTGACACAGGACAAAATTGTTATGATGGTAACGTAAATAAGCAACATTTATTGGACGTTTTATGAGGCAAGAGAAATTTGAGCACCTAGTCACAACAGGAGAGCTGGAGGGAAAATAGCACCACGTAGACCCTGGAAGTAAACATTAGATGAATTTGTGGAGTGGATGAGGACAGAAAGGGTGGGAGATACACATGCAGCCACAAAAGATAGGTTTGCATGGAGGGCCACGATCGCCAGTGTCATGCATCGAGACACATGAGCAACAACACAAAACAACAACAACAACAACAAGAAACAAACAAAAAACCAAAAAAGAAAAACGAAATAAAAAAAAAACACGTTATGCTGTGCAAGGGCATTTGAATTTCAGATACGAAGCTCAAGGCCTGAACACAGGTTTGGCATTCAACACACGCAGCATACAGAACAATCTTCATTTGCCTTCAGTTCCAGGGAAATATACATGGAGGAATCAGGACTTAATCGCTGATTGTTGAACGGCCTTAGTTCGATCTGATTGTTAAAACAATGGTCAGTCCCTACTTGGGACGGCGTACCGTTCCAATTTGCCTATTTCTGATTTGCCTGTTTCTGATTGGCCTAAAAATCATTCCAATTCGCCTATTCGAGATTTGCCTGTTTCTGCGTGGCCTAAAATTATTCCAATTCGCCAATTCCTGATTTGTCTGTTTCTGATTGGTCTATTCCCAGTTCGCCTATGCCCAATTCACTCGTCCCTAAATCAGGTGATCCCAATACTCTTTATTCCCAGTTCGCCTGTGTAGGCCTTCTCGATAAAAACCATTCGCCAACACACCATTCGACGCACAAACATCATCATCATCATCATCATCATCATCATCATCATCATCATCATCATCATCATCATCATCATCATCATCATCATCATCATCATCATCATCATCATCATCATCATCATCATCAAGTGCCTTGCTGCATGGCGTTGGCGATCATGGCCTATCTATTTCTATCCCTTGTTGCCTCAAGCACCTCTTCCACCCTCTTTGTCTTCAGCCACTCTGCAAGTCCATCCAATATTTTCTCCCTGGGTCTACCCGGTGCTCTCTTTCCCTCCAGCTTTCCTGTGGTGACCAAGGGCTCCAATTCCACTTTCCTCATAAAATGGCTTATAAATGTTGCCTGTCTTTTCCTAATCTTCCTTATAAATGATCTTCTTGTGTCTGCCTCCATCAAGACTGTCTCGTTTGTTGCCTTTGCTGTCCATGGAACTCTCAACATTCTTCTTAGAAACCACATCTCGGCTGCCTCAATCTTGTCCTGGCTTTGTTTGTTGACTGTCCATGCCTCACAACCGTATGATATTATCGGTTCTATATAACATTCAAGAACTCATCTTTCTGAAGTTAATTGATAGGCATTTGTTGGTAAGAATGCTTTTCATCTTCTGGAATACTGTTTTGGCTTGGCTGATTCTGCTGACTATTTCTGATGTGCATCTGCCGTCCGGTGAAATGATCGTTCCCAGGTACTTGAACTTATTAACATGTCTCAAGGTCGTGCTGTTTGCTGTTATTTTGCATGAGGGGATTTCATGTTTTTTACTGATCACCATGACTTCAGTCTTCTGCTGTTTTGTTCCACCCCTTACCTTTGCTTTCTATTTCTAGTATATTCACAAGGTTTTGTAGGTCCCTTTCATTTTCTGCAAATAGCACGGTGTCAACTGCGTATCGAATGTTGTTTAACATTTTCCTCCAACCTTTAATCCAGGGTCTTCCTCTAGGTTTCTCATGATGTTTTCGCTGTAAAGTGAAAACAGATCTGGTGACAAAACACATCCTTGTCTGACTGCTCTTTTGATATTTTGGCAAGAGCTCATATCATTTTCTATTCTCATTGCAGCTGTTTGTTTCCAATACATATTTCTGATTATTCGTAGATCTTTTCCATCAATATTGTGTCTTTCTAATTGGTTGATCAATTCTTCATGTCTTATCCGATCGAAAGCTTTGGTTTAATCAACAAAGCATAATAAGTATAAATCCTTATTCATTTCGATTGACCTCTCTATGATAGTTCTTAGGATGTATATGGCATTAATAGTTCCTTTCCCTTTCACAAACCCACACTGTTCTTCTGCTATTTCTCTTTTGATTCTATTCCTTGTCCTCATCATGATTATTTTAATGGATTTGTTACTGCTCATCAAGCTGATGGCGATGGAATTATTCTATAACTGATTCTTGAGTGCATAAATTGATTGACATAGCTTGGATTTTCCTGTCAAAATTCA
>JAPXFY010000019.1:7072548-7082548 GCA_030674185.1 Monoplex corrugatus
TTTCTCTCTTTCTACCTTTCTTATTTTTTTCTTTCTCTCCTTTGCTCTCTTTACTTTCTTTCTGTTCTTTACTTCTTTTTCTCTCTTTCTGTTCTCTCCTTTCTTTCTTTCTTTCTTCCTTCGTTTCTTTACTTTCCTTCCTTTTTTGCCTTTTCGTTTCTTTCTATATGTCTTTCTTTACTTATTTCCTTCTTTCTTTCTTTTTTCTTCTTTCCTTCTTTCTTTTTTTTTCTTCTTTCCTTCTTTCCTTTCTTATTTTTTTCTTTTCATGTCTTTCTTTCCTTGCTTCTTTCTTTCCAGTTTCCTTCCTTCCTTCTTTCTTTCATTCCTTCCTTCTTTCTTTCTTTTCTTCTTTCCTTTTTTTCTTTCTTTCCTTTCTTCTCTTTCGTTCTTTTCTTTGTTTATGTCTTTCTTTTTCTTTTCTTTTCTTTTTTTTTTTTTCTTTTTTCTTTCTTTCTTTCTTTTTTTTTCTTTCTTTCTTTTTTTTTTTTTTTTTCTTTCTTTCTTTCTTTCTTTCTTTTTTCTGTCCTTTTTTCTTTGTTCTATCTTTCTTTCTTTTCTTTCTTTCTTTCTTTTTTCTTTCTTTCTTTCCTTCCTTCATTCTTTTCTTCTTGCTTTCTTTGTTTCTTGCTTTTCTTCTTTCCTTCTTTCTTTCTTCTTTATTTCCGTCTTCTTTCTTTTTTCTTTCTTTCCTTTTTTCCTTTTTCTATTCACCTTTTCATTTTTTTCCTTTAGTCTTTCTTTCCTTTCTTATTTGCTTTCTTTCTTTCAGTCTTTCTTTCTTTCTTTCTTTCTTTTTCTTCTTTTTTCCCTTGTCTGTGTCTCATTCCCTTTCTATCTGTTCTTTGACAGTAAGATCAAAGTTTGTCTGTCTGTCTTTGTTGGTGACACACATTCTTCTACAGTCAATCAAAATCAATGTCTCCATTTGCAGTGGAAATTTCTTTTTTTTTTTAATTAAGCGTCCACATTTTTTTTCTGGATGTGTGTGTGCACCATTATTTTGCTTGCACTTGCACGTACGTTGTTTTGCCTAAACAAAGAAGAACAACAAACAACAAAAACAAACAAACAAACAAACAAACAACACACAAAACAAACAAACAAACAAAATCCTGACAGTAACTCTGTCTAAAAGTTTTTGTCATTTTTGGTGTTTTGGTGGTGTTGGTGATGGTGGTAATTGTGGTGGTGGTGGAGGTGATGGTGGTTATAGTGGTGGTGTTGGTGATGATGGTGGTTATAGTGGTGGTGGTGGTAATAGTGGTGGTGTTGGTGATGGTGGTTATAGTGGTGGTGGTGGTGATGGTGGTTATAGTGGTGTGTTGATGATGGCGGTTATAGTGGTGTTGCAATGTTTTGTTGTTGTTATTGTTGTTGTCGTTGCCATCGTTGCTGTTTTAACATTCTGATTTTTCTGTGATGTGATGTGATGTGTGTGTGTGTGTGTGTGTGTGTGTGTGTGTGTGTGTGTGTGTGTGTGTGTGTGTGTGTGTGTATGTGTGTGTGTGTGTTTGTATGTATGTGTGTGTGTATGTGTGTATTTGGGTGTGTGTGTGTTTGTGTGTGTGTTTGTGTGTGTTTGTGTGTGCTTGTGTGTGTGTGTGTGTATGTGTGTATTTGTGTGTGTGTGTTTTGTGTGTGTGTGGTTTGTGTGTGTTTGTGTGTGCCTTTGTGTGTGTGTGTGTGTATGTGTGTGTGTGTGTGTGTGTTTGTGTGTATGTGTGTGTGTATGTGTGTATTTGTGTGTGTGTTTGTGTGTGTTTGTGTGTGCTTGTGTGTGTGTGTTTGTGTGTGTATGTGTGTGTGTGTGTATTTGTGTGTGTGTTTGTGTGTGTGTGTGTTTGTGTAAGTGTGTGTGTTTGTTTGTGTGTGTGTGCTTGTGTGTGTGTATGTGTGTGTGTGCGTGTATGTGTGTGTGTGGTGTGTGTGTGTGTGTGTGTGTGTGTTTGTGTGTGCTTGTGTGTGTGTCTTGTGTGTGTGTTTGTGTGTGGATGTGTATGTGTGTATGTGTGTGCGTGCGTGCGTGTGTGTGTGGTGTTTGTGTGTGTATGTGTGTGTTTGTATGTATGTGTGTGTGTATGTGTGTGTGTGTGTGTAAGTGTGTGTGTGTGTGTGTGTGTGTGTGGTGTGTGTGTGTGTGTGTGTGTGTGTGTGTGCAGATTGCTACATGGTAGCACACACAGTGTAGACAGTATTGTGGCTGCACAGTCTGCATACCCCGTTTTCGTTGGGTCGTACATGCTGGGTGTTTTCATGTTTCTTCGATAAGACAGCTATTATCATTACAAACACACACACAACACACACACACACACACACACACACACACACACACACACACACACACACACACATACATACACACGCGCGCGCGCACACACACACACGCAAACACACACACACACATACGCAAAGACACACACACACACAAACACCCACACTCACACACAAACATCCACACTCACACACAAACACACACACACACACACGTAAACACACACAAACACGCGCACATACACACACAAACACACACACACACATCTGCACACGTACAACAGCGATTCTGGAAAATAGGGTAACACGCGTGTGTATGACGAATTAGTAGTGAGTTTGTATGTAAGGCACTTTGTCTCATGTAAACGTGTAATGTGCAATAACTCCAAATGATGGCTACCTAGCTGAACCTGTCTCTCAGTTTTAAAGAAGCTACTTACTGCGTAGCTTTCATCGGCGATCCGGCCGACTTCTTCAGCGCAACTGCTGGGTTGAGAACTGGCTTCAGTGCGCACCGCCGTGAGCGAACTCACGACAGTGCGACTGAATAAGTGAGGAGTACACCGATGGCAGGTTGTGTTGGCCCCTGGTCACGGTTGAGGGTGGGGTTCCTTGTGGCGATGTAAACTGCCTCCTTTACTCCCCTCTTTGGTAAAAAATGTGTAAAGCTGGAAGCAAAAGAGAAATTCAAAACCTTTCCTTGTTTGTTTGTTTGATTATTTGTTTTGTCAGTTTTGTTTGTTTGTTTTAGTTTGTTTTGTTTTGTTTGTGTGTGTGTGTGTTTTCTTTTCTAGTTCGAGCATATAATACTCAGACTGCTTCGTGCTATGTTGTCATAGAAATTTCAGTCCATGTCGTTGTCGTCGTCGTCGTCGTCATCATCATCATCATCATCATCATTATCATCATCATCATCATCATCATCATGTGCCCTGCCACATGGCATTGGCCATCATGTCTCTCAATGCGAATCCATCCTTTGTCGCTGCAATTACAATACATCACCCACCCTCTCTGTCTTCATCCACTCGGCAAGTCCGTCCAGTATTTTCTTCCTGGGTTTACCTGGTTGCTCTTTTTTCCCCCTCCAGCTTTCCTGTGGTGACTAGGTGCTCTAATGCATGGGAAGTTGGAAAGCCATTGGTCAAGGTCGACAAAAAGAGCTCAATACATGCCAGTGACCAGGCGAACAAATCAGCACCATGTCTGTTGGGATTAGTCACAGAGGCTCCCTTGTCCAGCTCTCTCATTCCACCCACCGTGGGCAGGCACTGGTGTTTTATGAGGACTGAATGCCAAGTACACGCCCTGACCGACGATAAATTAGTGACCACCACTCACCACGCTGCCCCCAAGAGAGTGACCACTAGTGGATGTCCGTGGTTCCAAACAAATGCATTCCTTTTGACTGTTGATCAGGATCAAGCCAGCTCATGGGATTCTGTGCAGGCTTAAGGCTTGTGCCATGATTATTCTGGATCTTTTTCATTATAAGGCACTATGTGACGTTGTTAGTACGTATGGAATTCATATCGAGTGTGTGGACGTCACCTTGAGAACACTGAAACTGGAACTGTTGATTTTTACAGACATTGACCATCAGTTCTAGAGCTCTGAACATACTCAGTTTCAATTTCAGTTTCAGTTTCTCAAGATGACGCCTTCGCGCTCGGAACGAATTCCATATGCACTAATGTCACAGGTGTCATGTGTATGGTGATCATGGTACATGCCTTAAGCCTGCACATAAATGGATGAGCTGACCAAAAGCTGAAAATACTAGAATTGGCTTTGAGACGCGACTGAGAATGGAACTCACGGCTTCCATCTTATCAACACGGGTCTCCCGCCAGTTAAGCGATGATAAGGCCTCAGAGCCATAATCTAAGCCCAGTAGGCGTGAGTTCGAGTCTTATGCTGCCTGCAGTTTTAGTAAGCTGATTGGCTTTTGCGATAGAACTGTGGAGAAAGAGTGGCAGAGTGGTTCAGATGTTCGCCTGCCAGTATGCCATATCTTCACTCGAGGTTTCAGGGTTCATATCCCGTTGAGGCCTCGACTTTTCTCCTATGTTTGACAGGACAATCAAACTGAACGTCTAGTTCTTCGGAAGGGCACGTAAAACGAGTCGGACCTGTGTGCCTTCTGGCCTGCACACGCTTAAGATCCCACGATAATAATAATAATAATAATAATAGTGCATTTATAGAGCGCTTTCCGAAACCTCAAAGCGCTTTACATCAGTAAACCATACATATATAAACCAAATAACAGGCTACAATACAAACAAACTCATCAAAAACTATCCACAGGAAATCAACAACCACACAGACACACCAAATAATCTCTCTCCCTCTCACCCCTCCCCGCCCACCCCTCTCCCCCCATTTTCAAACACACACCACACAACACCCACACACACACAGCCACACACACACAACACCACCACACACACACACAACACACACACACACACACACACACACACACCACACACACACACACACACACACACACACCCCATTGTGCACAATTCATCCAGAATGTCAAGCAGGATCAACCCACTAGCCAAAATCAGGAAAAACACTGTTTAAAGAAGTAAGTTTTTAAACTTGTTTTGAAAGATGGTAGAGTTTTAGAGTGGCGGACGGACTGAGGCAACAAGTTCCATGTCTGAACAGCAAAAACTGCAAAGGCTCTACCACCGTGAGTTTCTCTGTTATATTTTGGCACACGAAACTTCTTGTCATCCACAGAAGAGCGGAGTGATCGAGAAGGTACGTAGACAGTCAAGAGTTCAGAGAGATAGTCAGGAGCAGTTCCAGAAATGATGTGATTACAAAGGCAGCAAATCTTGTATTTTATTCTTTGTTCAACCGGGAGCCAGTGCAGTGTCTGAAACAGGGGTGTGCAGTGCTGTGACCTACGTGCCTTGAAGATGAGTTTAGCTGCAGAGTTCTGAACTTGTTGCAAATGTTTGAGATGTTTCTGAGGGCAACCCGCAAGGAGTGAATTGCAATAATCTAACCTAGACAGAATGCATGCAGTAACTAACGTCTTGGTTGCGTCTAATGTAAGGTAGTGTCTAATAGAATTAATGCGTCTAAGTTCGATGTATGCAGCCTGACATGTTTTGATGATGTGCTGGTGCATGGAGAGATTATGGTCAAAGACAAAACCGAGGTCACGAACGCAATCAGAAAAAGCAATAGCGGTATTACCGACAGTAATAGTGGAAGGCAGAGAAGAAAGATCTGCAGGCAATGGAGAAACACGAAGGGCTTCAGTCTTGTCATCATTCAACTTAAGTCGATTTTCATACATCCAGGATTTTACTTCAGAAACGCAGTTCTGAAGAGACTGAACTAGATGATCGTAGTTAGAAGGAGAATCAGTATGATTGAGCTGGGTATCGTCCGCATACATTTCATGACGGATGGAATGTGAGTCAATAAGGTGGGTCAGAGGAGAAGTATACAATATGAAAAGCACAGGACCCAGAACAGAGCCTTGAGGCACGCCAAAATCCAAAGGCAGCTCAGAAGATTTGTTTCCGTCGACAAGTACGGTTTGCTTTCTTTCTGAAAGATAAGATCGAAACCAGTGTAAAGCAGATTTTTGAATTCCAAAGTTGTTTTCCAAACGGGAAAGCAAAATTTCATGGTCAATAGTATTGAAAGCAGCTGAAAGATCCAAAAGGAGAAGAATAGAAATTTTGTTTTGATCCAGGGAGGTCAAAAGATCATTGAGAATACGAAGCAGAACAGTTTCTGTGCTGTGCCCTGGCCTGTAAGCGGATTGGTGAGGACTAAGGAGGTTATGGGATGAGAGATGGGAGAAAAGCTGGTCTAGAATCAGACGTTCAAGCAGTTTAGAAAGAAATGGAAGATTGGAAATCGGTCTGTAATTTTTCAGGTCATTTTTGTTGAGGTTAGATTTTTTCAGCAAGGGCTTAACAATGGCAGTCTTAAATTCACGGGGAACAATTCCAGTGGTAATAGACTGATTCATGATGTTTGTAATGGTCGGCAAGAGAAGATCCACATGTTGAAAGAGAAGTTTGGTTGGAATGGGATCAAGTTCACATGATTTAGGGGGAGTCTTAAGAATGGTCTTCCGGACAAGGTCTTCAGAAACTGGAATGAAATTTACAAGTGGTGAGCCAGAAAACGACACAGTGTTTGAACCAGTACTTTGAAATGGTGGAAAACTGTCACGGATCTTGAGAATTTTCTTATGGAAAAAATCGGCAAAAATGTGTGGGAGCAGTTTGACATCGGACACAGTGGGAAGAGACACAGGTTTGATTTTTCCAAGAAGCGAGGACATATTGTGAAAGAGTTGTTTACAAGTGGTAGAACTGGACACTAGCGAAGAATAAAAAGCTGTTTTCGCGTCGTGTACGCAATCTGCAACCGTTTGCTTTGCTGCGTCATAGATTTGTTTGTGTACTGTTAACCGTGATGACTGCCAACAGCGCTCGGCACGCCTACGCTCTCTCTTCAGCTGACGAAGCTGATCAGCGACAGCGCCGTACCACGGGGTAGGCTTTCCGTCCCGGACTTTTCGTTGACGTACAGGCGCATGTTGAAAATCCTGACGAGCAGGACATTCACCCAGCTGACCTGGTATAAAACATTAGAGAGATTGGTTGATTTCCCAGGTCCCTCCCCTAGAAGGTCAATAAATTAGCCTTCTTGCCTTGTTGCTATTGTTGCTATTTTGCCCTGTCTCGGTTAAAAAAATGAGTGGCGCTGCATTGCGGCGACGCGTTCGCAACAGGAAGAGCTGTCTGAGTTTCACATGGTAAATCCATTGTGACAAAAAGAAATGAATATGAACATGAAATGGATATGGATGTGAATATGGATATGAATATGAATATTGATATGGATATGGATATGAATTGGATATGGATATGGATATGAATATGGATATGGATATGGATATGGATATGAATATGAATATGGATATGGCTATGGGTATAAATATGGCTATGGCTATGGCTATGTCTATGGATATGGATATGAATATGGAATGGATATGGCTATGGATATGGCTATGGATAAGGATTTGGCTATGGATATCGATATGGTTATGGCTAGGGATATGGATATGAATATGGATATGGATATAATTATGGCTATGGCTACGGCTATGGCTATGGATATGGATATGGCTATGGCTATGGATATGGCTATGAATATGGATATGAATATGGATATAGATACGGATATGAATATGGATATGGATATGGCTATGGCTATGGATATGAATATGGATATGGATATGGATATAGATATAAATATGAATATGGCTATGGATATGAACATGGATATGGATATAAATATGAATATTGATATGAATGTGAATACGAATTTCTGATGGACACCTCTCTTTGCACACCTCTCTTGGGACAAGCGCAAATTCAAATGGATGCCCAACTTTCGCTTTTGTGTGTGTGTGTGTGTGTGTGTGTGTGTGTGTGTGTGTGTGTGTGTGTGTGTGTGTGTGTGTGTGTGTGTGTGTGTGTGTGTATGTGTGTGTGTGTGTGTGTGTGTGTTGTGTGTGTGTGTATGTGTGTATTGGGAAGGAGGAGGGGGAGTCAACGCTTTGTCCAGCACTTCCAGCCTTAATGAACAATCTTTTACTGATGGACAGGGTGGTCAGAACCATAGAAATCAAGGGAGAGCAGTGTCAGTGTGGCGCCCATTCATCTCCTGCGTTACTTTATTGTCCAGATTCTGAATACGGCCACACTATGTATTCACACTGCTGGTTGAACTTTGGAATAATCATGCACTACATTATGTTAATTTATGCCACAGTAAATTTATGGATTGGAGGAACCATCATCAAGGTCGAGAAAAAGGGCTCAATAGTTAACAAAAGCTGCAATGACCAAGGTCACACATCTACCCCAGTCCTCTTGGAATTAATCAGGAAGACCTTGTCCTGATCTCTCATTCCCCACAGGGGGGCAGTGTCTTCTACAAAGAAATCATCATCATCAGGTGCCCTGCCGCGTGGCGTCGGCGACCATGGACTTCCAACCATCTCTATCTCTCGTTGCCCCCAGCATCTCCCCCACCCTCCTCATGCCCAGCCACTCTGCAAGTCCGTCCAGCATTCTCTCCCTGGGTCTACCTGGTGCTCTCTTTCCCTCCATCTTCCCCGTTGTGACCAGGTGCTCCAAAACCCCCTTCCTTGGTTTTTTGTCAGGGTTAACTCCCTTAGCCGTACTCTCTCCCGAGATATCCACAAGGCAGTGGAGCTATTTACCCATAGCTTGGGGATCTGGTTCGTGGGCACCATGGCCTGTCCACACGCTGGTGGGCCTGCATGCCTCACGTCTGGGGGCCAGACCTCCTCCGAGTCCTACGAGATTCAGCCTGAGTCCGTGAGGTGCTCAGTTACCGCCTGTCGCCACGAAGAGGCACAGCGTAGGGCTTGCTGATGGAGAGGCTATGTACTGACAGGAAGAGACTTACCCCCTTCTGCTCTTCTTTTCGCACAGCAGTGCTAGCCAGCAGTGCAGGCCGAAGCCGACATACTAGACGCATCACATCTGCCAATATGACAAACCTACAAAGAAATACAAAGCTAAATGCTGGGTAAATATGCAATATTTCGAACATTTACAGTATTTTGAACGCTGAGTTTCTTGCTACGCTTTCATTTCTTGTACCGTACTTACTAGTTACTTTGTATCCTGAAGGAAGATTAACTCTTAATATACTAGGGGGCACAGGACAAGAAAGGAAAGCAAAGAGAAGCAGAAAACTCACATTTTTTTCGAAATATTACACATGTTCAAAAAACTGCACATTTACTATACTCTTCCAAAATGGCAGGGCAAAGAATGTGGGTTTGGTGATGCTGTGTGTATTATGTTAAAGGCTTTTTCAGATCCTGACTTTGGTTTATGAACGTACACATTACGAGAGGATAATTAATGCGATGGTTTCACCGCACAATTCGTTCTATTTTGTTTTATTCTTTCTTTCCTCTTTTTAAAAGTAAATAATGCTGGTTGACATTAGCCATTATTCTTCCCCTAAAAAACAATGAAAGAAAGATAGAAAGAAAGAAAGAAAGAAAGAAACAAACCAACCAACCAACCAACCAACCAATCAACCAACCAACCGACCGACCGACCAAGCAAGCAAGCAAGCAGGCAAGCAAGCAAGCAAGCAAGCAAACAAGCAAGCAAACAAGCAAGCAAGCAAGCAAGCAAGCAACCAACCAACCATTAAAAAAAAACACACACACAACACACACACACATACATAGACACATACTCATAGACACACACAGACACACACACACATACAAGCACAGACAGATACACACACAGACACAGACACACACATATACACAGACACAGACACAGACACTGACACAAACACAGACACAGACACACAGACACACACGCACAGACACACAGACACACACACACACACTCACACACACACACACAGACACAGACACACAGACACAGACACACACATATATACACAGACACACACAGAGACACAGACACAGACACACACACACACACACACACACACACACACACACACACACACACACACACACACACACACACACGAAAACCTTAGCAAACCTAATAGGAAGACGTCATTACAGTTTTACACAAAATTCGAAATCAATGCTTTCGAAAACCAGCACCACATCACACTCTTGACACAGACTACCAAATCT
>JAPXFY010000019.1:7100048-7102548 GCA_030674185.1 Monoplex corrugatus
TCTCTCTGTCCTGCTCTCACTCTGTCTCTCTCTTTGTCTCTTTCTCTCTTTGTCTCTCTGTCCTGCTCTCTCTTTCTCTCTTTGTCTCTCTATCCTGCTCTCTCTGTGTCTCTCTGTCTCTCTGTCCTGCTCTCTCTCTCTCTCTCTTCCTGTCTCTCTGTCCTGCTCTCTCTCTTTCTCTCTCTCTGTCTCTCTGTCCTGCTCTCTCTCTCTGTCTCTCTGTCCTGCTCTCTCTCTGCCTCTCTGTCCTGCTCTCTCTCTCTCTGTCTCTCTGCCCTGCTCTCTCTCTGTCTCTCTGTCCTGCTCTCTCTATCTCTCTGTCTCTCTGACCTGCTCTCTCTTTCTCTCTCTCTGTCTCTCTGTCCTGCTCTCTCTCTCTCTGTCTCTCTGTCCTGCTCTATTTCTCTCTCTGTCTCTCTGTCCTGCTCTCTCTCTCTCTGTCTCTCTCTCTGTCTCACTGTCCTGCTGTCTCTCTCTCTTTCTCTCTCTTTGTCTCTCTGTCCTGCTCTCTCTGTCTCTGTCTCTCTGTCCTGCTCTCTCTCTCTCTGTCTCTCTGTCCTGCTCTCTCTCTCTTTCTCTCTATTTGTCTCTCTCTCTCTTCCTCTCTCTATTTCCTCCTCCCCACACCCTCTCTCTCTGTCTCTCTCTCCCTACCCATTCTATCTCCATCTCTTTCCCTTATTCTCTGTCTGTCTCTGTCTGTCTGTTTCTCTTCTCTCTGTCTCCATTTCTCCCTGTCTCTGTCTGTCTGTCTGTCTTTGTCTTTGTCTATGCCTCTCTCCCTCCCTCTCCTTCAATACTGCCGAGCTTGGCAATATAATTTTCGGTCCTTTTGTTATTTCATCTATATTTATATATGCTTCATGCCCCCACCCCCTGGGGCACCATAGTGTATTGCATTAGTGTTGAACATGCAATGGTGTGTGTTGGATATATATGTTGCTTATGCCACATCCCTCGGTGTGTGTGTATCGTGTGTGTGTGTGTGTGTGAGAGAGAGAGATGTGTGCGCTTGTATTTGAGGGGGGGGGGAGAGGGTTATTTCCATGAATGCTGGCAATCACTTTGATTCAGGTTTAGAAATGTTTCTAAATTAGTAATACAACATTTTCACCTTTGCCAGACTATCAGAATGTGACATGACGCATTCCATCATGACTGCTAAAACTCTACAAGGCCATCACCTCCATTTCACGTGAAAAACCGACAAACATGTCTCGCCCAGAGTGTCTGTGGTCTCCCCACAAAACATAGCATAATTAAGTAGATAAACTAAACTTAGATAAACTTACGAGTTTTAACAAAATGTATGCCATTCATGTACAAGCTTCTCTATCATTTTGCTCTATTGGATATTTTAGATTTGTATGTTTTTGTCCGGGGGTATGTCCTGAGATTATGTGCGCGAATGCATTGATATGTGTTCTTAATCGAATCTTCTTTCCTTTATTTTTATTTTCCTGTTAAAATGTGCATGTTTTGAAGCGATTGTAACCCTGATATGGCTCTATGCAATCGGCTGAGCTTTAAACAACAATAACAACAATATTGTTTTTGGTTTTTGTTTGATTGATTGTTTGTGTTGGTTTTGTCTCTGTTTATATTCTGTCTCGTTATTAATCGTTTCGTCAGCATCACGATTCGTAATAGATCTTGGTGCAAATGGTTTCCTCGTCGTTCGCATTAATCGATTAACTCTATGCTGTCTATGGAAGATGTGTTTGTGCGACATCTGTCACGTTTTCCTTGATGCACCGGACGCTGGGGTGGCAGAGGAATATGTCAGGGCAATCTGATGAATGAGAGGAGACAAATCAAAAGGGGATTTAGTTGATTTCCTGCTTATGTGTATCTGTCTGTCTGTCTGTTTCTGCCTGTCTTCCCCTCTGTGTGCTATTACGTTTAGCTTATAACTTCTACTGTTGGAAAATATAGTATCACTGTTATTGTCTGTTTTCTTTTTTTATGTCTGTTTCTCTGTTTGTCTCATAGTCTCTGTCTCTTTCTCTGTCCGTCTGTTTGTTTATCTCCCTTTGTCTCTGTTTCTGTCTCTGTTTGTATCTCTGTCCCACTCGTTGTCTCGCCTCTCTCTGTCTGTCTGTCTGTCTGACTCTCTCTCTTTCTATCCCCTACCCCCTCTTTCTCTGTCTCTGTCTCTCTCTGCTCAATTCTATCTCCTTCTCTTTTTCTCTCTTTCTGTCTGTCTGTCTCTGTCTCTCTCTGCTCAATTCTATCTCCCTCTCTTTTTCTCTCTTTCTGTCTGTCTGTCTCTGTCTCTGTCTGTCTGTCTGTCTCTCTCCCCCTCTCACCTCCCCTCTCTCTGTGTCTCTGTCTGTCTACCCCATTCTCTTTCTTTCTCTCTCTCTGTCCCTGTCTTTGTCTCTCTCTTTCTCTCTGTCTGTCTGTCTGTCTCTCTCCTCTCTCTCTCTCCTCTCTCTCTCTCTCTCTCTCCTCAATACTACCGTGTTTCGCAATATCATTTTCTGTCAATATGTTATTT
>JAPXFY010000019.1:7107548-7120048 GCA_030674185.1 Monoplex corrugatus
GTAAGTGTTCAGGGGAGATGCAGCTTTCGGACGTGGGTCAGATGGGTAGTGTCTGCCATAGTTAGGTGGATTCTGTCAGTTGTTATTATCACACCACCTACCCATCTTTTTTCTAGGACGTCTCTTTCGTTTGGATCCACGCCATTTCAAGTTATAACCTTTGTATCCTGGCTGTTCGCTGGGAAGTCTCATTAGGTGACCCAACCATTTCAGCCTCTGTTTTTCTATATATTCCCGACATCCTGAAGTCCAGCCCCTGGTCATCGTCCTGGGAGGTGGTGACGGGGGTAAACTAGGGGTTTGCTGGGTCAGGGTGAAGTACGGTGTGAGTTTATGCCATTTAGTCTCTACGCTAGGCGTGAAGGCCGACACGCGTCACCTGAAATGCCTTGGCTAACGGGGCTCTGGTGAAATATGGCAGGCCTAGTAAGTAGGTGGTGGATTTTAACAGAAAAGGTGGAGGAGGAGGAGGAGGAGGAGGGGAGGAGGAGGAAGAAGAAGAAGAAGAAGAAGAAGAAGAAGAAGAAGAAGAAGAAGAAGAAGAGAAGAAGAAGAAGAAGAAAAAGAAGAAGAAGAAGAAGAAGAAGAAGAAAAAGAAGAAGAAGAAGAAGAAGAAGAGAGGAGAAGAAGAAGATAAGAAGAAGAAGAAGAAGAGACGACGACGACGACGACGACGAGACGACGACGACGACGACGACGAAGAAGAAGATGATGATGATGATGGTGATGGTGATAATGATGATGATGATGATGACGACGACGACGACGACGATGACGATGATGATGTTGATGGTGATAAAAAAGGAAGAAGAAAAAGAAGAAGGAGAAGAAGAATAAAAAAAAAGAAGAAGAAGCAGAAGAAATAAAAGACGAGCAACAATAACCACAACAATAACCACAACACCACCACAATAACAACTACGACGACAACAACAACAACAACACAACAACAATAACGACAATAACTAGAAGAGGACTTATATTTCAACAATACGTCAGCGCCCGTATTGAATAACCTTCAGCAAGTGCAGGAACAAGACTGGTAAGAGGTTTTTAACATCGGTGAACAAACGTTTTAAGTTTGAAATGTTTGGGTTAGAAGTTTGAAAGGTTGGAGAGATCGATGGGAACGTGTGTATGTGTGTGCGTGGTGTGTGTGTGTGTGTGTGTGTGTGTGTGTGTGTGTGTGTGTGTGTGTGTGTGCGCGTCTGTGTGTGTGTGTGTGTGTGCGAATGTGTGTTTTAGTGTGTGTGTATGTGAAGATAGATAGAGAGAAAGAGAGAATGAGAGAAAGACAGAGAGAGTGAGAAAGAGAGAGAGAGAGGAGAGAGAGAGAGAGAGAGAGAGAGAGAGAGAGAGAGAGAGAGAGAGAGAGAGAGAGAGGGGAGAGGAGAGAGGAGAGAGAGAGAGAGAGAGAGAGAGAGAGAGAGGAAAAGAAAGAGAACACTTGTGTGATTTCAATTGCGCTGGTGGTTAAGAATGTTTCTTTAACACAACCCTTTGTAGTCCGAAATTTAATGCACATCAAAGTTAGTTAATGGATTGCTTTTTTGTTCGATAGACGTTGGAAGCAACGAAAGCATTTAAAAAGTTTCCAAAATATTGGCAATTGTTACATCATAATTCAGAAATATTTTCTAAACTATCAGATAATGAAATTAGTATATAATTTTTAAAACAAACTCATTAAAAATGTTGACATCCTGATGTTCATTTTTAAACTTCCAGTGCGAAAAATGTCATTATATATATATACTGTATGCTATATGGAAGAGAGTTCTTGATGTTATATAGTACCAATACTGTTGTACGGATGTGAGTCGTGGACAGTCAGCAAGCAAAGCCAGAACAAGATTGATGCAGTCGAGATGTGGTTTCTAAGAAGAATGTTGAGAGTTCCATGGACAGCAAAGAAAACTAACGAGACAGTCTTGATGGAGGCAGACACAAGTAGATCATTCACAAGGAAGTTTAGGAAAAGACAGGCAACATTTATAGGCCATTTTATGAGGAAGGGGGATTTGGAGCACCTGGTCACAACGGGAAAGCTGGAGGGAAAGAGAGCACCAGGTAGACCCAGGAGAAAATGCTAGACGGACTTGCAGAGTGGCTAGGGATGAGGAGGGTGGGGGAGATGCTAGGGGCAACGACAGATAGAGATGGTTGGAAGTCCATGGTCGCCAACGCCATTCGGCAGGGTACCTGATGATGATGATGCTATGTGGAGTTCATATGCCAACATTGCCTTTTCATAAGTGTATAATCTTTTTTTGTCATTTTTTTTGCCACATCGTGTGTGTTAGAAGTCTGTTTCGTATGAAGCAAAAGATTATAATAAAAAAAAAGTAAGAAAAAATAAATGAATCCAAAGTGATAACCGTGGCTTTTTGTTCAGCTGGCAACATAATCAGATTGTTACATCTGCTTGGCCTAGTGAAGAGAATGGCCAAATGGTTCAGACGTTCGCCTGCCAACAGCTAAACTCGAGGTTCCAGGGTTCGTTCCCATGTGGAGGCCTCGACTTTTCTCCTCAGTTTGACCGGAAAATCGAACTGAACGTCTAGTCTTTCGGAAGGGAACGAAAAAACGAGTTTGACAAAGGCCTGGGTTCGAAACGATGTGCTTTATACTCCAAAGGATCTTTTACAAACAAGGCATTTTTTGATATTTTGTTTCGAGTTTGACCCGTGTGCCCTCTGACCTGCGCAGGCAAAAGATTCCATGGCAGTTGAAAATCGTAAAGAGTAGTCGGCGGCTGTTCTGGTATGAAAATAAAACCCATAAAAACAGGAGACATAGATTGATCATTAAAGAAAACAAAAGACACAGTCTTGATGGAGGCAGACACAAGAAGATCATTGATAAAGAAGATTAGGAAAAGACAAACAACATTTATAGAACATTTTATGAGGAAAGGGAATTGGAGCACCTGGTCACAACAGGAAAGCTGGAGGGAAAGAGAACACCAAGTAGACCCAGGCAGGAAATATTGAACGGATTTGCAGGGTGGCTGAGGACAGAGAGGGTGGAAGATGTACTCGCAGCGGCAAGGGATAGATTCGTGTAGAGGGCTATGATCGCTAACGCCATTCGGCAGGGCACATGATGTTGATGACGATGATAATGATGATGATGGTGATAGATTTAGTTCCCAGGCTTCTCCCAGGAAATTATCCTTCTTGTCTTTCTGAAGTCTTGTTAAAAAAAAAACTGGGTGGTGCTGTAATGTCGAAGCGATGTCAAAGGGGAGAAGACCCCGAGCTTTGTGTAATGGTGGGTCACGTGACCAAACCATGCAAGCTTGCATCACTAGTGTTAACTTTGTGTCAGATCGTATGAACAACGCAGAACAACGGCCATTCAACAGAAGAGGGAATAGCGGAAGTAGAACAGAACAAAGCAGGACAAGCTTAGTGTACATTTGACTAAAACATTATTGGAACCAGAAGAAAAACACTAAAAAAAGAATAAGAATGTGTATTTAATACAGCAAGACAAAACAGGCGCAAATTCTCGGCGTGTGTATTGACATATGGAAGTTGTTTTAAGCGTAACCAGGTCTATAGACATCTTGATTCGGGAGATCGGAAACCATCTCTACTTCTGAGGGATCGAGAACCATCTCTTCTCTTGGGAAATCGAGAACCATCTCCAATCGTGGGAGACAGAGAACCATCTCTAGTGTTGGGACATCGAAAACCATCTCCACTCTTAGGAAATCGAAAAACCATCTCTACCCCTGGGAAATTGAGAACCATCTCCACTCCTGGGACATCGAATACCATCTCCACTCTCGGGAGATGAAGAAGCATTTCCACTCTTGGGAGACAGAGAACCATCTCCAATCTTAAGAGATCGAGAAGCATCTCCTCTCCTGCACTCCTGGGAGAGAAAAAGCAAAAACAAAAAACAACAAAAACAAACAAAAACAAAACAAAAAAGAAAAAATATATCTCCATTCGTGGGAGACTGAAAACCATCTCGACTCTTGGGAGACTGAGAACCATCTCCAGTCCTTGTTAACCAAGAACAATCTCCTTTCTTGGGAGATTGAGAAACATCTCCACCCTTGGGAGACTGAAAATCATCTCCACTCGTTACTCAACAGACGAGAGGTACCCAAGCATATTTGAACCTAAAACTTTACGATAGGAAACAGAACTTCTTACCCACTTGACTATCGCATCCTTTGCTTTCAACTTTTCTAGAATCTTCTCCGCAGAAACACCCACAGCCTGAAAGGAGGTGTAAGGTATTCATGTCACGTTCCACTGCTTCAGTCCACGAGCCTTACTGATGGCTTTCTATTGGTCACGTCCTCTGCATTGCAGACTCCATTCTGTACCATGCAATGGTCTGACTGGTGCACCATGGGAGTGGTGCAGTGCGCGTGACTGATCGTCTGTCTAACTGGCTGTGTAAAGCCCCTTTTGGGAAAGTTTGATTTTGGGGACTTTCTAACCACATACAGATTAATTGACTTGGAGTGTGACTTGAGTAGAAACAAAGAAGCTTACAGACAAATAAACAAAAAGAAAGAACAAGAGAGAACAAAGAAAGAACAAAGAAAGAAACATCCATCCATCCATCCATCCGTCCGTACGTCCATCCATCCATCCATCCATCCATCCATCCATCCATCCATCCATATATACATACATACATACATACAAACATACATACATATATACATACATACATAATACATACATACATACATACATAATATGCACATACATACATACATAATAAATTCATATAAAGCAAGCAAGTAAGTAAGCAAGCAAGCAAGCACAAGCAAACAAACAACCAACCAATAAACCAGCCAACCAACCAACCAACCAACCAACCAGCCAACCAACCAACCAACCAACCAACCAACAACCAACCAAACACCAACCAAACAATCAACCAAACAAACAAAAACTAGCAATGCAGGATGTTAGTTGACAGAATGCGGGAGTCAAAAGGTTAATTTACCTTTGTCTAAAACAATATTGGTCCAGTCAAGGTTAACATCCCAAATTTAAAAAATGCTTGTGAAAAAACATCCATATAGGATCTGTCTTGTATCTCACATAAAGACCCATACTGGATGATAAAGATCAATACCCATCTTATCTGTTGGGTCAATGAGAGAGCGCTTAATCACCAATATGTAATATAGACTGTGTTGGTATGAGTCTCTTCAACTTCTTGCTGTTACAGTGCATGGCCTTTACAGGTTTGTGAAGACTTGCACTTCAATACTAGTGTGGTCAATGGATGGACAGTCGTAAGGACATGCAGTTGATTCTCTCTCTCTAAGTTCCAGCAACAAACAAATCCAGGGAGTGAGATTTGTTCTGTCCAGAATGCCCTGGAGTATGGTCTTAGACATAAAAAATTGAAAAGTATCTTGTTTATGAAAGATCCTTTGAAGTAATATAAGCACACTGTTTCGAGTGTCCCATGGCTTTTTATCTTTATCTTTGGCACTTGATAAAGAGCCTGGGGCTCGAAACGTTGTGCTTATATTACTCCAAAGGATCTTTCATAAACAAGATACTTTTCAGGAACCAGAAGAACAAGAAAACCAATGTAAGCGCGTATTCAACAAAACAAGACAAAAAAGCGCAAATTTTCAGCCAACCGGCCTTTGTCAAGCGCGAACGCACGGTCACAAACAGATCACAAACACCAAACAAGGATAATAAAAACAGGACTAAAAACTTCCCTGCCGCCTCGTCCAGTGGGTAAGAAGGGGACCAAATGGAATTCCATTTTATTATCCATTGTTTTGTGTTTGGTGTTTGTGATCTGTTTGTGACCGTGCGTTCGCGCTTGACAAAGGCCGGTTGTCGAAAATTTGCGCTTGTTTTGTCTTGTTTTGTTGAATACGCGCTTACATTGGTTTTCTTGTTCTTCTGTTCCTGTTTGCTTGGGCGCGGGCAGTCACGCTTGTTTTGGATCTTGTAAGATACTTTTCAATTTTTGGTTTTAACCTAAAGATCCAGCGGTCATATTTTGTTTTTACCTTTTATAATCTTAGACAGTTTATGACCTATACAAACAGGCTGGCTGTCTTTTTTTGACTTACTCCTGCTGTAATATCCTTGACTTTACAGTGTTTGAACTGATACAGCCGTGGGACTCGAAGATTTAACGCTCTTATGAGTCCGATCCCACCCCGCAACAAAAAATGTTGAATTCCTTGCTCAGTTGGTTTGAGCGTCGGATTCACATGCTAATGGTTGTGGGTTCGAGTTCTGGTGTGCGTTACATTAATACTGGCCTTCTCACTGTCCCATCTTAACATCATTATTCTAGTGGTGTCGGTATGGATTAGATAAGTTCCCCCTTCCCACCGCATCATTAGTATCAACTTTGTGTCAGATCGTATGAACAGAACAAAGCAATGGCCATTCACAGAAGAGGGATTGGCTGAAGTAGAACCAAACAAAACAGGACAAGTTTAATGTACCTTTGACTAAAACATTATTGGTTTTAATCAAGATTAAAAAGCTCAAAGTTATAATGTCTGTGGAAGGACAAATGCATACACGATCTGTTTCGTATCCACTATACAGACCCATACAAACGGTATAAGATCAGTATTTATCTTGTCTGTTAGGTCAACGAAAGAGCGCTTAATTACCAGGATCTAATAAAGATTGTGTTGGTGCGAGTCATTTCAACTTCTTGCTGCTTCTGTGCATGGCCTTTACAGGTTTGTGGAGACTTGTACATCATAATAATATGTGACCTCCCACCACGAAATCAGTCTTAACTCGCAGTCGTTGAACAGCACTAAGAGATGAAAAGGTGACTGAGGGTCTATCTCGGGTGTTTTGACTTTTTCTCAAAATTGATTTCTGTAGACTATAATTATCCCCCACAAATTTTTTTTTCTTGAAAAATATTATTAATCAATTTAAAATGGTATTTTAATGCACTGATCGCAGCAGAAAGAACGCAATTTCCTACCATAAGTACCTATTTTTGTCTCTTATTATGAACCGTAACCTGTACAGTACCCACACATGTAATATACTGATGGAAAGCTCTTTGGTGCACCTTTCAGATAATGACAGCGAAAATTAGAAACAAACTGGGTCAAAGCCACCAAATAAAGAAATTTAAGTAAAATGTGTGGGAGAGCACACAAAAACTTCAGAGGCCGTTTTCTCAAAATGGCCGCCATACAACTTAATGACTTTAAACATACATAACATCTACATTTTATTTGATACAAGCTTTACTCAAGTACCAAAATAATCAGCAGAATGTACACTTTCCAGTGATATGTATATCTCAAAATGCCCAAAATGCGAGTTAAGACTGATTTCGTGGTGGGAGGTCACATATGGTCAATGGGTGGACAGTCATAAGGACACCAGCGTTGATTCTCTGTCTCTCAGTTGCAGCAACAACCAAGTCCAGGGATAGAGATTTGTCCAGACCAGGGTGCCCTGAAGTATGCAAGAAGCTGGTGGATAGGGTGAGTGAGTCAAAGAGTTAAGTAAATTGCTTTGCCTGCATGTTGACAATGATGGACGTTAGGGGACAGGTTGAGAGAGTCAAAGGGTTAATGTACCTTTGACTGAAACGTTACTGGTCCAATCAAGTTTGACATGTTCAAATTTAAAATGTCTCTGGAAGGACATATGCATCCTGAATCTGTCTCGTATCCCCAAAAGATCCATACCAGGCGGTAAGGATCAGTATTCATCTTATCTGTTGTTCACGAGAGAGCGCTTAACCACCATATGATCTTCAATCACTTAACTTCAGTGCCCTGCCGACATTTTTGCGCCGTTGTCAGGTGAAACCCTCAGTGACTTCTCATACCATTCATCTATCTTCCCTCGTTGGTCCCCCATGTGCATGCTCAACTCCACCACTCCTCATCACCAGGGCCATCTTTTACTTGCAAGGGCCGTTCTAGGCATTTTACTTCCTCTCTCCAGGTTGGGATAGACCTTGTGTCTGCTCTTATCTCCTCACAGGGCTTCCCCGGGGTTGTTGGACTCAGGTGCTACCCAAAAACCCCTTTATCCTCATATAAAATGGACACTAAAAAGGGTGTTTGCCTGTCTTTGGATACCTATACTTCCTTATGGGAGGCTTAAACAACATCAGGGAATTTTCATAATAAGACTGTGTTGGCTTACTATTCACTTTTAAAACTTCTTTGCTGACCATGTGATATTGACCATGTCAAGGTTGAAGTGATAGGACTTGCTCATTAATACTGGTATGGTCAATGGTTGAGGACAGTCATAATGATCATTCAGGTTAAGATTTGGTCATGTCTGCTCTAATTGCAGCAGTACAAACACAGTCCAGGAAAGAACTGAGATTTATCCAAACCAGGGTGTCCTGTCTTAGATAGTGTGTAATGGTGGGTGACGTGACCAACCATGTAAACTTGCATCATTAGTGTTAACTTTGTGTCAGATCGTATGAACAACGCATAACAACGGTCATTCAACAGAAGAGGGAATAGCGGAAGTAGAACACAACAAAGCAGGACAAGTTTAGTGTACATTTGACTAAAACATTATTGAACCAGAAAAAAAAACACGAAAAAAAGAATAAAACGTGTATTTAATCACAAGACAAAACAGGCGCAACCTTTTCGGCCTTCAGCGAAAAGATCACGAACAAACAAACACCAGATACAAAAATTAGGAGAAAAAGACTTAAATTCCCGCTGCTCCGTAAAGTGTGAGAAAAGAAATAAGTTTGTTCTGTTAGATCACGAGAGAGCGCTTAATCACCAGTATCTGAAAAGACACTGTGTGGTATGAGTCACTTCAACGTCTCGCTGTCATGTGCATGACCTTTGCAAGTTTATAAAGACTTCCACATCAATACTAACAATTTCAGGAAGCACAGATGGAAATGTCAAAATAAGAAGGAATCTTTAAAGAAAAAAAAAATACTGGAATTGCACGCCTGCTTCTTGCACGACGATGATTCTCATTCCCTGAAATGTCATTTCTTTTGTGGTGCTTTTCAATTCGGTATAATCTATCTCTTGAAGCCTCTAATACTGACTCCTTTTCGAGACTTCAAGAGGACAGTGGGATCTTTCCTTTGCGCGGTGTGTCATCGCTTCCACTGATTATCCCCCTTGGTCAGTGATAAGACGGGATGGGCGAAGCTCTATTACTTTTGAAAAGTTTTCAACTTGAAAGGGCAAGTTCGTAGGGACTAGGGATACGAATGACAGGCATTTATGTGATTGAGTATGAAGTTTGAGGTAGGTAGGTGGGTGGATGATTTTTTTCCCTCTCTTTCTCTCTCACTCTGTGCTTTCTGTCTCTGTCTCTCTGTCTGTCTCTCTTTCTGTCTCACTCACTCACACACACATACGCACACGCACCACATACACACACTGCGCGCGCCCACACACACAAACATCACTGACACACCACCACACCACACACACACACGACAACACAGACACACACACAAACACACAAACAACAAACATAAATAACACACAAACACAATACACACAAACACAACACATAAAACAAAACACAAACAACACACACCACACACAACACACACACACACACCACACACACACACATACACACACAACAACACAAAACACTACACACAAGACAACCAACACACACAACGACACACACAACACAGCAACACACACAACATCACACAACACAAACACACACAAACACAACACACACACACCACAACATACACACACAACACACACACACACACACACACACACACACACACACACACACAACACCATACACACACAACACACACACACACACACACACACACCACGAAACACACAACACACACACATCCACACACACACAAAAACCACACACACAGACACACAAAACACAAACAACACACAACATCACATCACACACACACACACATCACACACACACACATCACACACACACACACACACACACACACACCACACCAACCATACATACAAAACACACACACACGCATCCTCCCCACATCAGAATCTTTACGATTTCTGGACCCTCCAAAGACGAGAACTAATCTTTTCCTCAAATACATCTCATCATCCTCATCTTCCATCTCATCATCACTCATCATCATCATCATCAACATCATCATCACCATGTGCCCTGCCACATGGCGTTGGCGATCATGGCCCTCCATACGAATCTATCTTTTGTCGCTGCAAGTACATCTCCCATCCTCTCTGTTTTTTCAACTGCCGCAAGTCCGTCCAATATTTTCTCCCTGGGTCTACTCGTGTTCTCTTTCCCTCCAGATTTCTTGTTGTGACTATGTGCTCTAATTTCTCATGTCTCATAAAATGTCTTATGAATGTTGTTTATCTTTTACTAGTCTTCTTTGTTAATGTTCGTTTAGTGTTTGACTATTCAGGACTATTTCCTTTGTTTTCTTTGCTGTCCATGGAGCTGAACATTCTTCTTAGAACCACATTTCAGCTGCTTCATCTTGTTCTGATTTTGCGTGTTGACTGTCCACGCTTCAAACCGTACAACAATACCAGTTCTGGCAACACTGAAGACATGTCTTCCTGATGTTAATTACCCACTAAAAACAACAACAACACACACACACACACACACACACACACACACACACACACACACACACACACACACACACACACACACACACACACACACACACACACACACACACACACACACACACACCATCTTAACATATGAATTTTTTGTTAGCCTGTCAAAAAGTCCTATAGCAAATTATCTTTAACACGCCGTTATTTCACATGTTCAAATGTTCAATTTTACTGTTTCAATCGTTAATTATGATAACGTCTTGTGATTTTGTTCCTTCTCATCTTCGGCAACAGTTGTTTTCTGGTTCATTTCTTTTTCCTGAAGATTAACCATTTCCAAGTATACTCTTCACTCCTCATGAATTTTTTTGTTGTTTTTTTTTTGTCTAAAATCACTTTAGTGAATAGACATGAAATGAAAGACCACCACACACACACACACACACACACACACACACACACACACACACACACACACACACACACACACACACACACACACACACACACACACACACACACACACACACACAAAATCCGTCTAAAGCACATACTGTGAATAGACGTTAAAGAAATACGAACGCAACACACCAAAAATGCCCTGAAGCACCAGCAGAATTATGCACAGCCGTGGTATAATCAAGGCCAGCCCAACACTCAGAGCAGTATACCAGAAAATACGGAAACCTTATGAAGCAAAGAAAAAGCCTGTGCGCAAACGTCAAAGAAGACACATCAAAATCAAAGAGAAAGAGAGAGAGAGAGAGAGAGAGAGAGAGAGAGAGAGAGAGAGAGAGAGAGAGAAGAGTCTGAGATTAGAGAGGAGAGTTTGAGTTTTAGAGAGAAAGAGAGAGAGGAATAAGAGAAAGAGAGAGTAGTGTGTGTGGTGTTGTGTGGATGTGAGGTGTGTTTGTGGGTTGTGTGGTAAGTGTATGTGAGGTGAGTGTGTGTGTGTGTGTGTGTGTGTGTTGTGAGCGCGCGTGCGCGTTTTTGTATTAATATATGTATGTATGTATTAGTATGCTATAAATATATATATATGTTATATTATTATAGATATGTAGTTTATATATATTTATATTATATATACTTTATATATATTACGTAATCATATATTATAAGTGTGTGTGTGTGTGTGTTGTGCGTGGGTGCGTGCGTGTGTGTGTGTGTGTGTGTGTGTGTGTGTGTGTGTGTGTGTGGAGAGAGGAGTGTGTTGACCGCGTGCGCGTTTTTGTTTAATATGTGATGTTGTATGTACGTAGCATAATTATATGTGTACATATATATTTATAATAATAATTAAAATAATAATAATAGATATATATTATCAACATACATATAATTTGTATATATAGTGTGTTGGCGTTGTGTGCGTGTGTGTCTGTGTGTCTGTAGTGTGTGTGTGTGTGTGTGTGGTGTTGTTGTGTGTGTGTGTGTAAATAAACTGGACCATTATTTCTGTCGAAATAAAGGAAAGATAATAGATAGATTATTAGATAAAGATAGATAACAGCTAGTAATAGATATACATAGATAGAAATAGATAGATAATAGATAGATGAGATGATATCGAAAGATACATAGATGATAGATAGATAGATAGATAGATAGATGAAATAGATAAGACATATTGATAGACAGCATATAGATAGATAGACTAGACAACTGAGAGACAGACAGACAGATGAAGATAGATAGATAGATAGAAGATTAGATAACGATAGACAGATATGAGATAGATAGATAGATAGATAGATCGAAGATAGAAGATAGAATAGATAGATAGATAGATAGACAGTAGATAGAAGAAGTTGAGATTGATTAATAGATAGATAGATAGTCGATAGATAGATAGAAGATAGACAGATAGATAGATAGATAGATGTGGATGACTAATAGAAGATAGATAGAATAGATAGATGAAGATAGAAGA
>JAPXFY010000019.1:7132548-7142548 GCA_030674185.1 Monoplex corrugatus
TAAGTGAAGATTTTATGACTTTTTGTTTGTTTGTTGGTTGTTTTCTTTCTTTTTTTTCTTTCTTTTTTCTTTCTTTCTTTCTTTCTTTCTTTCATCTATTTTTTTCTTTCTGGCTTTCTGCCTGTCTGTCTCTCTTTCTTTCTTCTTTTTGGTTCTTTCGTGTTTTTTTTTCTTTTTCTTTTTTTTTTCTTTCGTTCAAACTTTCTGTCTTTTTTTTGTCTGTCTGTCTGGCTGGTTGTCTGTCTGTCTGTCTGTCTCTTTCGTTTGTTTTGTTTTTGTTTTTGTCTCTCCTTGTCTATGTCCCTCTTCTCTCTCTCTCTCTCTCTCTCTCTCTGACACACGCTCTCTCTGTCTCTGTTTCCTGTCTGTCTGTCTGTCTCTCCTCTCTCTCATTCCATCCTGTTTCGTACGTTTTCTTCTTCTCTCTACTTTTTGTGGTTTAGTTATTTTTTGCTTTTTTTGTTTGACTTCTTTATGTTTCTCTTCTTTGCCCCCCCCCCCTCCCCCCGCGCTTTCACGCACCTATTGTTTGCTATTTAATGTTGTCTATGTTTCTTGCCCCCCGTTCATATTCTTTTTTTTTTCTTTTCTTCTATCTGTCTTTTTGTCTGTCTGTCTGTCTGTCTGTCTGTCTGTCTGTCTGTCTGTCTGTCTATCTACCTTATCTGTTCGTCTGTACGTTTATCTTTTTTTTGTTTGTTTCTATCTATCTACTTGTCTTTCGATTTTTCCTCCCATCTATTACACCACCCATCTATCTATCTATCTATCTATCTATCTATCTATCTATCTATCTATCTATCTATCTATCTATCTATCTATCTATCTATCTATCTATCTATCTGTCTATCTATTTCTATCTATCTATCTATCTATCTATCTATCTTCTATCTTCTATCTATCTATCTATCTATTATCTATCTATCTATTTCTATCTATCTAATCTATCTTCTGTCTATCTATCTATCTATCTATCTGATCTATCTATCTATCTATCATCTATCTATCTATCTATCTATCTTATCTATTTATCTATCTGTCTACTGTCTATCTGTATGTATCTATTATGTATCTATCTATTATTATTATTATTATGTCATGTATTATGTATGTATTATTATGTATGTATGTATGTATGTATGTATGTATCTATCTATTATCTATCTGTCCATGCTCTCGCTAATGTATTAGTATATATGTATGTGTACGTGCATGCGTGCTGTGTGTTTGTTTAGTGTTAGTCGTGTGTGTTGTTGTGTGTGTCGTCGGCTATGTGTATGTATATTTATGTGTGTGTGCGGCGCGTGTGTTTGTGTGTGAGTGTGCTGTGGTGCGTGTGTGTGTTGTGTGTGTGTGTGTGTGTATGTGTGTGTGTGTGTGTGTGATGTGTGTGTGGTGTGTGTGTGTGTGTGTGTTGTGTGTGTGTGTGGTGTGTGTGTATGTGTGTGTGTGTGTGTGATCTTGTGTTTGTTTCTTGTGTGTGTTTTTTTTTTTTATGTGTGTTTCTTTTTTGTCGTTTGTCTTGTTCTTTTCTTTCCTTTTCCTTTTTCTATTCTTTGTATTCCTTTTTTCCTTGAATATGGAATAGCATTGAAAGAAAGAGGGAGGGAGAGAGAGAGAGACAGAGAGGGAGACAGACAGACAGACAGACAGGCAGACAGACAGAGACAGATATATATATATATATATAAAGAGAGAGAGAGAGAGAGAGAGAGAGAGAGAGAGAAAGAGAGAGAGAGAGAGAATCGAGATACCGAGAGAGAGAGAGAGAAATAGAGACAGGAGAGAAAGAGAGATAGATATATAGATATAGAAAGAGAGAGAGATATATTAGAGAGAGAGATGGAGAGAGAGAGAGAGAGGACAGACAGACAGACAGATAGATAGACAAAGACAGAGACAGAGACACAACGAACGAAAGACAGAGAGAGAGAGAGAGAGACAGACAGACAGACAGACAGACAAACAGACAGAGCAGCAGACAGAAGACAAGACAGGACAGAGAGAGAGAAAGAGACAGACGAGAAGAGAGGAGAGAGACAGAAGACAGAGAGAAGATGACAAGACAGAGACAGAGAGACAGAGACAGACAACGAGAAGACGAGAGAGAGGAGAGAGAGAGAAAGAGAGCAGAGAGAGAGAGAGAGAGACAGAGACAGAAAAGAGAAACAGAGACAAACAGACAGAGCAGGCAGGCAGACAGATAGACACAGCAGAGACGAGAGAGAGAGAGAGAGAGAGAGAGAGAGAGAGAGAGAGAGGAGAGAGAGAGAGAGAGAGAGAGAGAGAGGGGGGTCATGGAAATAGAGGGGTACTGCAGATTAGAAATATTTCACTTTTTTTTTTCATACTTCAGGTTCCGCTTTGAAAAAAAAAAAAAGAAAAGAATATGACAGTTTAATGGCCACAGAGTCTTGGACATGTTCCTTTTTTCTTTATTTTCACAGCGTTATGAAGAAGTCGAAAACAAAGATAAGCATGTTACTGAAGAGTTCCATCTTGGATTTGAAAGTGTTTGACGGGGCTGTCCGCAACACTTTCTTTCATAACGTACCTTGGCGTCAATCAGGCCCGAGAGATACAATCACGTAGGGTTTTTGGCCAGAATGTTTGAAAAAAAAACCCACCTCTGTGACGTATCCGTGAAGTGGATGAGACATGACTATGTGGCCACAGTCTTCCCCAAAAAGTCATATCGTTGTGACTCTGGGTTGGAACCTGTTAGGCCCCAATAACCCCACAGTGTCTTAAATCATCATCATATCATCATCATCATCATCATCATCATCATCATCATCATCATCATCATCATCATCATCATCATCAAGTGCCTTACCACATGACTTGGCGATCATGGCCTTCCATCTGTTTCTATCTCTTGTTGCCGCAAGCACATCTTCCACCCTCTCTGTCTTCAGCCTCTCTGTAAGTCCGTCCAATATTTTTTCCCCTGGGTCTACTGGGTCTCTTTCCCTTCAGCTTTCCTGTCGTGACCAAGTGCTCCAATTCCCCTTTTCTGATAAAATGACCTATAGATGTTGCCTGTCTTTTCCTAATCTTCCTTATGAATGATCTACTTGTGTCTGCCTCCATCAAGACTGTCTCGTTTGTTTTCTTAGCTGTCCATGGAACTCTCAACATTCTTTTTAGAAACCACACTCGGCTGCCTCAATCTTGTTCTGGCTTTGTTTGTTGACTGTCCACGCCTCGCAACCGTATAACATGTAAACATTATCGGTTTTATGTAACATTGTCGGTTATATATATATATATATATATATATATATATATAATATATATATATATATATATATATATATATATATATATAGCATCATCGGTTTTGCGTAACATTATCGGTTTTATGTACCATTATCGGTTATATATAACATATCGCTTATTACATTACGGTTTTATGTAAATTGATCGGTTATATACAACATTATCGGTTATATGTAACATTATCGGTTATATGTAACATTGTCGGTTATATAACATTATCGGTTATATGTAACATTACGTTTTTTAACTTGTCGGTTATATGTAACATTGTCGGTTATATATAACATTGTCGGTTATATATAACATTCAAGAATTCTCTTCCTGATGTCTCTTTGTTAGGATGATGGAATTGGAACCCAAACTTTCCTGTAGTTAGTTCGTTGCTCTTCCCGCTGTACCCAGTGGCTGATTTCTTTCTTTCGTTCTTTCGTTTTTTGTTTTTCTTTCTTTCATTCTTTCTTTCGTTCTTTCGTTTTTTTTCTTTTCTTCTTTTCACTTCTTTCTTTCTTTCTTTTTTTTCTTTTTCTTCTTTGTTTTTCTTTCTTTCATCTTTCTTTCTGTCTTTTTTTTTCTTTCTTTCTTTCATTTCGTTCTTTCTTTTCTTTTTTCGATTTTTTTTCTGTCTGCCTGTCCCCCGCCTTAATTCGTTTACTTTTTTTTTTTTTGCGATTGTTTTTTCTTTTTTTCTTTTATCAACGTTCTTTTGTTGTCTTTTTCTTTCTTTGTTTCTCTTCTTTCTGTCTATTTTATTTTCTTTCTTTTTTTTTTTTTCTTTCTGTCTTTGCGTTTTTCGTCTTTTTTTCTTTCATTCTTTCTTTCTCTCTTTCTTCATTCGTTCTTCGTTTTATTTTTTCATTTTTTCCCTTTTTTTTTCTTTCTTTCTTTCTCTTTCTTTGTCTGACTTCTTTACTTTTTTCCTTTCTCTTTCTTTCTTCTTTTTCATTTTTCTGTCTTGATTCTTGTCTTGTTGTCTTCTTTCTTTTTTCTTTCTTTCTTTCTTTCTTTCTTTCGTTCATTTTTCTTTCTTTCTTCTTGCTTTCTTTTGTTGTCTTCTCTTTCTTTCATTCTGTTTTCTTTCGTTTTTTTTCTTTCTTTCTTTCTCTGTTGACGTTTTCTGTCTTCCTTCCTTTCTTCTTTCTTTTTTCTTCTGTTCATTTTTCTGTGTTACATTCTTTCTATGTGTTTGTGTTTTTCTGTCTTTCTTTCTTTTTCTTTCTTCTCTTTGTTTGTTTCTTACTTTGTTTGTTTGTTTGTTTCTTCCGTTCTTTCTTTTTCTTTGTTTGTTCGTTTCTTACTTTGTTTGTTCGTTTCTTACTTTGTATGTTATTTCTTCCGTTCTTTCTTTCTTTTTCTTTCTTTGTTTGTTTCTCACTTTGTTTGTTCGTTTATTTCTTTCTTTCTTTCTTTCTGTCCTTTTTCTTCAATTCTTTCTTCGTTTTTATTTCATAAATTTATAGCAATCTTTCTTTTTTCTTTTTCTCCATGGTGTCTTTCTTCCTTCAGTCCACTTTTTCTTCTTTTCCGTCTGTCTTTATTTCTACATCTCTAGATTTCTTTTTTTTCTTCTTCAGTGTTTGTTGATGTCTGTCCGTGTGTCCATATTCTTAATTTATTTAATCCGGAGCAAGACACGCTTCCTTCGGTCTCCCCACCCCCACCCCCCCGTTTTCATCATCCTCCCTCCTTCCTCCCTGCCTTCCTTCCTTCTTTCTTTCCTAAATTTTTTCTTCTTCCTTTCTTTCTTCTTTCTACGATCATATCTTTTTGCATTTTTCCAGTTGTTTTTTTTATTTCTCTCTCTCTCTCTGTTTCTTGTCTTCCGTTCAGGGGAGAGCAGTCGTGACGACACGTCTCGCATTTATCACGAATTAGATGGCATCCTCACCCCACCGGTCCTTTTTCCCGGATCGGGTGGCTGCTGGTGGATATTCCTGTTGCATATCTACGTGTTACACTCCACAATTAAAGCAAACAAGCGAAAAAAATATACACATGAATACAAAAAAACCCAAAAAAAACCGAAAACAACAAAAACAAAACAACGATACACGCAGGCAGACAGACTGACAAGTAAATACTGAATTGGTTAAAACAACGAAAGAAAAACACAACAAAACAAAAAGCAGAGAAAGAAAGAAGAAAGAAAGAAAGAAAGAAAGGAAGAAAGAACGAAAAATACGAACGAACGAACGAACGAGCAAACGAACAAACGAACAAACGAACAAACAAACAAACAAACAAACAAACAAACAAACAAACAAACAAATAAACAAACAAACAAACAAATAAACAAACAAACAAACGAACGAATAAACAAACAAACAAACAAATAAACAAACGAACAAAGATACAAACAAACAAACAAACAAACAAATAACAAACAACAAGATACAAACAAACAAACAAACAAACAAACAAAATAAACAAACAAACAACAAACAAATAAAACAAAAAACAAACAAACAAACAAACAAACAAACAAACAAATAAACAAACAAACAAACAAAAAAATAAACAAACAAACAAACAAACAAACAAACAAACAAACAAATACAACAAACAACAAACAAACAAACAAACAAACAAACAAACAAAACAAAAACAAACAAACAAACAAAAAACAAACAAACAAACAAACAAACAAACAAACAAACAAACAAACAAACTAAATAAACAAACAAAAGAAATCAAAACAAAAGCACGTTTCAGAAACAGATGTAAACAGATAGACAGACAAACAGACACACACAGAAATACAAACAACCTCTCTCTGTCTCTACCTCTGTCTGTCTGTCTCTCTGTCTCTGTTTCTCTCTGTCTGTGTGTCCCCCTCCATCCGTCCTCTTTCTCTCTCCGTCTCTCTCTCAAACACACACACACACACGCATGTGTGCACGCGCGTGCGCACACACAACACAACACACACACACACACACACACACACACACACACACACACATAAACACACACTCTCACACTCACATATTCACGCATAAACACACACACACACACACACACACACGCACATACACATCACGCACACAACTCACGCTCACAATTCACGCACAATACACACACACACACACACACACACACACCGCGCGCTCCCGCGCACATACACATACGTACACACGCAAACGCAAGCGAACGCATGCACAATGATGAAACACAGAAAATAAAAAAACGAAACACCAACAACAATAACGACAACAACAACATCAGCAACAACAACAACAAAACCCAACAACAACAATCTAACGTATATTAAAAAAAAACACGCGCAAAGTACATAATGTACAAAATTGTTTTTAAAAATTAGAGAAAAGTAAAAAAGAGGAAACATGTTAAAAAAAAAAAGCAGAGAAAACAAACAAATAAAGAAATAAAGAAGGAAACAACAAACAAACAAACAAACAAACAAACAAACAAACAAACAAACACAACCAATTAGCAAAACAATTCTGTCATAACGAAAATATTGCGCTAATAATTAGCATCGGTGTTTTGTTGCATCACCACCACCACCAACAACAGCAACAACTACAAAATGCCGCAACAAGAAATAAACCAATGCATAAGCGAAAACACCAACGAATAAATCACTTGCAAAGAATAATAAATAAGAAAAAAATCACAGACTAAAAGAGAAAAAAAAATCACCACACACCCCTCCGTGAATAAAGAGACCCCCAAAAAAACAAACAAACAAACAAACAAACAAACAAACAAACAAACAAACAAACAAACACCGAAACGAACAAACAAACATTTCTTTTGTAACGAAAATATTCAGCTAGTAATTAGCATCTGTCTCCATCACCAAAAACAACAACGTTACAACACGCCACGACAATAAATAAATCAATGCATAATCAAAATCACAGACAAATAAATCATTTACAAGGAATTAAAGAAAAATAAAATCACAGAAAAAAGATATATTTTTTAAAAGCACAGAAAGGAAAACAAGTAAACAAAGAACAAAGAAACAAAGAAAGAAAGAAGAAAAAGAAAGAAAGAAAGAAAGAAAGAAAGAAAAAACAAACAACAAACAAACAAACAAACAAACATAAGTTCTTTCTTGACGAAAATATCGAGTTAATAATCAACACCTGTGTTTAGTCACATCACCATGACCAGCAACAACTATCACAAAACTCCATAAAACGAATAAACCATATATAATCAAAAACACGAAAAATATAGATCAGATACACAAACAACAAAAAACCCCACAATAAATCAAAAACAACAACAACAACAACAACACACCCAACAACAACAAAAACACACAAAAAACAAACAAAAAAAATTCGAAACGAAGCAAGAAACAAATACAAACAAAACTTCCGGTTTGACGACATAATTATTGAGCTAATAATTAGCATCGGTATTCCGTTTCATGATTGTTGTTTGGTCTTTGGTTATGTCTTGTTATCTTTTCGTTGTGTGTGTGTGTGTGTGTGTGTGTGTGTGTGTGTGTGTGTGTGTGTGTGTGTGTGTGTGTGTGTGTGTGTGTGTGTGTGTGTGTGAGCGTGTGTGCATGCGTGTGCGTGTGTCTAAGAAGAGACTGAGAGAGAGAGAGGAGGGAGGGAGGGAGGGAGATATATATATATATATATATATATGTATGTATATAGACAGAGAGAGACAGAGACACAAAGAAGACAGAGACAGAGACACAAGACGACAAGACAGGAAGTGCCTATATTTCGTGTGTGTCTGTTTGTCTGTCTGTCTGTTTAATCTGTTTTTGGCACGTGTTTTTGTTTTGATTCGTTCGTTGTGTGTGTGTGTGTGTGTGTGGTTGTGTGTGTGGTGGTGTGTGTGTGTGTGTGTGTGTGTGTGTGTGTGTGTGTGTGTGTGTGTGAATAGTTCTTTGTTTGATAGTTTCTGAGTGTGCGTTGCGGTGTGCACGTGTGTGTGTAGTATTATGTCTGAGCGCTCGCGTGCACGTGTGTGTGTGTTAGTATGTATGTGTGCTGAGCGCGCACGTGCGTACGTGTGTGTGTGTGTGTATGTATGTGTGGTGTGCGTGATGCGTGTGTGTGTGTTTGTGTGTGTGTGTGTGTGTGTGTGGTGAATATGTGGCAAATGTCTGCGCGCGAGGGGCGCGTGTGTGTTGTTGTTGTTTGTTCAATTTCTCTGCCTGGCTGTTTCCATAAATTTTTTGTTGTTTGTTTTTGTTCTCCACTTTTCAGTCTCCAGCAAAATGTGTGTGTGTGTGTGTGTGTGTGTGTGTGTGTGTGTGTGTGTGTGTGTGTGTGTGCGTGCGCGCATGCGCGTGTATTTGTGTGTGTATGTGGTGTGTGTGTGTGTGCGTGCCCGTGTGTGTGTGTGTGCGCGGGGCGCACGTGCGTGTGTGTATGCGTGTGCGTGCGTGTGTGTGTGTGTCGTGCGCGCGCGCGCCCTTTTTGCTCTTCGGCAAGGTCTGACATGCCCTGAAAGAATTCCCAAGTTTGCGTCTTTCCGAGCAGCCAGCAGGTCTTTCCCTGCGGTCATCAGGCCTGATTCCCTTTAAGTCAGCGGGGTTTGTCGTCTCCCCACCTTGCATCCAGTTTATGGACGGGGTGACTAGTGGCTGGGTCCGGATGGGTCGTGCAGCGCATGGGCGACCCCCCCCCTCCCTTTGCTTGGTGGGGTGCCTGTCACGTACTGTCGGGGGCTTGGGATCGGGGGTGGGGGTGGGGTTTGGGGCTGGTTGTTCGGAGATTTGCGCTACCTTTGTGCGCTGAATCCATCCGCCACCTCGTTGTGTTTCTTGTTGACTTAAAAATATGTGCTTAGATTTTTGTTTGAGGATCATCGCACTCAGGGAGGTTACCTTTGTGCTCACCTTCTTTTTATTTTTTTCCCCATTTTCTAAGACATCTTAATGGCCACAGAAGCTGGCACATTTTTGTTTTTGTTTTTGTTTTTTGTTTTTGTTTTATGATGCGATAATGATGATGTCGATGAGGATGATAGTCATGATGCTATGGAGTTCCATCTAGGATTGAGACTGCGTGTCAGGGTTGTACTCTACGCTTACTATCATAATATAACCTGGCGTCAACCAAGCCTGAGAGATACAGACACCTGCAGTGCTGGTCAGAAGATTTGAGCACACCCTCAATGACGCATCCGTGAAGTGGATGAACTCGACTGTGTGGTCCCAGTCTTTCCAATGAGCCCGTAGCACGCCCAACTCTGGGTAGGAGCCGGTTCGAGCGAACATTCCCACAATGATAATAGTTTTGTGAAGGGCCTGATGGGGATTCGAACCCAACAATCTTCCAGTCGGTAGTCCGTTGCGTTAACCACTACACCACGGCGACTGGTATATGTGCTTAGAATTGATTGATTGATTTGGTTCAGTTTTTACGTCGACACCCACCTCAGGTGATATGGCTGACGAGGGTAACCATCCCAGGGAAGTGGGGGAAGGGGACTTATCTAATCCTATACTGACACCATCAGAACAACAATGATGTTAAGATGGGACAGTGAGAAGGCCAGTGTTAATGTATCTAATCCTACACTGACACCATCAGAACAACAATGATGTTAAGATGGGACAGTGAGAAGGCCAGTGTTAATGTATCTAATCCTATACTGACACCATCAGAACAACAATGATGTTAAGATGGGACAGTGAGAAGGCCAGTGTTAATATATTTAATCCTATACTGACACCATCAGAACAACAATGATGTTAAGATGGGACAGTGAGATGGCC
>JAPXFY010000019.1:7155048-7165048 GCA_030674185.1 Monoplex corrugatus
CTTTTCTTCTTTTTCTTCTGCTTCTCTTGTTGTTGTTGTTTTCGTTGTTATTGTTGTTGTTGTTGTTGTTGTTCTTCTTCTTCTACTCTTGTTGTTGTTGTTGTTATTGTTTGTTGTGTTGTTGTTCTTCTTCTTCTCCTTGTTTTCTGTAGACAGTGACGGTATCGATCTCTCTATGCAGGACTTAGATATTTTCTCGAAATCTGCATTCACAATAAACGATTCGGACAGACATTAAATTGCTTCTGGCTACTTTATTTCTGTTGATTCTTGAACTTAAAGATTCCTTGTCATCAATAACCGGGTCCCCTGGGTAGTTATGTCATCCGTTTTGTGATTGCTGGGGTTTTCTGGGTGCTTGGAGACAAGAAAGGGTATTGTTTTCCAATGCTGTGTTTGGATGCCACCGTTTTCTCCTGGACAATATTATTGAAAAGCCTGCGGGGACATGTTGAACTTTCACACGGCTGTTCAATATCTGTGAATAACATTCCATTTCAAAATCTGGAGGGAAAATATTGTCCTTTCGTGTTTTTTTTTCTCGTGTCATCGTTGCTGCACTCTGTATTTGTCTGTCTGTTTGTTTGTCTGTTTGTTTGTCTGTCTCTGTCTGTCTGTCAGTTGATCGATCTATGTCTCCTTGTGTGTCTCTTTCTGTCTCTGTGTCTGTCTCTCCCTCTCTGCCTCTGGCCGTCTGCTGTTTGACTGTCTGTGTCTGTATCTCTCTGTCTCTCTGTTTCTCTCTCTGTCTGTCTCTGTTTCTTTTTCTCTCTGTCTCTTTCTCTCTCTGTGTCTGTCTGTCTGTCTGTCTGTTTTGTCTCTCTCCTTCTCTCTGCCTCTGTCTGTTTTGTCTGTCTGCCTCTGTCTCTGTCTGTCTGTCTGTTTGTCTATCTCCTTCTTTCTGCCTCTGTCTGTCTGTCTGTTTGTTTGTCTGTCTGTCTGTCTGTCTGTCTGTCTGTCTCTGTCTCTGTCTGTCTGTTTGTTTGTTTGTCTGTCTGTCTCTGTCTTTGCCCCTGTCTGTCTGTCTGTCTGTCTCTGTCTTTGTCTCTGTCTCTGTTTCTGTCTCTGTCTCTCTGTCTCTCTGTCTCTCTCTCTCTCTCTCTCTCTCCTCTCTCTCTCCTCCGTCTGTCTTCCAGCATTTTACGCGTAGTTGTACTGTTTATCGTGCTTTTTCAAAACAAACGAAAAAACAAAACAAAAACAAAAACAAAAAACAAAACAAAGGGCATCTATGTCTTCAGGAGAGCAGGCATGAGATTGCGACAGGTGCTGAGACAATTTTTCACAACACTATGACGAAGAGAATGGAGATGGTAGCGATGAAGCTGTAAAATTCCATTTCAGACTGAGGCTGCATGATGGTGCTCTAACTCTACGCTCACTTCCATAATGTCTCTTGGCATCAATCAGGCCCGAGAAATACAGACACCCATTAGAAGTTTGAACAGCACTTTCAATGACTCATCCGTAAAGCCGATGAGACTCGACCTGTGTGGCCCCAATCCTGCCAACACGACTCACACCAAGCTGTATATAGATACATGGTGGTTAGGGTGGAAAAAATTCTGGATTTATTGTTTGGATTGATGGGGATTCGAAGCCATGACCTCTCAAAGAAATAAGAAGGAAGCAGGGAGAATGTTTATAATATCAACCAAAGGACATAACACTTGAGAGAGTCACGTAGGGATTATCTCCCATGTTGTGAAACTTCTCAAATCTAACAAAATTTGCGCTACCCATTCAGCTAGCATAGAAGCAGATACAAAGCACAAAAAAACTGCAAGCTCAGAACACTCCTCTAAAAGGAGCGCCTAAGCCTACCTTTATATATTTTTTAGAGGATACAAAGCACAAAAACTGCAAGCTCAGAACACTCCTCTAAAATGAGCGCCCAAGCCTACCTTTATACTTTTTAGAGGAGTGTTCTGAGCTTGCAGTTTTTTTGTGCTTTGTATCTGCTTCTATGCTAGCTGAATGGGTAGCGCAAACTATGTTAGATTTGAGAAGTTTCACAACATGGGAGATAATTCCTACGTGACTCTCAAGAGTTATGTCCTTTGGTTACATGACCTCTCAGTTAATAGTTCGTTGTGTAATCACTTATCCACTTTGACTTCGAAAAAAAATGTCTAGCTCTTTTTATGGAATACTAGACTTCTGTTATATTGTAATTAACTCTTTTTTTGTCTTCCTGTCTGCTTCTGTACCTCTCCCCCACCACCACCACCACCACCATCACCACCACCAACTCCGTCTCCTTCTCTCCTGTTTTCTTGAATATGTCGGTCAGTTCTTCTTTTTTATCTTTTTTTTTTCTTTCATTCGCTGTTTTACATGGTCAAGTTGTACCTGGAGATGAATATGGTCTTTTGTTGTTGTTGTTGTTACTGCTGATGTTATTGTCCCAGATTCTTGTATAAGTCAATCTTTTTGAAAGAGATTACTATATGATAGAAGCTGGTAAGATTTTAAGGTAAGGATCTTGTTGTATCAGAAAGGAGTAAAGAAATGTTAAAGTAAAAGCCAGATTTAAAATCATCTAAAGAATTTGGGCGATTTTGATTAACACACACACACACACACACACACACACACACACACACACACACACACACACACACACACACACACACACACACACACACAACACACACACACACACACACCACACCACACACACACACACACACACACACACACACACACACACACACACAACACACACACACACACCACACACACACATACACATACAAACAAACACACACACACTCACACACACCAACAAACAAACACAAACACACATACATACATACATACATACATACATACATACATACATACATACATACATACATACATACATACATACATACATACACACACACTATTTTTAAGTAAAAAAAAACATGATTCTATCCTGAATATTTCTTTATTTGCCATTGTCATTGCACGTAAAAGTATGTGTGAACACTAAGCCTGTGTCCATCTACACAACATAGGAACGTCATGCAATGGGTTATGACAAATACACTGATGTGGACCTTGCAAACGCCAACATCATGTGCCCTGCCGCATGGCGTTGGCGATCATGTGTCCTCCACACGAATCTATCTTTTGTGGCTGCAAGTAAACCTCCTACCCTCCTTGTCCCAACCCACTCTGCAAAACTAATATGTGACCCTCCACCACGGAATGAGTCGCAATGCACCTGGGGTGATTTTTTTTGTTTTTTAAATGAAATGAATAAGCAAAAAACGCAGTTTTCACAGATCCAAATTTTATTAAAATCGGGCATTCCTTTTCAAAGTTATGACCTTTTAAAGTTGGATATGTGGAAAAATGCATATTTGAGAAATCGCAGTTTGAAAATGTCACACTTATGCCCATAGCAACCAGGTACTTCTAATAGAGCTACACTTTTCACCCGTTTATAAGATCAAATAAGCACAAGTATTTTAGCAAGACATAAAATAATGACCACAGAATCATTTTCAGTGAAAATCTCAAAATTGGTACCCTGACCCCCATACATGAACTATCGCTGCTAGCGAAAAAGTGTGTCAGGTGCAATCCGACTCATTCCGTGGTGGAGGGTCACATATTTTGTCCTTGGATCTGCCCGGTCCTCTTTCCTTATAGCTTTTCTTTTCCTTAAAGCTTTCCAGTTGTGACTATGTGTTCAACTTTTTCTTGCCTCATAAAATGTCCTATAAATCTGGCTTGTCTTCCCCTAATCTTCTTCGTTAATGTTCCTTTTTCTGTGTTTGCTTCTCAAAAGATTTTCTCGTTTGTTTATTGGCTGTCTATATAATTCTTAACGTTCTTCTTACAAACCACATTTCAGCTACCTCTATCTTGTTGCGATTTATCTTTTTTGATTGTCGAAGCCTCCCATACGTACAACAGTACTGGTTCTACGTGACACCGAAAAGCTCTCTTTCTGATGTCCATTGGAGCATTTGGTGGCAAGAACAGTTTTCATTTTCTGGAAACGTAAAAGCCTATACATCAGATATCAATCACAAGGTAATGAGACTGTTCCTAGCTTACAGGCAATAGCTGACACACATTATACATTAGCTATCACATCTAATACAAGAATTACTCTGCCCATACTTGTACCTGCATCGATTCTCAATAAACTATACGTACAATCATTCTGATTAATCTCACCCAGATAAGGAGACAGCCATACATACACTCTTCCAAGGCGAGTGTTCATACCACTAGATCACAATTGTGTTCCCAGATTTCAAACTACGAACCCTAGAATCCAAAGACTACTCCATCTTTCAAGTGCAGACAAGAATTCGATTTTCATTTCAGTGGAATTGGAATCTTCAGTTTAGTGGAAATAAGAAATTCCTCTTCCTCGTGGGAAGCAGCAGCAGTCCTTTCTTATTTCAACAACACAGAAAAGGAGTTTGTTGAAGTTTGAATGTGTTTGATGATAGTAATGGTCACTGCTTTCCAACACTTTACAATTGAAGATTTTGTTCTGATTGGCAGTTATATATATTGAAATGTTAGTAACAGAAATGGTGGGTTATTTTTTTCATATCCGTCAGTTGTTTAGTTAGTTGATTGGTTCGTTAACGAGTTTGTAAATCAAACGTAGAGTTAATGAATGAGTAGGTTCGTGGATGAGAAAGTTAAATAGTAATTGGTTTGTTTGGTAGGGTAATCACTAGCATAGCCATCCATTAACAATGCCGTTTATGTAAATATTCTTCGTCCTAGTTTGCGTTTTTATCTATCATTTGTTTATATTGTCATCGTCGTTTTATTTGTTTGTGACGATTGTGTTGCTTTTTAATACTTTTTGTTTCTAGTTTTTTAATGTGATAGTACTAGAATATCTCCTTCTTTTTCTTTTTTTCTTCTTCTTCTTCGTCGTCTTGTTGTTGTTATTGTTGTTGTTGTTGTTAATGTTGTTGTTGCTGTTGTTGTTGTTGTTCTTCTTCTTCTTCTTCTTTTTCTTCATCTTCTTTTTCTTCTTCTTCTTCTTCTTCTACTTCTTTTTCTTCTTCTTCATCATTATCATCATCATTATCATCATCATCAACATCTTCTTCTTGTTCTTCTTCTTCTTGTTTTTCTTGTTCTTTTCTCATTTTTTTTCGTGTTCTTCTCATTCTTCTTCTTCTTCTTCCTCCTTCTCCTCTTCTTCTCTCTCATCTTGACAATCAATATCATCAAATCATGCTATCCTAAAAAAAGTGATAATAAAATAAAGAAAAAAAGTGTACGTAGGTAAACATCAGATTTTCAAACGGAAGGCCCCAGATTTTATCCAGCAAGACACATCCATCTGGTGGGCAATCGGTGGAGATCTTTCTGATTTTCCAGGTCAGCATGTGTGCATACCTCCTCCTCCTCCTCCTCATCATCATGTGCCCTGCTGCATGGCGTTGGCGATCATGGCCCTTCATGTGTAATTATCCCTTGTTGCTGCATGCACAGCTTCTCTGTCCTCAACCACTGTGCAACTCCGTCCAATATTTTCTCCCTGGGTCTACCTGGTGTTCTCTTTCCCTCTAGCTTTCCTGTTATGACCAGATGCTCTAATTCCTCTTTCCTCATAAAATGGCCAATAAATGTTGCTTGTCTTTCCCTTATTTTCCTTATCAATGATCGTCTTGGGTCTGCCTCCATCAAGACTGTCTCGTTTGTTTTCTTTGCTGTCCATGGAAATCTCGACGTTCTTCTTAGAAATCACATCTCGGCTGCCTTAATCTTGTTCTGGCTTTGCTTGTTGACTGTCCACGCCTCACAACCGTATAACAGTATCGGTTCTATATAACATTCAAGAACTCTCTTCCTGATGTAAATTGATAGTTTCAGTTTCTCAAGATGACGTCTCCGCGCTCGGAACGAATTCCTTATGCACTAACGTCACAGGTGCCACGTGTATGGTGACCGTAGCACAAGCCTTAAGCCTGCACATAAACCCATGATAGGCATGTGTTGGTACATACCTGCCAGTGTTGAAATACTTTTCGTGTGCCTACACATGCAGGATATAAAATGTGCACGTTAAATATAATGAAAGTCATATCAGCGGCTGGCGTATGGAAATATGAAAATGCCCAGCATATAAGCCCATCAAACATGTTGACAGCGCATCAACATAGTGGAATGTAGACAGCTCGCCAAACAGTCTGAGATCTCCGTTTTCCACTAAAACGTCTGATAATATTTAACCCTTTGCCTCCCGCAACCTGTTCACAAACATACAGCATTGCCAACCATGCTAGCGAGGCAAAAAAAAAAAAAAAGAAAAAAAAAAAAGAAAAAAAAAAAGAAAGAAAAAAAAAAGAAGAAAAAAAGCGCTCTGATTCCCTCACCCTATCCACCAGCTTCCAGCAGGAAACTGAGAATAGGGTGATGGAGTCAAGGGGTTAAGTTTTTGCAGATGATGGATAGGGTATGGGAGTCAAAGGGTTAAGTTTTTGCAGATGATGGATAGGGTGCAGGAGTCAAAGGGTTAAGTTTTTGCAGATGGTGGATAGGGTGCAGGAGTCAAAGGGTTAAGTTTTTGCAGATGATGGATAGGGTGCAGGAGTCTAAAGGGTTAAGTTTTCGCAGATGGTGGATAGAGTGCAGGAGTCAAAGGATTAAGTTTTTGCAGATGGTGGATAGGGTGCAGGAATCAAAGGGTTAAGGTTTTGCAGATTTTTTGCAGATGGATAGGGTGCGAGAGTCAAAGAATTAATGCGCAGTGAGCCGAACTGAATTTAGAGAGTAGCGTAATACCATTTATACCATCATCATCATCATCATCATCATCATCATCATCATCATCATCATCATCATCATCAGGTACCCTGCCACATGGCGATGGCGATCATGGCCCTCCTCCATATGCATCTTTCCCTTGTTGCCTCAAACATTTATACCAGCTGATAGAAAACGACCACCTTGATTTTCTTCGTATTATGATTGAAACAATTTCTTGAACTCGGCTTTCAAAATGAATGGATCTGGACACCAGTGACAGTTCTTCTGGCTTCAGGGAATTTCAGATTCTTTCTCATCAGTAATCGTTTCCCCTAGTGTAGTTAAAGTCATCTATTTTGTGATTGCTTGGGTTGTTTAGGTGCTTGGAGACACGAAGGATATTGTGTTCAAGCGCTTTGTGTACCCTAGCACTTTTTTGCTATGTTATTTCAAAGATTTTAAAGCCTTTAATAAAAAAAATCTCAATTTCCAAGCTGTTCTTTCAATATTGGATCATAAAACTTTGTTTTAGAATGTAGGGAAAACGATTTATAAAATGTTATTTCAACATCTAGTAAAAAGGAGTCTTCTTGTCATCGTTGTTGTTACACTGCTCAAGTTTACTGTTTGTCTGTCTGTTTGTCTCTCTCCCACTGTTTGTCTGCCTCTGTCTTTCTCGATCTCTGTCTGATTATCTGTCTGTCCGTTTATCTATCGGTCTTTTTCTCCCTCCTCCCCCCCCCCTCTCTCCTTCCGTTTCTCTGTCTCTGTCTGTGTGACTGGCTATCTGTCTGTCTGTCTGTCTGTCTGTCTCTGGCTATCTGTGTCTGTTTCTATGTCTCGCTCTGTCTGTCTTTCTGCCTGTCTGTCTATTTGTCTGTCTGTCTGTCTGTCTGTTTTTCTCTCTCTCAATCTCTCTCACTCTTTCTCTCTCTCTCCCTCCCTTTTTCTCTCTCTTTCTCCTTCTCCCTCTCTCACTTTCTCTTTCTTTCTCCCTCTCTCTTCAGTCTCTCTCTCAGTCTGTCTGTCTGTCTGTCTCTGGCTATCTGTGTCTGTCTGTCTCTATGTCTTGCTCTGTCTGTCTGTCTGTCTGTCTGCCTGTCTGTCTGTCTGTGTCTCTGTCTCTCTTTCCCTCTGTCTCTCTGTCTTCCCCTGTCTCTGTCTGTCTCTCTCTCTGCCTGTCTGTCTATTTGTCTGTCTGTCTGTTTCTCTCTCTCTCTCAATCTCTCTTACTCTTTCTCTCTCTCCCCCTCCCTTTCTCTCTCTCTTTCTCCCTCTTTCTCTCAGTCTCTCTCTCAGTCTGTCTGTCTGTCTGTCTGTCTCTCTCAGTCTCTATATCTCTCTGTGTCCTTGTCTGTCTCTCTTTCAGTGAGAATTTTCCTTTATTACTTCTATAACGTAGCATATGTTATGGTTATCTATTTTCATCATTGCGTTTGTTGACATTTCTCCTCCCCCCCCCCCCTCAACCTTTCACCTTCTTTGTTTGTAATGTTTTCTTTACTTCCATCGTTTCCTTTGTTCATGTCTGTGGTTTCTGTTGTTTAACAGAATAATAATACAACAACTAGCAATATTGTAATAACAATGATAATAATTACAATATTTATATAGCGCAAAATCTTGATAAAAATCAAATCTAAGCGCTGAACATACACATACGCACGCACGCACACACACACACATACACATGGCTATAAATGGGGAAAAAGAAGAAAAGCAATGGACAATTATAGAAAACATTGTATACAAATATAAATTACAATGTGATTCCACACCGGGTGGAGACAAGCTGCAGTGGGGTCAGGATTTTATGCAGAGGAGAAAAGGTGAGTTTTGAGAGCGGACTTGAAGGAGACAAAAGTAGGTTGCTGACGGACTGAGAGAGGAAGTTTGTTCCAGAAGAGTGGACAAGAAACAGAGAAGGCTCGTGGACCATAGGTATTGAGCTTAGTGCGTGGAAAGCGAAAAATGAGAGGATTGGAGGCAGAGCGGAGGGTACGTGAGGGAACATAGATCTCAGGTAGGCTTGACAGGTAATCGGGAGCTGCGTTATTGAGGCTTTTGTAGCACATGGTGTCTAGTTTGTACTGTATGCGCTTTGATACAGGGAGCCTGTGAAGTTGTGCCAGGAGAGGAGATATGTGGTCAGCTTTTTTTCTTTTTGAGTACAAGGCGTGCAGCATTGTTTTGAATGCGCTGTAGGATGTGAATGGTGGAGGCAGGAAGACCAGACAGGAGTGACTTGCAATAGTCAATGTGAGATTGTTATGTTATTGTACATATTATTTCTTTTATTGTTAATGGATGAAATGTATTTATTTTCATGATTCTGAATTTCTCACTCATGACTTTGAAAAAAAATACGTATGAACCATCGGCATAAAAATTTGTATTTTATCACACATCTTGTCTTTAGATAGTTTGTTTCACATTTCACATATGTTCTGATCCATTTTTCCAGTCAAAGTTTGTGCTTATAACAAAGACTAGCTTTGAGACAAGTCTAGTGGGGCCTAATGCTATTATCCTTCAGTGATAACGAGTTTAACTCTATTGTGACTGCACTTGCCACAGCTGAGCTCTCCTGCTGGCCTAGGGCTGCCACAGTGAAATCACTGAGAACTGGGTGCAAGTGAACTTATCCATCGATTTTAGACAAAGAAACCGGCAAAACGTAGCTGAGTGTTCAACGGAAGTTCCATCTACAAGGGAAGCAACTGCCAACTACTAAATCATTAGCATAACAAAAGTAGAGGGAGTTATATACCCTAGACCGTCTGTTACTATGATCGAAGTAGCCCGTCCTCAGCGAGAGCTCAGTTGTTACTTCGATCGAAGTAGCCCGTCGTCAAAGAGTTAACTGATCTTTCCTTTTTACTTTCTTGACTAAGATAATAATACTTATTACCGGCGTGCTGGGCCTTTAATAGCTTCACCAGAATCCCCGTTAGCCAGAGGCGTTTCAGGGTGACCCAGGGTCGGCCTTCTTGGCTAGCGTCGAAAATAGCCATACCGTACGCTACACGGACCTAGAGATCCTCTATTTTTGCCCTGTGACCATCTCCCTTGACGGGAGCCTTGGGTTGGATTTTGCGAAGTCTCCCTTCTCGCCTCGTCGAAGACAGACGCCTGTGTCTTCTTTCCCCTGCGACGCCTCACGATATAGGCGGAAGGAAAAAAAAGTAAAGTAACATAAGGGTTCTGGAAATAGTGGTTTTGCTCTGTCTGTTTGTCTCTCTGTCTCTGTGTCTTTTTCTCTCTGTCTCTCAAC
>JAPXFY010000019.1:7182548-7185048 GCA_030674185.1 Monoplex corrugatus
TGCGTTCTTTCTGCTGCGATCAGTGCATTAAAATACCGATTTAAATTGATTTATAACATTGTTTTCAAGAAAAAAATAATTTCTGTGGGGGATAGATCATAGTCTACAGAAATCAATTTTGAGAAAAAGTCAAAACACCCCACATAGACCCTCATTCACCTTTTCAGCTCCTAGAGCTGCTCGACTGACTGCGAGTTAAGACTGATTTCGTGGTGGGAGGTCACATTTATGTTCACATTCACGTTCACGTTCATGTTCATGCTCATGTTGATATCCATATTCGTTTTGTTATCGCTGTTTTGTTTTCTGTCTGTCCCTCATCACTGTCTGTCACTCTCTGTTCTGTCTGTCTGTGTCTGTCCCTCATCACTGTCTGTCACTCTCTGTTCTGTCTGTTTTGTTTTCTGTCTGTGTCTGTCCCTAATCACTGTCAGTCACTCTCTGTTCTGTCTGTTTTGTTTTGTGTCTGTCCCTCATCACTGTCTGTCACTCTCTGTTCTGTCTGTTTTGTTTTCTGTCTGTGTCTGTCCCTCATCACTGTCTGTCACTCTCTGTTCTGTCTGTTTTGTTTTCTGTCTGTGTCTGTCCCTAATCACTGTCAGTCACTCTCTGTTCTGTCTGTTTTGTTTTGTGTCTGTCCCTCATCACTGTCTGTCACTCTCTGTTCTGTCTGTTTTGTTTTCTGTCTGTGTCTGTCCCTCATCACTGTCTGTCACTCTCTGTTCTGTCTGTTTTGTTTTCTGTCTGTGTCTGTCCCTAAATGTCTGTCACTCTCTTTTGTTCTGTCTGTTTTGTCTTCTGTCTGTGTCTGTCCCTCATCACTGTCCGTCACTCTCTGTTCTGTCTGTTTTGTCTTCTGTCTGTGTCTGTCCCTCATCACTGTCCGTCACTCTCTGTTCTGTCTGTTTTGTTTTCTGTCTGTGTCTGTCCCTCATCACTGTCCGTCACTCTCTGTTCTGTCTGTTTTGTTTTCTGTCTGTGTCTGTCCATCATCACTGTCCGTCACTGTCTGTTCTGTCTGTTTTGTTTTCTGTCTGTGTCTGTCCCTAAATGTCTGTCACTTTCTTTTGTTCTGTCTGTTGTTTTTTTGTGTCTGTCTGTCCTTCACACTCTTTTGTTCTGTCTATTTTGCTACCTCTGCCTGTGTCTGTCCCTTCCCTGTGTCTCACACTTTTTTGTTCTGTCTGTTTTGTTTTCTCTGTGTCTGTCCCTCACTGTCCCTCGCTCTCGTCTGTTCTGTCTGTTTTGTTTACTCTGTGTCTGTCCCTTACTGTCCGTCAGTATCTTATTTGTTCTGTCTGTTTTGCTTTCTCTGTCTGTGTCAGTCCCTCAATGTCCCTCACTGTCTTTTTGTTGTGTTTTATTTTCAATGTCCTTCACTCTCTTTTGTTCTGTTTTGTTCTGTTCTGTCTGAGTGTGTCCATCACTGTCCTTCATTCTCTTTTGATCTGTTTTGTTTACTCTGTCTGTGTCTGTCCGTCACTGTCTGTGACTCTCTATTGTTCTGTCTGTTTTGTTTGTTTTCTCTGCCTGTGTCTGTCCCTCAGTTTCCCTTACTCTCTTTTGTTCGTGAAGGATTGAAAGTCTTCTCTTCTGTCTGTTTGTCTGTCTTTCTGTTCGATTCTCTGTCTATCTGTCTAATTTCTCTGTGAGAGTTGGTAAACAATAAAAAAAAAAAAAGGGAGGGAACGATATTAAGATGTGTTTATCATTGACAAGCTGCACATACTTGTTCAGAATATTTTCTTCTTTCTCGTCCTGTCTCATCAAGGAGAGGGTACATAAACCCACATCCTGTGAGAATTAATTTGACACCATATCTCTGTCTCTCTGACTCTGTCTGTCTCTGAGTGTTTCTGTCTGTCTCTGTGTGTCTGTGTGTCTCTGTCTGTCTGTCTGTCTGTCTGTCTCTCTTTCTCTGTCTCTGCCTCCGCCCCCTCTCTGTCTTTCTGTCTATTTCTCTTTTTCTCTCTCTCTCTCTCTCTCTCTCTCTCTGTGCCTCTCTCTGTTTGTCTGTCTGTCTGTCTCTCTCCCTCTCTTTCACTCTCTCTGTGCCTCTCTCTGTGTCTCTGTCTGTCTGTCTCTTTACCTCTCTCTCTCTCTCACTCACTTTCACTCTGTCTTTCTCTTTCTCAATCTCTGTTTTACTCTGTCTCTATCTGTCTGTCTGTCTGTCTCTCTTTTTCTTTCACTCTCTATCTCTGTCTTTTTATCTTTCTCTGTATCTTCTCTGTCTCTGTTTGTCTGGCCGTCTGGCTGCCTGTCCTTCATTCTCTGTCTCTGTCTCTGTCATTACTGTTTCTGTCTGTCTGTCTGTCTATCTGTCTGTCTGTCTCTGTCTCTGTCCCCCTCTCTCTCTCCCTCTCTCTCTCTTTCTCTGCCTCTCTCTCTCTCTCTGTCTCACTCATTCTCACTATCTTTTTCTCTGTCTCACTCTCTGTTTCTATCTGTCTGTCTGTCTCTCTTTCTCTCTCTTTTTTTTTTCTTTTATTCTCTTTGT
>JAPXFY010000019.1:7205378-7207878 GCA_030674185.1 Monoplex corrugatus
AATGTTATTCCGGTAAACCAGGCGGGTTTTAGAAAAGGGAGATCCGCAGTTGAACACCTGGTTAAACTTACGACTCAGATCAAACAACAGTTTGCCCGCAGAAAAAGTGTTTTAGCTACTTTCTTTGATGTAAAAAAAGCTTACGATCAAGTTTGGCATAAACGTTTATTGTTCAAGCTAAAATCTGTTGGTTTATCTGGCAATATGTACAATTACATTAAATCTTTTTTAGCTAATAGAACAATACAGGCTAGAGTGGGAGCTAGTTATTCTACTTCACGGCACCTCGACATGGGGATTCCACAAGGTTCAGTGATAGCACCTATTTTATTTAATATCCTTATACAGGATCTTCCTAAAGCTTTTTCAAATCGTGTTGTTTTAGTACAGTATGCTGATGATATATGCACTTGGATGAATATCACTTTAAAAAAGACAACTCCACAGAGAACACGGAATTACATCAGGAAATTGTATCAAATTGATCTTGATAATCTTGGAAACTATATGTTAGAAAATGGTCTGTCGTTGTCAGCAGAAAAGACTAACATGATGCTGTTTGATCCTGGTGGTAACTCAAATAACTTGCCTACTTTCAAATTGCTTGGTGAAGTGTTAAATTACAAACAGGTCGTAAAATTTCTGGGAGTTTACATCACTTCGAAATTAAGCTGGAATGTTCATTTTGATTATATTTTAACAAAAGCACGAAAAACCTTAAATTTTCTAAAGATAATAAGCAAATTACCCTGGGGAATGGATACAAATATACTGATTCATCTGTCAACAGCGCTGGTCAGGTCTAAATTATCCTACGCGCAAGAAGTTTTTTTCAATGCACCTAAATATTTACTAAAAAAGATTCAGAACTTGGACTGCAAAAGTCTTAAAATTGCACTAGGTGTACCAACTCATGCTTCTACTCTGGAAACGTACAAAGTTGCTGGAATTCTACCTCTAAACAACCATCGTGAGCTAGCTACAGCAAAGTTTGCAATTAGAACTACTTCACAAGCGAATAATTTTGTGAACAAAGAAATTAAAATCAGGTCTGATATTGACTTTCCAAAACGAGCAAAAAGCATTTCATCACAAATTACAACCGCAACTTACATATCTGACCTGATCAAACAATCCAGCATAACTATGGATGAAATAGCCGAAAAACCAATGTTAACGCCTATCCCTACATGGGAAATGCTAAAGGCCACGTTTGATCTCGATTATGCAGACGTTAAAAAAGATGATAATGTCAACATTACGCTATCCACAGCTTGTGAACACATCGATGAAAAGTACCGTACCCACCTCCACATTTTTACTGATGGGTCAGTCTTAGCAAATCAGAGCGCTGGAGCAGCGTTTTATGTTCACAAAATTTAACATTAAAAAGTCTTTTTTCATTGGGGCAAATGTATCTATATATACAGCAGAATTGGTCGCTGTTGTTCAAGCGTTGCATTATTTAATAAGCCTTCGGCCTGTGCCTTTCAAAGTAGTTCTGTTTGTTGATTCAAAATCTGTATTATATGCCTTACAGTCTTTTGATACAGACACAAGACCTGATTTAATAATTGAGGCAAATCATCTAATACACTGTTTAAAGATAAATGGCTCGGAAATCAGTTTATGCTGGGTGCCTTCTCACGTTGGTCTTCACGGCAACAACGTAGTTGACAGAGCAGCTAAATCCGGTGCACTCCGTTTTGAAAATTCCATAGAATTACATGTTAACACCTCGGTAAAAGAAGCTTACAACTCGCTAGAATTAGCATCATGGATTCGATTTCATGAACATTTAAATGAAAAATTTGTGTCTCAAAAAAGAATCAAACTTTCAGTTCAAAATATCTGTAAAAAAATGCAGTATTCTTCGATATATCATTTGAGATTAATTGTTACCACATATTTTCGTATTCAACTGAACGCTTTGAAAACAAAATATTGTAAAAACGTTTTATGTATTTGCGGTGAACAATTCACATTGTATCACTGTTTGTTTTACTGCAGAAAGCTTCGTTATTTTTTACCAAAGATGTTTACACAAGGAAACTATCTTGAAAAGCATTTTAAAGAAGTGATATCAGATCAAGTTCTGTTAGTTAAAATTTCAGAATCATTGGTTCACAGTCCTGTTAATGCGTTACTTTAAGGTTATTATTTTAATTATCATTATCTTATTTTGTTTTGTTTTGCTTTTTATGACGATTTTTCTTTTACATTTGATGTTAGCGTTGTTCTAGTTTCATTTCTCTGATCATCCATATCATTTTTCTAAAGACCTTGCCGGTTCCTTTTAATTTTTTTTCCGTCTCTTACTCTGTTCCCTTCTTTCCCCTCCCCCCCCCCCCCCCCCCCCAAATCATCCTCCATGCCATTTTTATCCGTCTAATATCACTTATAGTGAAAAGACGTTAAATCAAGGAACGAACGAACACACACACACACACACACAATAACCGTCTAATATCACTCAAAGTGAAAGACGTTTAATAAAAAA
>JAPXFY010000019.1:7222878-7225378 GCA_030674185.1 Monoplex corrugatus
ACACTTTGTTTGTGGATATAATGCAGTGAAATTATGAGCAGGATATAGAAATGGATAAAGTAAACAGCACTGCTTTTTTTGTCTCACCTTTTAAACCTCTCTTCTTGTTCTTCTTGTTCTTGATCTCATTCTTCTTCTTCTCGTTCTTCTTCTTGTTCTTCTTGTTCTTCTTCTTGTTCTTCTTCTTGTTCTTGTTCTTATTGTTCCTTTTCTTCTTGTTCTTGTTCTTTTTCTTGTTCTTCTTGTTCTTCTTGTTTTTCTTCTTCTTCTTCTTCTTCTTCTTCTTCTTCCTCTTCTTCTTCTTCTTCTTCTTCTTCTTCTTCTTCTTCTTCTTCTTCTTCGCAATTCTTCTTCGCAATTCTTCTTCTTCTTCGCAATTCTTCTTCGCAATTCTTCTTCGCATTCTTCTTCTTCTTCTTCTTCTTCTTCTTCTTCGCAATTCTTCTTCTTCTTCTTCTTCTTCGCAATTTTCTTCTTCTTCTTCGCAATTCTTCTTCGCAATTCTTCTTCTTCTTCTTCTTCTTCTTATTCTTCTTCGCAATTCTTCTTCTTCTCGCAATTCTTCTTCTTCGCAATTCTTCTTCTTCTTCGCAATTCTTCTTCTTCTTCTTCTTCGCAATTCTTCTTCTTCGCAATTCCTTCTTCTTCTTCTTCTTCGCAATTCTTCTTCTTCTTCTTCTTCGCAATTCTTCTTCTTCGCAATTCTTCTTCTTCTTCTTCGCAATTCTTCTTCTTCGCAATTCTTCTTCTTCTTCTTCTTCGCAATTCTTCTTCTTCGCAGTTCTTCTTCTTCTTCTTCGCAATTCTTCTTCTTCTTCTTCGCAATTCTTCTTCTTCTTCTTCGCAATTCTTCTTCTTCTTCTCTCTGTTTCTTTCTCTGTCTGTCTGTCTGTCTCTCTGTCTCTGTCTGTCTTTCTCTCTCTCTCACACACTCTCTCACACACACTATCTCTGTCTCTGCCTGTTTGTCTCTCTCTCTCTCTCACTCTCTCTGTTTCTCTGTTTCTGTTTTTCTGTCTCTGTCTCTCTTCTCTCTCTCTCTCTCTCTGTCTCTCTATCTGTCTGTCTCTTTCTGTCTCTCTCTATCTCTCTGTCTCTGTCTTTTTTCTTTCTCTCTGTGTCTCTGTCTCTATCTCTCTGTCTCTCTCTGTCTCCCTCTCTTTGAGTTTCTGTTTCTCCCTCTCTCCCTCTATATCTTTTCCTCTCTCTCTCTCTTTCTCTGTCTCGCCAAAGAAGAAAGTACCATGGCCGACCCATGACATAAACACCAGAGTGCTGTAAGGTCATGAACGCAACAGGCCTGCTGGAATGGGAACCGTTCCAGACCACATAGCGATGTGGTCTTGGACTGTTCCAGATCTGGAATGGTTCAACCAGATATAACTGACATGTTAACAGCTTGGTAGGCTTGGCAACCGTTCTGGAATTGTTCTATTTTGCCAGTGTAAATCGGCCTTTTGTCTGGTCTGTTGGTGGCCATTTAACTGCCTGACTTGCAGTCCTTGGTCTTCATATTCATAATTGTGATCTCCTAGCACGAAATCAATCTTAACTACCATTTTGGGCATTTTGAGATATACATATCACTGGAAAGTGTACATTCTGCTGATTATTTTGGTACTTGAATAAAGATTGTACTCAAAGAAATGTAGAAGTTATGTATGTTTAAAGTCATTAAGTTGTATGAGGGCTATTTTGAGAAAACGGCCTCTAAAGTTTTTATGTACTCTCCTACACATTTTCCTTCAATTTCTTTATTTGGTGGCTTTGACCCAGTTTGTTTCTAATTTTCGCTGTCATTATCTGAAAGGTGCACCAAAGAGCTTTCCATCAGTATATTACATGTGCTGGTACTGTACAGGTTACGGTTCATAATAAGAGACAAAAATAGGTACTTTTGGTAGGAAATTGCGTTCTTTCTGCTGCGATCAGTGCATTAAAATACCGATTTAAATTGATTTATAACATTGTTTTCAAGAAAAAAATAATTTCTGTGGGGGATAGATCATAGTCTACAGAAATCAATTTTGAGAAAAAGTCAAAACACCCCACATAGACCCTCATTCACCTTTTCAGCTCCTAGAGCTGCTCGACTGACTGCGAGTTAAGACTGATTTCGTGGTGGGAGGTCACATTTATGTTCACATTCACGTTCACGTTCATGTTCATGCTCATGTTGATATCCATATTCGTTTTGTTATCGCTGTTTTGTTTTCTGTCTGTCCCTCATCACTGTCCGTCACTCTCTGTTCTGTCTGTTTTGTTTTCTGTTTGTGTCTGTCCCTAATCACTGTCAGTCATTGTCTGTTTTGTCTGTTTTGCTTTCTCTGTCTGTGTAAGTCCCTCAATGTCCCTCACTGTCTTTTTGTTGTGTTTTATTTTCAATGTCCTTCACTCTCTTTTGTTCTGTTTTGTTCTGTTCTGTCTGAATGTGTCCATCACTGTCCTTCATTCTCTTTTGATCTGTTTTGTTTACTCTGTCTGTGTCTGTCCTTCACTG